>CM076580.1:1124656000-1125145649 GCA_034641835.2 Pinus albicaulis | reverse complement strand
GCAAGTAAAGGAAAATTTTGCAGTGCACATCGTGGGAGAAGGTGAACTAGTAGTGGTGAAACAAGGAGTAGGGGAATCCATACGGTGGCCAGATCCTACAACCCGACCCCGCCCACTCCTAGTATTTGGATAGCGACCTGCGTAATAATCACTGGACTGGCCGGAAGACAACTCGGTTGAGGGGCTGGAGGGAGCGCGCAGGGGTTGACCTCTAGTGCTCCCCCTATGGCAAAGCATCCTTTGACATACGCAAGGCATGGGTGCAGTCTCACTAGCAGTGGGCACAAGAGGAGACAGAGAAGCAGAATTCCAAGAAACAGAGGAAGACAGACAAGGACCAGACCGAGAGAAATGTAGATATGTAGCAAGGTCTACGCATCAGTTCAGCTGACCACTTCTCCTTCTCGTCACAGTGAGCAAGCAGTGTAACCTAGCAACCGACTCGTCTGAAAAACCATAGTGAAATGAAATTTTATCGACCCGACTGCAATGCAATCGAAGGACGCCCATCATAATTAATCTCTAATCATAAATGAGAGCCGAAGGCCGGATCATATTGGAGCATGTAGAATCACTAACAGGAGTGGAGGTCCGATCTTGAACAGTGTTAAAACTTAATGTAGTTAGATGTGAAAACCCTGGAACTTAATGCGATTGATATGAAATCGCCACATCCATGTCCCATCGCCTTAAATGCCATCGAATGCACCCGCAACTGGGAGCAGGGCAAGTTCTGATTGAGGACACGTGGCAGAAATTGATTGGAGTAGATCTTTATTTGGGCCGCTCATGCAGTGGAAATCTGGACCCGAAAAATATTAGGGCGAATTTGATAAGAAATTCGCGTCATAACTCTCCCTCCGTACGCCAGCCCAACTTCGGACCCGAAAAATATTAGGGCGGAATTCATTTGGTTTTCGTGTCACAAAATTGGCTGACGTCAACAGGCTATTTTGGAACGTGAATTTGGTTTGAATTATGGTTTATCGCCGTTTGAAGTCCGACGGGCTCTACTTAAGAACATTTTTTTATCAATGCAATGCAATCGAAGGACGCTCGTCATAATTAATCTATGATCATTAATGAGAGCCGAAGGCCGGATCATATTGGAGCATGCAAAATCAGTAACGGGAGTGGAGGTCCGATCTTGAACAGTGTTAAAATTTAATGCGATTTGATGTGCAAACCTTGGAACTTAATTGAACAACGTTAAATCTTAATGCGATTGATATGAAATCGCCACATCCATGTCCCATCGCCTTAAACGCCATCGAATGCACCCGCAGCCGGGAGCAGGGCAAGTTTTTATTGAGGACACGTGGCAGAAATTGATTGGAGCGGATCTTTGTTTGGGCCGCTCGCGCAGTGGAAATCTGGACCCAAAAAATATTAGGGCGAATTTGATAAGAAATTCGTGTCACAACTCTCCCTCCGTACGCCAGCCCAACTTCGGACCCGAAAAAGATTAGGGCGGAATTCATTTGGTTTTCGCGTCACAAAATTGGCCGACGTCAGCAGGCTATTTTGGAACGCGAATTTGGTTTGAATTATGGTTTATCGTCGTTTGAAGTCCGGCGGGCTCGACTTAAGAATAATTTTGTTTGATCCCATCTTATAAAATTTGTGTTGGTTTTCTTTGATAATACACATATTTATAATAAATCATGGGAATACCACACTAAACATGTGGAAAAGTTATATAAATTATTGAGAACAATCATTTTTATGTAAAAGTATCCAAATGTGCTTTTGGGAAATAAGAATTCAAGTATTTGGTTCATATTGTTTTAAAGGAAGGAGTGAAGTTGGAGCCTCAAAAGATGCAAGCTATTACAAAATGACCTATTCCTAAGAAAATCAAGGTTCCTAGAAGATTTTTTAGACTTACCATGATCAGTATGATGATAATTATGATAATTTCCCACAAAACAATCACTAGCAATTTTAAGGGATGAGATATTAGAACTTTAGCTTGATGAGGATTTTTTTAAGAGCTTTATTTCTTCTTTTGAAATCAGAAAAAAATATTCTCCCAAAAGCTGAAAAAGTATGTGTTCTTGAGATAATTTCTAAAAATTATGAAAATAAAATTAAACTTTTGCATTCTCAAATTCAGGTCATACAATTTTACAGAAATCCTAAAGAATTCTTTGAAAATATTCCTTCTCCTAAGCAAAGAGGAAATTGTACTATCTTTTGACTTGCATATTGAGGATGATTATTCTTTCAAACACGGGATAGAAGAAATAGTTTCAAGGCTTAGTATTCGAGAATACAGTGAGCAACCGGTCATTGAAGGCCTAAAGTAAAATAACATACATCATACTTTTATTGATCCTATATCAGATTATATGGAGAATATTTTTAGCCCAAATCTGCAAACATGTTTTCTCTATAAGGATCAAATGCATCAAAAGTGGCCTTTACACATCATATCATTTATTATAAAGGCACATGATCATAATATACTTCCAATTTTGATCACAAGCAATCAAGTTATCCATTTATTGTTACAGCTACTTGATTGGTTTCATTGGCATTTTTGTATTACCCGATTCAATAAGATTTTTAGTAGATTGAGTAGGTAAATGATTGCCAATAAGCTCAGAATTTTTAGCATTTTTTTTTTGTTTTCAATTTTCAGCTAGTTTTTCATTAAGTTGGTTTGAAAACTTTTGTGTGTTGTTTTAGTTTCAGATCAGATTTTAGTTTGCAGAAGACAGAAGACATTTACAGGTTCACCAAGGTCAATGGATGAGGACAACTGACCTGTTGTTCTTGACTTTTCACCAGGAAAAGCCATCCCCAAGTGGAGCTAGTGTTAGACTCCTATACCAATAGGTGTCATATTTCATGATTGACTTGATGGGCTATGTAATATGTTCATACATTTTCTTGTTGCAAAGGTTTTCCATATTATCAAAAAATCAAAAAAATTTAAAAAATGTAAAGAGGGTATACCCTAAAAGAAAAATCAAAGGGTAAAAAGAATAAAAATGGCCAAAAAAGTAAAAGAAAATCAACCCCACCAAAATAAAGGCCAAGGAAAGTGTGCAAGTCTAAATGCCACTACTTTTTGCTCTTATGTAATAAATAAAATTGTGTGCAACTTGTATCCTATGCCACAATTTATGAATAGTCAAGCAGTTTAAGCTTGGCTATTCCATCTTTCAATTTCATGTTTTAGAGATAGAGAATAAAATCTGACCAATCTGTTTAATCTTGACAGATAAGTAGATAGGTAGAGTAAATAAAAGGAGCTCAATAGCTTAATCTGAGCCCTTGGATGTAATAAGGTTAGACTTAGATAGATTTCTACATGTAAAAGAAAAGAAAGTGTGATAAGGGTTTGTCAGTCTAAGTGCACCCTAATAAAGAAGAAAAAATGGTAGAGTAAAGTAGGTAGGGTAGGTATATGATGTTGCATAATTGCATGTGATGGACAATGAATCTAAATGTGTTAATATTTACTTTCATCACAAAGTGCAAAGGCAGACACTATACTGGAAGAAATTCAAAGCAAAGCAAAGTCAAAGTTATTAACTTCCCTTCTCATCTTCCCCTAAAGATTTCACTAATTTCCCTTAAGTACTAAGGTATTTGAAAATTAGAGGGGCTCAAGGCATTTCCTTGAATTTTGGAGGGACCGGACCCTCGGCCCAATAATTGGAAAATCCTAAGTACTTGAAGTCATTCTTCATAACATTCACTCATTTCTAAACATCTTTTCCTAAGTAAAATCCCATTTTACTTAGGAAAATTATGCATTATTTCATAAAAACCCTCAAAATCACATTTTATTCCAAGTCTAAGTGATGAAGTGATTATAATGCAATTTGCTTTTAAATCTTCACTTTCTTAGTTATATTAATGTATTTTGAGTTTACATTGTCCCTTTGTCATATTAACATTGATTTTATGTATTAAATCCTTACAAAAATAACCTTCTCCTATTATATATAACTCATTTTTATATAATATCCCCAAAAACCCATTAATAAATTTTAGCCAAAGTTATTTATTCCCACATGTTTAAATAAAAAACCCATTTTATGCCCCCTTTGGCTAAATATATCGTAATATTAAATTCCGCCCCCTATGGTAATTAGATTAATCTGATTTAATTATCATATAATAAAAGTATATTGAAAAAATAATTAAAACATGTTTTATTACGTGTTTTAATACAAAAATAATTCTTCCCCTATGTATTTTAATCCCCCGACTCCCTTTCCCAAGGTTAAAACTATAAACCCTTTGTAAAATCCCCAATACCTCCCTTAACCGCTAACCTTGGTTAAATCATTTCTCGATCACTTTCCTACATTTTTATAAACAAATTGATTAATCCTCATGATTAATTAACTCCGCCAATCAGATTCCCCCCTATGAGATTCATTAACGTTTAATTACGTCGGGCCCTCCATATTAAATCCCCGTCACTTCCACATCCCCATCGTCGTTCGATCAACCCATCTGAGATCAACGGTTATTAATGATATCGCTAGCCATCTGCGTCCGAACAATAACGCGCGATGGCTCGGCGGTTTTCAAATAGTGCCATGCCACGCGTCAATCATTCTATGGAATCGCTCGCCCTCCGCCCAAAACCACTTTTCTCCAAAAGCGGTGCGATGGAAACCGTTTACCGCTTGCCTCCCGTGACTCATCCTCCGTACCTGCTGACGTCATCCATTAAATAAATTAAAAAAACCCCGTCACCCTTTGGAATTTTTGAATAAAACAATTTTTCCCGCGTCATTTTCATTATTCTGTGAATGACCAAAGTCTCATGCAAAGAATTTCAAAAACAAACTGTCAAGCGCCATCAAGTGTATTTTGCTAAAGACAATTGCATACTAGTAATCCAGAGTTCGTACGCCATAGCCTGTACCTGTTTAATCACTGTTCATCTCCCAAAAAACAGGTATTTACCCCAATTCCCGTTAAAACTCTGTGAAATCCTAGCTTTTGTTTTAAATTCCACACGAAAGACAGAAACATAGTTCAATTTGGTCTTGTTCAATCCCCAGAATTGTAAATTGCATTCCCAAAACTTGTAATTGTGTTTGTTCTTCACAAAAACCCGAAATTCATTTCTGAATCCACAAGAACCAGAAATGGAGGTTCCAGTGGCTCTGAACATCACACCTTTGAATGCCCCTCACAGAGATTTAGACTATCTTCCCCTAGCAGATAGAGATTTTCAAATTAAAGACCTCGTTCTTAGTGATAATCCTCTTCGAACCTTTTGCCGCTGCAGAGATAACTTTATAAACGGTTATGATATTATTGGATTATGGGAATCCAATCTCCCCATGTATCTTCTCCCCTCAGTCCATATTTTTCCCGAGTTAATTCATTACTGCCATGCAAACTATGACCCCAATCAAAGAGCAGTTTTTTCCCTGAGTCAGAACATCCTTTTCCCAATCACTACTCAGTCGATAAATGAAATGCTGCAATTTCAACTTGGTCAAGCCCTCACTCCCCTGTCCATGGGAGAATTACTTGAAAATTCTGCCAATTTGTCCCATGAAGAGTTAAATCGCATTTGTCAAACCTTCATGTTACTAGAGCATCAACCCAAAGGCCCTCCCCCCTATGGTTATACTTTTTTCACTGATGTGGGCAGGCTTATTCTGAATATGATATCCTTTATCATGGGTTTCAATACTAGTGAATATGTTGATCAATTAACCCTAGTATTGTTGTCTATATTTACCCCTGGACAGTCCCCTGCTGTCAAGTATGATTTTGCATCCTACATTGCTGATAAAATCCATGATCAGTTCATGAGATTTGAGAATGAAAAAGTGTTCAAATATTCTTCCGTTATATATCATCTCATGATTTATTACCAATCAGAAAGTTTCCCTTTCCATGTTCAGAAACTTGATGCCAAAGGAAATCCTAGGTCTGTGATATTTTGGTCTGTCATCACCCATAATTCCTCTGATTCTCCTTACTCCTATAATGAGTTTATTGACCTATTTGTACACCCTGCAACCACTTTGTTAACAGGAGTTTCCCCTCCTAGAGTCAATAATGAAATCAAGAAAATTCTACAGCTCTCAAAACAATATAGGGTAGGTGACCGGTACTTGTATCAAAATCACACTGAGATCAGAATATATGGATGTGAATTGTGCCCATTCAAGTTGCCCAAATATGTCCCCATGAGACTCTTTGCACTAGAGTATTTCAGGTAGATGATTAACTCAGATATAGTTCATTTCTGCAATGCAAAGAAAAAGGCTCAACTCAGGATCAAAAGTCAATTAGGTCCCTTTGCTTGTAACTCTAGAGATGCTGGAAAGGAAGCAGAAATAATCTTAGAAGAATATCTCAGATTATAAAAAAAAAATTACTGGGTGCCTTATGACCCAAATAGCTTTATCTGTGATAGAAGAATGAAAAATAAACTATCACCATACATTCATCACAAAATTCCAGAAATTGAACAATATGCCAGTATGGATGAATGGATGGAAGGAACATTGGTAGAACATGATAGTGAGCAGGTCAATGTTGAAAATGTAATGAAAGACCTTGAGAAAATACTTGACCAAGAATATTTTGGACAAGTGCAGATACCAGGTATTGGTCCTTCTTCTGCAAGGACTTCTCAGTAAAATTTACAGGAGATCAGTGCATTGGCCACAGTACAATCTAAAGGAAAATAAAAGGAGACTGACATACAAGTATTTGAAAAATTCACAATGACAGAGCAACCTGAGACTTCTAAATAACAGGGTCAAGTACAAATTCCTCCTATTCAGATCAATGAGCCAGAAATTTCAATTTTACAAACTCCTATCAATATAGAAGAAGGCAAGAAGAGAGATGCTGAAGTTGCTACCCCTGTTGGTGGATCTTCAGAACAGCCTCATGCTAAAAGAAAAAAATTAAATCATCTTCCAAAAGTAGATTTTGTTCAGGAAATTCCTAATAGCCAGAGAGAAGATTTGGATAGTCAACAAACAGGTACAGTCAGTGGGGCATCCACTACTTTACAGAGAAAAGAGCTGCAAAAGCAACAGAGTGTTGAAATATCTTCTTTCAAACCACCAGTTAAAGATGCAGGAGATATAAAGAAAACCTTTATCAATATAAAAGCCAAGAATGATCCACTAAGACTCCAGGTTTACAATCAGTATTTGAATATGGCTCCTAAGAATCAAGAAAGATTGATGTCAGCTTATGACATTCAGCAAGGCAAAATGATAATGAGTCACTTCAAACCAAAAGTGCAGTAGCCTCAAACAGCTGCAGATTATATTGGAACAAATTTTGAAGTCTTAGCAAATGATATTCATCCTTTAGATCAGATTGAGTTACATAAGCAGACTGGTGAAATGATCTATTCTACTCTAACCGATAAAGCAATGGCAACTCAGAAGTTGCAGGATTCTTTGGAGAACACTAATGCACAATTGCAGCTTGAAAAAGCCTCTTCTCAAGCCAAAGACAATAGGATAAAGACATTGGAGGAAATAATCATTGGATTGGGTCACAATCCTAAAGATGTCAAAGGTATAGAGGCCCTAATCAAGAAAAAAGATGATGATATTGCAGCTTTGAGAAAGCAGTTGAAATTGCCAGCTTCAAGACATCCACAAACTGAAGAGATGATAAAGAAAAATTCTAAAGTAGAAATGATGGACTTGCTTTTGAAATTGAATGAGCAACTAAATGAAATAGAAAAAGAGCTTGAATAGGCATTAAATAACAAGCAGTCTACTATTCCAGCATCAACAACAGAGGCAATTACAGGTACAGGTACATCCACAACAGGTCAGCCAACAGAGCTATCACAGGTAAATACTTCCAATTTGAGTTCTGAAGAATTAATAAAGTCAATGAATGAATTGAAACTTCAAGTAACAGAACTCCAGCACACAAAGTTACAGCTTATTAATTTAGAACAAAGATATGATCTCTCAAAAATGAGTATTTCTGATAAAACAAGAGAGGTCAAAAGATTAGAAAAATTGGTTAAAGCATTGGAAAAGGATCTCACATTGGAGAAACCTTTAAAGAAAATAAATGAAATTCTTTGGGACAACATTATCCAATCAATAAAGGATGTCTAGTCTTCAATTTAGATTATGTATGAACAGAATGATTTAGTCAAATTGGCTATAGAAGAAGTTCAAAGTACAAGAGAAGAATTGGGAAATAGGCCTGAGGAAGCCAATCAACTCATACAGTTTCTAAACACTCAAACCAGACACCAACTTGCAGAACTTGGTATCCAGGACAGGACCGGAACAATTTTGGAAATAAAAAGATTTTTTACTAAGAGAACCCTTATGCAGAATCTAGAACGAAGGTGCTCAGATATGCAAGAAGAAATCATTTCCTTCAGAGAAAGATTTGATATTTTTTTGAAAAAAGGATTGCTTAGTCCTATAGTTTCAGAGGATAAACTAATGGACCTTGAAAGCTATGTTGAAAAATTGGACAAGTATGCTGACAATCAGGCCAATTCTTCAACCAGTACATCAGAAGCAGCATTGCCAACAGGAAAAAATCTTCATGATAGATTGGTAAATTTATTTTATCTTGAGCATGAAGTAAAGCATTTGTTTCCAATTCAGCCTACCTTTTTCAGATATACTGAGGCTGATGAAACATTGAGAAAACTTCAACGGACCAGAATACTAGAAGATAAATGGTGGAAAGAACTATTGGAACTTTTGTAAAATTTATCCTTATATGAAATTTTGCCTATTTACTTTGATTTTATTACATCTTGCCACAAGCCTAAATGTTTTATGATTCTCTAAAGACTCTTGGAAAATAATGCTTTCCAAAAATGATGAATATTCTTTAGTATCCAACGAATCATGTGATTTTTGGCTTGGAAATCCATTTCCATTTTACTATAGGGATGCCTCCTTTGCTTTTCCTTTCCTTCTAGATAAAATGAGATCATTTTTTTCTAATATTTCCCAAGATACCAACAAGAATATAAGCTAGGGAATGCCAATATATTGGTATGGACCAGGGAAAATTTTAGGGGCGAATTTTAGCCCAAGGGCGAAATTTAAGGGGTTTTAGATTTTAGTGGGGAAAATTTTTTATATAAAACCTTTTTGTATAGTTTTGTATAATTAGTCCCAAAATTATTTTAAAAATAAATAATTATTATTCTTTAGCCTAAAAAAATAAGAGCGCATAAAACATAAATGTTGGATTCGCCTCCGTATTTACTGGTCTGGACAGTTTTTATTTGTATTCGCCCTCGATTTACTACGCTGGAGCGTTTTGGAACTGCATTCGCCCATGGTTGCAGGGTAAAGCTTGCCTTTGCACTGGAGTCGACAATGGAGACTTTTTCTGCGTTTGGAGTAAGACTAGGGAGTAGTTTAGTTAGGTTAGTTTTGCAGCTTCTGTGAATAATCGTAGCAGAGTTTTCTTGATGGCACTTCCATTATTTATTGCTGGAGATTGGCATGGCATCTGCTGGTTTATTGTATCTCTGGTTAATTTCTACCTCCATATTAATATATCAGATGGATTCAACATGCTTTTTCATAGTTCTTTGAATTTTGTGTTGCTTCTCAAGGCAATCGTGCAACAGGGTTTGAGTTTTCATTTTTATGCACTTGTTTTTAATCCCTCTTTCACTCAACGCACATATTATCTCTCGTCCTTTTCCATTTTGCTGCTGTAACTTAATTAGAGAAACTAGTCCCACTCTACAATTTTATTTACAAGTTTTTCCATGTCCTTCAGTGCTTTCTGGGTGCTTGAGGGAAGCTTAGTGCCCTGATTCATTTCGAGTTTAAAGGCAGATGCACATACAAGAAAAAATGCATACAAACATTTTAGGGACATTCCCCTGTGGATGGAAAAGCACCAGCCCGAACAAAGAGGCATCTAGCAATGACATGGTTAGCCAGTCTAGAGTTATCCCGCTGATCTGTTCATTATTTTTAATGCATATTTTGTGATGTTAAGTACTGATCTGCAAACAGAATACATAGCAGGTAGAAATTAATCAACAAAAAAGAAACACACATTTATATAAGAAAACATAGATATCAGGAAAAACGCTAGGAAAATTCATTACAAGAATCCTCCCTGCAGTCACAAATAATAGAGTAGCCTCAAGGAACATCCCGTCTCATTCCATATCACATGGAATGGAACCCATATTCCTTCCTTTGACACACTCTCTAACTGATTTAACAGGTCGAGCCCATGCAATAATAACACTATTACAAGACCAATTCTGTTCCATTACAAGAAATTTCGGTTTCATTATCAAACACTTTCCATATTCCAACAGGTTTAATGATATTTATATTCCTAACAACAGTTGCACAAAAGATCATAAACACAAAAAACAAGAAGCAAAATTTTTATTCATACGAGGGTGCTGGAAGCAGAGCATTACCAAAGATTTGATAGCAATGCACATATATATAATACTTTTGACAGTCTTCTAATCCCTATCTTTCCCTGCCTAATTTTATATTCACTCACACATATGTAGACTCGGTATCCTGGAAAAAAAAAAAGTAGACAGTATATTTATGCATATTTTCTTGCTTTCTAACTAAGCATTTCAAAAAACAATACCAAAATTGAAAAATCTGTAGGAATTCTTCTAGAGGTAAACTATAAACATTGTTTCACATGATGTGATTTTAAACCATACAAGGGTTTCCCAGTAATGTCAATAAAATATTCTGCTATGTTTGACAGGGCTACATCATCTTCCAAGAACGTAAATAAAAATATTCCATTTTTTTTGACAGGCCTAGTACTAAGTGGTCAGAACCTAGCCTGGATGTAACTTGTATTCATTCGGAGGACATAATATATATTTTATTCTATGAAGTTCTCATATTCTTTACATGGGAGAATTGATCTTAGTTTTGTCTGTAATCATAGGCAGCACCTACACTGGAAAGTGTGCGTGACATATGTTTTGCATCACAACTCATAGGGGATATGACGGGCTCCATCCTTGATGATCCATTAGGGAATAGATACTCCAGACTGGGCTGCACTATAAGCCCACTAGAGAAAGAAGCAGATGATTACAAGATGATTCTCAAGTACCTGGAGAAGACCTTTGAGCCCATTCAATTCAGAGATGGAGTAAGTAGACAAATCTCAGTTATTCTTTGCTTATTGAATTCAATAATCAATTATGCAGATCATCCCTTTTTTTCTTCTTCTCATTTTGCTGTAGCAAGAGATACATTATAGACACAATGATTCCATTTTGTTTTTGGGTCTGTCTCTGCAGTCTTTTGGAGTAACAGTAGTAAACATTTTCAAGTTGGATGCAAGCGCTCATCCTTACCATGAAGTTTCTAAACTGCCTAATAAAGTACTTCTATGGTGTGGTATGTTTTAATTAGCTCTTACTTTGGTCGACTCCAAATAATGCATCGGATATCTGTTTTCCATATCCTAAAAGTTCTTACTGGGTTAACATGCACATACTGAGCTACAGAGTTGGCTCATGGAAGACCTTTCAGTCAGGACTGTACCTTGAGCTTGAAAGGCAGAAAGGTCCTCTATTTTTTCTTCAAGTGCCTGATAGTGTGTTATTTGTGTAGGCACTCGGACAAGCAACCTAGTTAGACACATAAAGAAAGGGTTTCTGCCTGCTATAATTTCATTTCCAGCACCTGGTTACATGGTAAGTGCCTTTAATAGCATTAGAAATGTTTATCATCAGTTGTTTTTACAAATCAAAACTAGTTTTTTGGTTTCTATTTCAATTCTGATAAATCTATTCTTGGTGTGCAGTTTGGTAGGGGTATTTACTGCACAGATGCAGCTGCCAAGGCAGCCCTGTATGGGTTCACTGCAGTGGACAGGCCAGAAGGTTTTCTCATCCTAGTAGTTGCTTCACTTGGGGAGGAGGCTATTGAGATGTCCAGAGCTCCGGAGGTATGGAGATTTTACATATATATCCATGTAGTGCTTATCCATGTGATGGCTTACATTTTATTAAACTAGAATGGCGTTGTGGAATTTTCCACTTTAATACTTGCTCTACTTTTACTCCACCCGTGATTTTTTTTCAAGGGTATTACTCTACTCCCTTGATATTTTTCAAGGGTACTTATTTGCTTTCCCCTCCCTCCTAAATAAATGTAGGACCTTATGACCTTAGCGCCAACATGAAGGAACAAGTCCTTTCTAACGAACGCAAGTACCTCACCTTCTAGCTCATGTAAGTGAAGAACTTTCGCACTTCTGACTTTATATGTTAATTAAATGGGATTGTGACATTATACATATGAGAGAACTTTAGCATTTTTGAGTTTATATTAATTATAAATTTGGACATTTAATATGCTGTAGATAGTCAACAAGCTAGTAACTCTACTATAGATTTTGTCTTACAAATAATTTATATCAATTGCAGATTTGAACATCCGAGATCCAATAGGCATGGAGTAGTCAATTATGGATAAACTGTATCTGTCCCTGTCACAGTATTGGTATCTGGGGAAGGTAGTGCATAAAAAACTGGTAAGCTATAATTGTAGAATATATTACGAATATTAGACAAGACAAATAATTTATGTTAATTGCAGATTTGAACATCCGAGATCCATATTGCAGATTTGAACATCCGAGATCCAATAGGCATGGAGTAGTCAATTGTGGATAAACTGTATCTGTCCCTGTCACAGTATTGGTATCCGGGGAAGGTAGTGCATAACAAACTGGTAAGCTATAATTGTAGAATATATTAGGAATATTAGACTGTATTAGTATTTGGAAGATTTGTAATCTTAGTTAGTATGTTAATTACATATTTAAACATCTAACTGGCATGGACCAGTGAATATGCCCGTGAATTAGCTAGCTATTAAGTGTTATAAGGTGATGGGCATGGGCATTAGTACGTATTATACGGCAATGGATATTGAGAATAATTAGTATTATAGATTTGAGCATCCAGCTCTATACTCTAAAGTATTATAGGATATGTCCTAGTTAACTAATTAGGAAGTATTATAGATTCATACAGCAGCAGTCAACTAGATAATATATCTAGTTATACAACATGACATGTCCCTAAAGTTCAACATGACATGAAAACTGCTCTGGGTCTATCAGAATATCCCATAGGCAAATGTCTATCAAAAATGCACATTGACATTGACAATAGGAATATCTGCACAATAACTTGGTTTTGGTCTGTATAATATATCAAGCTGGGATGGGAAATTTACATATCAGTACTACCCTGGCCTTCATGAAACTGAGTAATCTTGCAGATTTTTATTTTGTAGACAGAAAGAATTATAAGGTTTAATGAGCCTGTGCCTGAAGCAATCCATCTCTGATCTGCTCAGCAACATCATGGACTGCACCAGGTCCATGAGGGATGAATACTGAAGATGATTTTGAAGATGCTCCTATCTCTTTCATTGTGTCAAAATATTGTGTCACCAAGATCATGTCCATCACATCTTTTGCAGTTGTCTCGGGCACATTGGCTGAGAAATAAAGTACACTATCCCTAAGGCCATCCACAATTGCTTGCCGTTGACGGGCAATACCCAAACCAGACAAATATTTTTCTTCTTCTCCAACTTCTGCTTTTTTAATTTGCAATATTTTCTCTGCCTCAGCTTTGTGTTGTGTTGCCACCCTCCCCCTTGCAGTTGAAATCGAGATTCAATAGACAAGTTACAGGAATTAAACGGACAACACTGTAAAAGTAATGTGAAGAAAAGAGAAGACAACTAAACCAAAAATATGAAAAATTTGAGTAAAAATTGCGAGTTCATGTGTTGTTTTTGCAAGGTTATCTCTAGGAGAAGATACTGGATTTTAAAAGCAAATCTACATTAGTGATGCTATCCACAAAATAGAATTTTATACCAAAGAATCTCTCAAGATAAAACAGCCAGGTTCCACAGAGTATCTATTCCTTTACTTAAAATATCATAAAGAGCAAGAAATCAGCGTCAGGGTGTAGTTGTGTATACATAATTCCATTCTAAATTCAATATGCCAGAGAATGCTTGCCTGCATTTATTTCATTCATTTCCTTCTTCACAGTTTCAGCGGCTACTACATCAATGATGAGAGTTTGCACTATCTGAAATCCATAGTTTGACATAGCCTGTATCCAAAAAGAAGACATGATTGCAAAGAATGCTCAAAACGTCTCTTACAAAATTAGAAGAACCATTCACAAAATCATAATAGGAAATGAAATAGTCGTCCTTCAATATGAAAATATAGTGAAGGTATTTTCCCCACTGAATATCAAACAAGAAATATGCAAGAATTTTTTATTTTGTATTCATCCTTATTTAAAAACATAGACTGAACATGAACTTTATTTTACTCTTTTCTTAGTTTTACCTTTTCAAGTTCCACTTCAACTGCTTTAGCAACGTCATTCTTTTGCTCAAAAACTTCATCCAAGTTCATCTTCGGGACGCTTGCCCGAATGACTGAACATGAAAAATGAAAACATGGACATGAGCTCAAATAGCAGTGCAACAGTTATGTATAACAACAAGGAACACGTTGGACCACTGGATAACCCATAAAGTATTTAAATAGACACATCACAAAACCAACTGCTAATTTAACCTAAAGCAATGCCTTAACTAACAAGTTTTCTTCTTTTAATCAAAATATTGAAAATCATCATTTCAGACCTTCAGCTGTCTAAGATCTGTCTATGCAAAATACATGAACCGGTTACCAAAGCAAAAAATAAATAAGGGATGGCAGTGGTGTGGGGGGCAGGGGTGGTTGCAGTGGGGGCAAGGGAGTGGACATCATTGACGTCGGTGGAAAACAAGAGTATAAATATGTATGGGGGACATGCACAATGACAAACAATGAGGCAGAGTCCCTAGCAATTTTCCAAGGTCTCAAGCTTTTGTCTCAATGCATGGAAAACAAGATTCCCATTATAGGGGATTCCTCCCTAATCGTAAACACCCCTAGCAACAAGGAAGACATGTCTTCATCCCCAATTTCCAGAAATATCAATCAAGCCAAGACTGTAATCAAGAAATTCAGAACGGCTGCCTTCATCCATGTACTCTGAATCAATAACTCTAGAGGGGGTCAAATGGAAAATGAGAGTCAAAGAAGGGCCTGCTAAAGTTCAGAAATTCCACAAGACAAAATATGGTTATAGGTGCAAATTCAATTGCTGACAAGCCCATAAACAGATGTAGTAGATCAGGGGCGTTTAGGCCAAGTATTTTAGCACAGCAGGATCGCACACATGCGGCATCAGGAGCCGATAAAGGTTTCCAAGATGATGGTATTGGATTAAGTGCACTTACAAATGCCTCAAGGCCATCAAAATTTATGGAGTTTCTCACATCAGATAGAGCCAAAGTTGTTGTCATGATGGCTTCGGGGTTGTCACTTTGTAATGCCAATAGAATTGTAATGTCTGTTGCCATTGTGCCTCTCACAGTGACTCATGGATAGAGCAACTCTTTTGCAATAATTGTTCAGGTGAGTCTCTGTATTCTTTTGTCCACCCTGAGATTGTTATGCATGGAATTTGTCTTTAGTGAATCTTCTTTCAACTATTTTACAAATTTATGGTCTTATTATTATTTACCATTAAAAGCGTTGCACCACATATAGCAGATTTTGTTTGACTCTAAGTGTAGGATCGGAGGTGTAACTATTCCACCAAAATTGCCCTGGACTTGCACCTGGCATCATCCCTTTGAAGTGCATCCTATTTGGCCGAGGCAGACCACAGAGTTGAATAGATCCATGGTGCTGGTTTAATATTCTATTGACCTCACCAGTGAACCAGGGTCCAGTTGGCCTAGATTTTAGTATGCAGCTTTACTGATAGCATTGAGCCTTAGATATGATCTAAACCTGTAGGTTGCAAGGGATAAAACTTTCAAATTTTCTAAAATGAATCCTTTGTTGAGATAGACAAGAAATTTTACAAGAGACTTGCAACTGAACCTACAAAGTTCAATCCAAATGACATGTACGAAAGTTGTCCCATTTTTTCAATTCATCGACTTCCTGTTGTGCCTGGATTCAGTAAGATCACTCAAATTCATTCTCTCATGCTTTTGCATGAATTTTCATTTCCCCTTTCTAGGGAAGGGCTGGTACTAATGAATTTATCTAGTCTTTCATCTGCTCATGTATTGAGCTAAGAACAAAACACAAACTGTTTTTTCATATGCTTTCAAATCTTATCATGTTATATTCAGTTTCAGATCAGGTCTTTGAGTTGCTGTTGAAAATATCCCCGGTAAAGACTAGAAACCCTTTGAATTGGGCAACCAGATTAATCAAAGATATATATTGAAGCATCTGACCAATATCATTAAGAATTAGCAGGTCGAGGTATATCAATAACCTTACTAGAAGGTATGTATCCTCTTTAATTTTAGAGTTATGGTATTAGCACTAGTTGGGTTTGTTGCCCAAAGGTTAACACACTTGTATTTCAACATACCCATCTCCATTCTTTCTTATGCAGTGAGCATGGTATTTTTGTGCTTCTAGAAATCTTCTCTTGAATCCATGTCCTGTTGAGTCATTACTTCATAGGTCCTGGAGAAAGCATAGGCCTCTGCTGTGCATGTGTTAGTTAGAAACGGAAGCAAGAAACATAAACAAGATGGTACCAATATTGCTTTGGTTCATTGTTGTACACATTGAAGACTTGATTCATACTTTTCTATGTAGAAGGATCACAAAGGATCACAATAATGAACAGAAAATTAGAAATACTCAGTAAAGTTAATCAAAAACTCATTACCAATACATTTATTGCTTAAATGTTGGTCCAAATTTTACAGGGGCCGCTACCTGGATGGTAACCAATTGACTATCCAAATAGGACACGGCAATTACAAGTTTCTGCTAATGCATTGCAAAGCATGTTGAATGACAATCAAGGGAGGTCACTATACCGTGATAATTGTACTCTTGTATAAAGCACATAACGAATTCTAGCAAGGTGGTAGGTACTCTCTGAAGTGGGTCACGTCAGAATTTGAGTGCTCTAATGTGATCCAAGGAGTGGAGGGTGTCTACAACTAGCATGAGAGTTTAAGCCTTCTCCATCCTTTCATTCACAAGTGGAGGATAGCCTAATCTAATTTGAGGCTTTTTTCTATAATTTGATAAGTTCCAATATTAGAGAAATAATTTGACAGATGAGCATATATAAAGAGAGCGGAAACCCATATTTATTCAAAAGAGGGTTGAAACCCTAGTTTGAGGTGCAAGCAATTTTTCAGGTCTAATTAGACTGTTATCTAGTACCAGTAATACTAATAATTTTATTCTAGACATTATATAAGTTGAGCAAGTCAGTTGACAGTACACATATTTTTTATATGGAATATACAACATTGTACCCTGAAGAAAACAAGAAAGAAAAAAAAAGTTGTGGCCTGAGAACAATATGATCATGAAATAGCTCAAGGAGATATGATCAAAATTTTATCATATTGAACTACGGAACTATGAGCTTATAATAAAAATTGTTCATTTATAAATGACTTTATTTATATAACAAAAATTTGTGTGTTTAAACTTTAGACACACCACAGATTTGGAATCTGAACCGACTCTACCATGACTATGCAATGTGCATGGCTTGATATATATCTCTACAACTAAGTATGATGACACTGATGATGGCTTGATATATATCTCTGTTACCTTAGATGTTGCATGATTATGATTAATGTTTTTGGTACATGAACCTATGGGTCAATAATAGGAAGGGGGTAGGTTGCAGATAGCTTGATGATTATGGCAAGTGGATGAGATATGTCATTTTGATGATGTCTACCTATCAGATGATGACCCTCTCGTTTATCGATGTAAAGTTAAGATGGAAGACCTAGACTTGATGTATTATTTTCTGTGCTTAAAGATATGATGATATATATATATATATATATTGTGGGATCCCTGGTGATTCTAGACAAACACCTACCATATGCCTCGTTATAAAGATTTGAATCGATCTATGAATGAGCCTCATATATTAGATAGCTACTTGTTGGGATATTTTTGTGATTCTATTGCCTATGGTCGAAGATACACTGCCAATTCCATGGATATTCTGATGATGGTGTGATGGGTGGAAAGAGCACAAGAAATCATAATTCCTCTGTATTATTACAATTGCCTATTTAGGGAAAAAAAAACACAAGAAATACATAGTGGCTATTTATTATTTTCGAGATATTATAGAATTTCTATGAGAAATAAAGTTAAATATGTATACATTTTTATCAACACGGGACATCATAGACAGGTGGAATGTGTTTTTTATTCGAAGCACATTGATGAAGCCATTATATCTAAGCGCATTGATGAAGTTGTTCTAAACTATTATCAATGTTGCCTTTGTAAGTTAAATAATTATGTTTATAATTCTTAATAATCATCTCACTATCACTATTATGTTTAGCAACACACATGAGTATTGTTTCTCAAGGCAGTGACATACAGGAGCATTGTTTCTTAATGCATAGTAATCTATGAAATGCATGGAAAATTTGAGTGGAAGGAGAAAGGCTGAGAAAAAGACAAGAAAATAGAAGTCTTAGACGTAGAAGGGAAAAAAGTAAAGTACAAATATCATATAGATCGAACCAGCCATGAAATTTAGCAAATATATAGGTTGAAAGAGCCAGGGAACCTGGAAAATATGCAAGAAGTTTTGTGACATCAGCTAGACCTTTCTATTTTCTCACCAGAGAACATTAATGGGAGGCACTTTTGAGGGATGGAGAAGCAGGGAAGGAAGTCATCCTTATGTTGTGAGTGGCAGATCATAAAGGTGCCTGGAGCTGCTCTATCTTTTATAGACTTGGCAATGAGAATTACACTAGTTTAAACTCCAAATAGGTTGAACTCAGGGCTTATTGTTCCTACTTCCTGGTGGTATCATAGCCTAGCTAGGGGGTGGAGTTTTACAACAAACTACCTGCAATTGGGCGGAAATTGCTTGGTGTATTTGGTTTTGCTGGTCATCCACATTGAAATCAGATAAATATGCAAATTTGTTTGATTATTTGTACATGGTAACATAATCCTTCTGATGCATAGATTTTTCTATAAAAAGAATGTTTAGTCTGAGATGGAAGCCATAGCCTCTTCTCGAAACTACCTTTAAATGATTTCTAGAAACTTCATAAACTCTATTTCACACTCGGCTCACTCTATATGTATGTAGAGTAAGGCTGGGCCAGAGCCTAACGGCTAAAATTTATTTGGTAAAATGTGAGAGACGTCGAATAGAACAAAATATTTTACCTCAAACACGAAAATGGTTTGAAACAATGAAAAATAAATTTTTGAGCTGGAGTATTACACTATTGCATACAAGAGTATTCATAAATGATCTTTCTATTGCATCCTATCGTTTTATTAGTGCTCTATTCAAGCATTAAGATCTCCAAACGCTTGAATATTGGCCTTTTCGCTGCACCATTTTTATTAGCATCGCCACTTATTTCAACATTCTATCCCTGCACATAAATGCCATGCAAACTGGAAATACTATTATGGGGTTATGGTTTAATAATGTTTCAATCACCATTGGAAATGGATCCCAAAGTTTCATCTACATAAAGATTTGCTTGCTACTTTATTTCCTATATGCACACTTGGTTTTGACTTCTTTTTCTATTTTCTGCAAATGATAGACCCAATCCAAAACTGTAAGTGAAAATCAAGATTTTCAATCATGATACTACACAATCAAAGTGGTGGACATGAGGTTTCTTTTAAACATTAATGAACTTTTAAAGGTAGATAGGAGGAATGCAACCCTGATTGGAGTAATACTCTGTCCACCTCCTTGGCAGGATGAGGTGATTTTGACCTTTTTCCTTTTTATGTCTGGAGAATTTTCTGCCAATTGACTTCTCTTGCCACTCCAACACATCTTTGTCTCTATACGAGATGTCTGAAATTGTGACTCTGCATTCTGGACCAACCAAGGGACGTATCTCATCATCTACTCCATTAACATTTTTATTGAAATATATTGAAATGATTCATGGTTCATACCTCGAAAGATTTAAAATAATTACAACATGGTTCCTTCTGATTTTTACCAAGAAGTCAAAACATTGCCAAGCCAAAATGATCTCAGTTTATAATTTTGGATTTGAAGTACTGGAGAAAGCAAAAAAGATGGATTATGAGCATGAAAAACTAAAGTCCTGACACCAAAGAAACTTTGGATTGGAAGTATTGGAGTCAGCAAAAAGGACGGATCATGAACATGCAAAGCTAAATTCCTGACAATGTTCTCTGTGCAAATCCTCAGATGAATGTGTTTCTCACTTTTTTATTTATTGTTCATATACAAAGTGGGTATTTTAGGCTTAGCTATAATGTTCAAAGTCCAATCTAGGCAATTGTTTAAAGGCTTGCGAGCAAGATTGTTTTGTAGCTTGTTTCAAGGCTTTCCCATGCATCTTTGTTTACATTATTTGGTGGGAAAGGAATTCAAGTGTGTTCATATCATTTGACATCTCGATGGAAATTGTTGTAGGAATCATTGAAAATCTATGCAAAGAATATAGGATAGAACCAAATGGAAAAATAAAGGGTCCCAATTATGCCTCCATTAGATCATGATAATCTGTGGAGTTTATTTGATGGTGCTACACCGGGTCATCCATCAATTTGCATAATTGTAGTAGTATTATTTTTGAACAAATCACATTATATGCATGTTAAATATTCCCCAGGGTGCAGGAAAAATAATAATTCTGAATTTATTTCCTCGCTAACACTCTTTAGTATCCACTCTAACAAAATATCAAAAAGCTACAAGTTCTGAGAGATTCAAAGTTAGTAATTGATTGGGATAATAGGAAAATTGAGGTGGAAATGTTTGTTTGCAATCTCTTCTTTAGGACATCCAGGAATAAATACTCTCATTTGATTGGTTATTCATCTGTAAACATATCCTAAGAGAGCTCAATTCCAAAGCAATCACTCTTTCAAAGGAAGCACCAACACTTTTGACATCACTGAATATGTGGATAGAGAAGAACTAACTCAATGACCTAGAATTTTTGACCTTCAGGTCCGATCATAGAAATGGATGATATTTCTTTTTAACAACTGGAAAGTCACTACTATTTTTTTATTAAATAGGAGAAAGCTTGTGCAAGGTAAACATTTTGGGAACTCTTGGAATAAATTATATGATGGAATAATCAGATTTAGTAGAACTGTACTAGCAGTTTGACTGGCTAAAATAGGCCATATGAATACTGTAGAATGGCTTTTCACATTGACACCAGCTCTTTTAACAGCAGGATTTTGAAAATGTTTCCTTTGGGAATGTTTTGCTCCATGTTTTCAAGATAATGAGAGTTGCTTGTACGGTCCTTAATGGCAAGTAGATTCAGATGCAGAGGCTCTTTCAAACGGTTTAAATATGCAGTCAAAATTCTTCTCTAGCTTACCGAGGAACGCATTTGAGGTAAAAAAATTGTTCTTTGGGCTCATTAAGTTTGCTATCATTTCCACTTGCTCAATAAAACAAAGTATGGGAATAATGGCTTATTTCTATTGTAAAGTATCTTGGATGCTCATTTAATTTGATTTTTTTGGTTTACTTTACAGAGAGCACTGGCACTCTACAAAAATGCCTATGTCAAAATTAAGTCTTATTCAAGTCCTGGTGCAAATGATCCGCACAAGGTAATTGTGGCTTCTAAAAGCGGTAAAGAGAGTTTCTGTCATACTAAATTGTATGGTGAAACAAATGCTGATGTTGATGTAACAATAGTATGTGATAACACATCAACAGATGTGACTTCAGCCATTGAGTTTACCAATCCTTTATAACATGCAGTGAAGAATAATACACAACTGACCAAGAAAACCCTTATATGGTTCTTCAAGATGATGCAAAAATGAATAACTCTATCAGTTCAAGTCAAAAAAGCCCAATTTTTGATGTGAAAGAACCAATCGTGAATGTAAAGGATGCAAATTATTTGGTACTGGGATGCAATACCAATTCCAAAGGTTGTTCAGAACATCCTTTGGATGATGTTAATACTAGGGTGTTTTCAGTAGAACCTGAAGATGGTGTCACTGACCCAAAAATGGTGGATGATCATGATCCGAGAGGCTTCTCAGAAGAATCAAATCTTAATACCATAGTTTCTCTAGAAGAGCTTACTTATGGCATTAATTCAATGCATGTCTCAAAAGCACCTGTGGATCCTGTTGATGCAGTAGTCTTGTCAGAAGAGCAGGCTAACATTGTAGGTCCATTGCAATTTAACAATGTCCCTTCCCTTATAAAACGAAATATTTCAATATTGAATACGGAAGAGCACAAGACAATGTCAAATAGACACACAAGAAACATTGATTTCAGAGTAACTGAAAACTCTTCCAGGGACTTTCCTGTACCAATAGAAAGCTGTACAGATATTGCTGTCACAAATAAAGCTGCAGCATTTCTGGAAATTTCCAGTTCCCTATCCTTGAAGTTAGTGAGGGAATGTGAAGGAAAATCACATTCTATTTCTATGATGCCCAATTCAGAAATTGTTAGTCAAGTCTTTGAATTTCATGAGAGGTGTGATAATGTAGATTTGGATACTGTAAATGTCAGGTGCTTAAATCCAAATCAACAAGATGAGGATTTGTGTGGTGAGGCTGGAATTCAGTAGGATGAATCACCTGGAAATACAGAGACAGCTCTGGAAAATGCAATTGATTCAATTGATTCTAAAATAGGCATACGGATTTTCAGTCCATATAATCTTCCTGGAAGTACACATTGAGACAATCTAAGTATTTTTTTTTTCCCTCTTGTTGATGCCTTTCTTGCTCATGTTATATTTCTTGCATGCATTCCTTGTATATGTGGCCAAATTATGGAAATATGTCTCTTTCATAAAGTGATTTTCATTGTACATATCTTGTTTTATGTTTTTTTGCATGGTTTTGTTTGGACTGAGAAATTCAATCCACTTGCAGTATCTGTTCTTTGAAGTAAGTATACTTTCTCTATTGTTAAGTAACCTTTATGTATTATCGGCAATGGTTTAGATTTGGTGATAAAAAAAACACTTGTATTAGAATTTCTAGTCGTCCTATGTTAAATAACATCATCTTTTGCTAGTTGTGGTCAAGTTTCTCAACTTTAATAATGTTACGAGTTAATACAGGAGCTAAAAGTTTAATCTTTGTAAGTATGCTTAAAACACTTATGTATCTTCATTACCATGTTTCCTAGTATGGCCTTCTTGTAGTCACTAACCTACATTTCAGTTAACCCATTTTGAGTATTCATATGAGGTTCCTTTGAAAAATGCCCGTATGATAGTTTTTCTTGAAGTATTGAGAGTTTGATACCCACTAAAATCTATAGATGGTATTTAGAATGTGATGAATAGACCATGGAACCATGAAATTCAACTATTAACAATTTTTCTTGAGCATCTGTGCTGCTGGTTATGGCTTAAAACTATTTTTTAGTTGGGGTCTAATAATTCTTTCATCATGACTAGTAAGCTACCCTCTTAATCCACAATAATTACATTCTTGTTTTCTTTGCTGTGACACACATCCGTCCGTTGCTTATGTGCGCTTGCATACTGAATCTTGACACTGAAGAAATTACTTTTAGGGTGAACCTTTTTAGTTTTTTCCTGGTTATTGGTGGTTTTGAATCACTTGACAGTCGATAACATGCTGAGTGAACTTCTTCATGCATAAATTGAATAACTTCTAGATGAAGTTGATCATGCAGCAACATTAATTCAATGACCTCATACAAGGCATTGCAATTTCACCATTTATTCATTCCACTATTGTTAGTCTAATTTTCCAAATTTTGAAGAAAATTAAGTTTATTTTTCCATGACTCCAGACATTCAGCTTTTTTATACCTTTATTCAGCAATACATTCTATTTTCTAAATGATATTGTGGAAGCTAGTGGATGGAGTGGATCTGCAACTGCCTAATGTTATGAGATACTAATGTTGTTACTCAGCATCATATCGGAGTCATTGATGAAAAAGTCATTGATTAATAAATTTGTGTTCCAGTTTTTGGAAAGTTCTGGTAAGTTTACATTATCGCACATTTCCTTCTTTAGTGTGATTCCTTAGTTGTTTTGAGGGAGCTCTGAATTTGTATATGTAATTTGCTGCTACCCTACTTACACTAGTGATTATCACCTTATATTTTTAATATTTTGGGATGTATTTATTGCCTAGAGTTGAATTGGTATGTAAACTTGCATTGAACACATTTACTGCTACTTATATATGCCTTGTTATTGGTAATGATTTTTACATTTCTTGATTATATCTTGTTTTTGTAATTATTTACATTTTGAAATGTAAAATTGGCTTAAGATCTGATCTTTCATCTACACTGTGATTCCCTGTTGTTACAACGAAACCTATCACTCGCAAAAAGTATAAAGTCTCAATCACGATGGTGTTAGTTTTTTTACAATGCAAGAATATTACCTACTCACTTTGAGTAGCTTTTCCTTTCTCTTTTGGTTGGCTCTTCTTCAGCTCAAGGGGGCATCCCTAAAAGGTAGGATTGCTAGGCTATAGAATGGGGGCACAAGGTGATTTAATAAGATGAGTGGTGGTTGTAGTGTATGAAATAGGATGAAGAAACAAAAATACACAAAAGCAAGGAATGAATGAGAAGGAAGGAAATTGGTGCCTATCAGTTATGGGCTAATGGAGCCATAAGGCATTTGGATAAATGAGAGAACTTTTATGTCACAAACAACTAATTTGAAGCGGGTCATACGGTAGAATTTTTTTGTATACCATTTTCTACCAATTAGTAGATGAAGAAACAATTTGATATATTCATCTTTAAGGTGTATACTTGAGATGAAAAGGGCCTAATGTGTGCATTTGATCCTTATGTGTTCGCTAGAAATGTGTTGTAGAAAAGCAGTCTTCAAGGGCTAAATTGTTACTCATCAATCTGTTCATAAGGTGTTGTTTTATGGTTGTAGTATGCTTCAAAATATGCAACATAGTTGATAGAAGAAAGGGAAACAAGTGCAAAAATAGATAGCCAATGTTAGGGTATCTGTGGTATTCCTTTTCTAATTATGCAATATTTCTTGTTCACAGTTATGGTACGCATTAGCCAAGACACTGTCAGAGAGGGCTGCATGGGCGCTGACCATGGACAGAGGGTTGAATATGGTGACAATCAACGCATCTCTGATTGTGGGACCTGGTATCACATACAAAAGCTCAGGATCTACCATTGCATATCTTAAAGTGAGGATGAGAGATCTGCATACCAAATAGACTCTGTTCTAGAACGTACAAATATGGTATAGTAATCCCTTGGAGAGGATCTAATCTATTGGTATAGTAATCCCAATACCGTATCAGGTGTGGCAAACCGAGCACGTTTGGAAACCAAAGCTTCAGGAAACCAAACTTTGGATCAATGTGTCTTCTATCAGCATCTTTGGAACACGGACCTCAACTCTGCCCTTTGGCTCTGGATTTGGTTCTAGCTATCCAACTCTATTTCCTAGCTTCACTTGTTTCTATAGTGCAAAAATAGTTAAATTTACTATTGATTCTCAACTCCAAGAAATCTTTAGATTTGGAACTATTTAATCAAAATACATTCCCATTTTATTCAAGTCCCTTTCGGTCTCAAAATTGGTGATAATCTATCTTGGTAGCTATTGGTTCCATTATTAAACCCTCACATTTTATCAGGGAAACATTCATGGGGCAAGATCTGGATGAACAATTACCTGAGATGAACAAATACAATCTGGTGTGAAGGATCTCATTTTTCTTGAGCTAGCTAGGTGAATATGTCGTCCATAGTAGGTCAAACCATATAAGACACATGATATTTGAGATTTGAAATGTTTCTCAAAGAGTGCACCACCATTAAAGCTCAGTCACTCAGCCAAAAAATCAATGCAGAGGAGACTCCAGGAGGTATGCCCCACCATTATTTACTCGGCAATTAATTCCTCGTGATCACTAGCCAACTTAAGTTCGTTGAAGCATTCGGGTGTGCATAGCCTTTCTTGCATTGAATCTTTAGTGGTCTCAAGCAGTATGCCTGTTCTGTTCATGTCAATGCATCGACTTTAAGCTCAAATAAATCTGAAATTCACAATAAAGTAATTCACAATGTCTTCAGGTGGAGGTGGCCATGATACACAACAAAAATCAGCATGATCTAGAATTCAAAATAATGTGGCAGTAAAGAAGATCTCAACCGATTTTTATCTAGTGATTTAAAGAAACAATCTGCACAACTTTTTTGTAAATGACAACTCTTAACTTTCTCCCCCTTTAGCCACTATGATCAAACCTATTATCTAAGCAGAAGCGTCGATATCAAATCAAATCAAGCGTCAGTGTTGGCTAATGTTGGGGTTCAAGGTGTTCCTGGAAGATGGTAAAAAAATTGGTTAGTAGCAGAATATTTGAACTTACAAGGAGCATTTTTTGTTGAATATACTCCCTACAGCTCATTACTATGTCACAATTTTATTTCTTTACAAATTTCAGGGGATGAAATAGCATGCTTTTGGAATAAGGCCACAAGTATCCTTACATAAAAGTTAGGTTATTAGGCTTTATCCTACATGGATTTGCTGCGAGAAAGACATTGATGGTAGGTAAACATCTGGAAGATTTCTTAAATTAGAACCTTCTCCTCATTATCTCTATCAAACAGAATTCTGACCTGCGACAATGGACAAAAGTGCTATTGGTAGGGACCAAATCACTGTATTTTCTCCAAATGTTAAGGTAAATTTGTGGATCACCTCTTTATTACGTGTTCATATGTTATTTCTGTATGGAAATATGTTCTCCAATCTTTAAATTGTCGAGGACAATTTAATTTTGGGTCCCTACTTCAGGGTCTTGAGACATGGTTTGCACACACTCAATTTTGAGCTCTTCTTAGCTATATTATGTGGGGGTTATGGATGGTTGGAACAAGTGGACTTTTGAGGATCTGGCAGAATAAGTGGACGGTTGGAATAAGATAGAGAATCTGGCAGCGTATATAATTAGAATTTTCTATAAAGAAAGTTGTAGAGATAAAAAGCCAAAGGATTTTAAGATAAATCATAATGAAGCAAGGGTTTTTGATGGAGCAAGGTATTCCAGAAGATGCGGATATGGTGTTGTTTTGTTTTTATCTCACCCGTTACTCTACCTTAAAGTTTGTAGCTGATCAAGGGTTCAAATAAGAGGATAGAACTATTTGCCTTGTAGATTTTTTTGAAGTCTTAGTTTGCTTTAGAAAATGATATCAAATATTTGTAGGTACCAGGAGTTTCAAAGTTGAAAATGGCATTGGTTTATTGAGAAGTTTCAAATCAGATCTTTGCAACTACCAGGAGTTTCAAAGTTGAAAATTGCATTGGTTTAATGAGAAGTGACAAATCACTAATTTAGTGTTGTCTCCTTTGCTTCACAGAATTAGAGAGACAGGGTTCACTCTTTGGTCTGTTTCAACATCTGTATAGAGAATGTAACAAATCATCCAATGGACTATCAAAAAAAATTATGGCACAACAGAAAGGTTTGCTCTTGTTCAAGGAGTTCAAGGGGGAAGCAAGCTTCCCAATGAGATATAAAATCCTCTATTGACTTAGAAGAACAATGGGAAGTGCTCTAATTGACTTGTAACTCTTGTTGTCATGTATAGTGTATACCGATTGCAGAAGATGGATGTGGTATGTATTTGGGGTAAATCCAATGGTTAAGTTTCAATGTATTTAGACTAGTAGTTTTGTATGAAAGCGTAGACTTTTCCATGCATATTTTGCTTTCACACTTGAAATAGAAAACACAGTTTTTTCTTGGAAAAAAAATGTGTGTAAAAGACTAAATATGTAAACAACTCAAAGATTTAGAATCCATGAAGGGGGCGTATGAAAGAAATAATTCATACTTTTGATATTTGATATTTGATAGTGAAATTATAATATGCTTTTTTTTTCTTTTGTAAGTAAGCGAGAGTTGTATTATATTATAAAATTCTGAAGATTACATTTGACTTCAAACGTGCTTGGTTTGCCACACCTCATACCGTTCCCTAACAGGTATAGAACAATTAATTATTGTTCAGTTATTGAAATCACTGAAGATTATGTATCTTCAATATTTAAATTGGGTTGCTTACCTAATTATATTTTTTCTTTAGCTATTATGTCACAATGAAATTAATCATACATAGATACTTTCCAAAGATAATCATGAATTCATTATTTATTTGATTTATTTCATAATTTGGTAACAGATTTGAAAAACCAACGGTCTACCAACAACGTCTGAATAATAAGAAGCTGACTGGATTGATGGTTGGATATGGAAACTGTGCAACCCTAAGCAGCAAACTGTAAGGGAAGGGGGGTTTCCCATGTTACAGCTTAACAACAGCAATGAATGAGGGGCACAAGAAAACTTGGGGAGTTTACATGTTCAAACTATATCCATTTTTGTACATATTGTAATGTAATTTTCACTTCAAGGTTTGGATAGTTGGCAATAAGTCAATTTCCATAACGACCAACATTAAAATTTTAGCCAGTGACTAAGGCTCTCTACCATATGCAGTTTTTTTCGTTAATTTCTGATGTAAAATAAATTTCCTGATTTCTGGCAAGGACAAGTGCAAGTAAGTTGTTGATAGGCTGTTTGGTGTGTGAATAAAAAGTGGGATACCCCACACTTTGGAATTGTTTTATCATTATTAAAGTTCCTCCTTTTGTTTTACCATTATGGGAAGTTGCACTTTTTCTTATCATGAGTTGTGTTATGAATGGAATGAGAAGTTACACTTTCTGTTATCTTGAACTGTTTTATGAGTGGAGTGCATAATGTTCGTTTGATGGTATTTTTATATATTGGGATGTTGAATTCTTTAATTACAAGATAAAAAATTGAATACTACTTTGCCTGGTCAAACTTTTATTTTTAAATTTTTTAGTCAAGCACTGTCACCGGTCAAACTTGTGAGAGGCCACTGTTGTGAGAGGCCTGGATTGTGTAATAGTTGTGTAGCTACTGGTGCCTATTGGTGATTATATGTGTGGAGGAGAGCCGACCTCCATTGTTGCATTGGATTGTGGAGGGATGAGTTGAGCTTCATGAATTTATGATACCGACCCCTCGAATTCCCCGATCCATTCCCACGAGCAAATTTTGCCATGAGCTCAGTCGGTTTGGATGTGCGTAGCAGACAGTGAGGCACAACTGTCGGTTTGGAGGTGTGTTGGGATTGTCGTATTGACTCTGTTTATTAGTTATTGGCGTTTTAATTTTTGTTCGACTTGTTCTGCTCATTGAAGAAATCAGCAGAGGCATGTGCCTTTGTGGTGGAGGATTGTTGAAACAAAATGATTTGCAAAGATCCCAATTTGTTGAAACTCCTCTCCAACCTCAATATCAGTGCTAGTAGTAGCATGAGCAACAACACTACACTTAGCAGAACTAGAAGAACACATTTTCCAAACTGCACGAGAACTACTTCCCTCATGAGTCACCATGTGCCATGCTTGGTCTCAGTGGTTCTCTTCCTTCTACTCCTGGTTCAACTACCATATCTTCATTGGAACCAACAACCCGAACTCCACTAGACAACGATTCACCATTTTGTAGTAGTGATTCACCATTTGTACTGGTGATTCGCCATGTTTTTACAAGATAACTCGTGAGAGATTCGCCAAAAAATTATATATACATATTATATTATTAATAAAATCGTCTTCCATTTTTCCTATGTATCGTGGGGATTCGCCTATTTATTATATATATATAAATTTAGGGGGGTTCTTAAAATTTTCCCTGATTTGGATCAGCTCAATCATCATTCTCTTGATGATGAGTTACACTGAGTAGCTCGAAACAAGTAAACTCTTTAAGAAGGGTTATTGATGAAGTTCGACTAATATTTTTATATGTTTTTTTAAATGTATAAATTTTTAATTCATATATTCTTTTTACAATTATTAATAATTAATATTTAAAATAAACTTATAATTTAATTAATTTTAATTGCTTTTTAAACTTTGATAATGTGAAATGTATCATGAAATAAGTATTATGATGTGTATTAGTGGTTACAGGTATATAATTTACACAATTACACTAGTATATCTTTATAAAATCTAAATATTTTTCTAAATATATTAATTAATATAAATAATGATTAATTTAGTTATCGTTTAATTATAAAAAAAAACAAAAATACAAAAACAAACTTCACCGTTTATGTCAATTTTCTAATAAATATTAATTTATTTACAAATCATAATTATATATTTTTTTAAACTAGAAACTTACCAAATATATATTGAATATATATTTAACTTCCTCACTTATTTTGTTGTGACTAGATTCAAAGATAAGTAGTCTTTTTATTAAAGATAGAGTATGTATGTCTTCATAGACTTAGCTTTCAAATTATTGAGTGGAGGCAGGTCCCTTGTCCTATAAACAAGAAAATCTAATACACCAATTTAGTGTTTAACTTAACCTTAGCTTTAATATTAAGTAATAATAAAAAATTTATTAATATATAAGTACGAAGTCTCTAACTTCTAAAATTTCTTCACTTAACCAAAATTAAAAATAATTAATTAATTAATTTGTTATGTAGATATATCCTAACGAGGAAGAGAACTAATTTGTTATTTAGGCGTGCACGTCATGTATGTAAAATTTGGCATATCAAAATCAATTTCTATTAGCGAAAACAAAGTGCAGTGAGCAGGAAAGCACCGCTCATGGATTTGCGAATGATAAAAACCACACTTAAAATTAAAATATTAGATTTTGGAAGATCTTATTCCATTAGCTTGGATATATATATATAAGTATAATATTCGTGAGCTTATATTTTAGTTGATTTTATGACTTCTTACGAAAGTCAGGTATTATAGTGATGAGTTTGCATTAGCTTAATTAAATTTTTAAATAGCTATATTTTCTCTTAATGGAAATTTAAGATTTATACATTAAAAATTTTATTTTATTTATTTATAATTTTATTGGTTCAAACAATTAAAATATTATAGTGTGAATAATGCAATATTATTTCTATAGTATAAGTGTTTATGGTTATAAATAATGTAATATTATTTTTAGATAGGGATGTTTCTTCACATAGTTGATATTCAAAATACTATTATAATTAAAATATTATTATAAAATTGATAGTATAGGTGTAAATTATATTTTTATTAAATTGATTTTATTAAAAATTTAAATATATTAATTTAAATAATTTTTTATTTTTTATTTATTGTCTAATCTGCATGACTATCATTTATACTCATATGCAATATTACATTATTTTTTCAAGAACTTGATTCCTTTTAGAATGTCTTATGTTATTTCATTATATTCTTTCATTCTCAAGCATGTATAACTCATTGCTTACCAAAAGTAACACTATTGGAAAGTGAGGCAAAGGGGGGATTCGAAGAAAATCAATTTATTTATTACCTATTCTAATATCATGACAACTAACTCGAAGCAAAGCAAGGCACCAATTCTTTAGAAAAAGAAATAGTTCCGAGTGTTCATAATCATGTTTAACATCTATATCTCAATTTCCCACTAGGAATATAGTGTGGGGTGGCCTTTTAAAGGCCGTTGCGAACAAATATGTTTGAGATAGATTTTCAACCAAACCATAATAATTGGGAAGGTTTCAAGTGAGTTGCAGGTAGTTCTAGTTTAGTCAATATGCAAAATTGCTAAAACCTAGACTATATCAACTCTAATCTAATGTCCTATAATAATAATAATAAATAAATAAAATAAAATAAAATAATATTAGTATATAATTAAATAAAAAAATAAGTAATAAAGAAAATAACATAATATTGAATAAATAATCAATTATAAAGAAAATATAATAATAATAAAATAATAGTAAATAATAAAGAAAGGATAATAATAGTAAATAAATAATAAATCATGACAAAAAATAGTAAATATTAAATTGAATTTTAAAATAAATATATAAAAAAAACTATAAAAATAGTAAGAATAAGTAAAGTTAACCAAAAAGAGTAAAAATGAATAAAATAAGAAAGAGTTATAGAAAAATATTGAATTAAGTAAAACTTAAAACAAAGAACTACAAACATCCAACTCTTGGCAGCCTCCATTAACCAAGCTCGAATTTGAAATAGTCAGGCCGACCTGGGTTGATCGAACTAAGGGCTAAGTTGTTTGTAGTCGAGTTGTGACAAAGTGGAGGAGTTTGCAACCATAAAAGGAAGACCATAACCGACCCTAGTCGGCTCGACCACCAGTTTATGCTGGTGAAATTCTCAAGGATGTATATATGACTTTGCAGGTGAGGTTGGGATTGACATGGTGAAGGGAAGTAGACTAAGCGAAGCCGAACTCCAACTTCATAGTCGTATCCTACCTCAAATTTGTTGCAGCGGGGGCCACGAATATATATATATATGTATGTATATGTATGTATATGTATGTATATGTATGTATATGTATGTATATGTATATGTATATGTATATGTATATGTATATGTATATGTATATGTATATATATATATATATATATATATATATATATATATATATATATATATATATATATATAAAATTTCAGTTGGCTCTATAAAGGAGCTTCAAGAGATCGGTAGGAGATTGAGAGTTGGAGTTAAGCAGAAATAACTCCAACCAAAAAGGGATGTTTCGATTAAACAAAAGGATAAAGGTGTTTTCCACCAGAGTGAAGGGGAAGGAGGTCACCAATGCGTGGAATTTGAAGCCAAAGGAAAAAGGGAGAAAACAATTTTCGAATGTGAATGAGAAGACAAAATCCTGGGTTTATTTGGAAAGACATTGGAAGGGAATGGTATCATGTGGTATAAGGGACAAAGCTATTTTTTAGCATTGAAAGGGAGAATACAATCGGTGAATGAAAATTTTTGAAGATAGAAGAAGAAAGAATCTCATGGATATGTGGAGCATAACCCAACAAGTAATGAATTTTATGGTTTATAATTAACAATGTTTTGTTTTATAAAATAAAGAAAAATAAATTAGTCGAGATAGTGAAGAGAACCGTGGCAAAGAAGGCACAGGAGTTTGCATTTGAAGGAGACAAATAAATGTAGATAATTGAAGAGGAGTTATCAAAGTAGATTTCACAGTAGATTACATGTAGGAAGAGGAGAAAAATCTGACATTGAAGGAGGTAAATCTGGTCCTTAAAATATTATTTTATAATAAATTAATAGCAACATTACTATATTGTGATAATATTTGAGGAGAGAACCAATAGTGTTCTCAAGGGTTGTGGCAGAAAGGAGCCTCCAACAAGAATACTACAACAGAAAAGAGAACCTAGTTGTATTTCAAGAGTGAAGAGGAAAGGAGATCCTCAAGAGGAGAGAAGATGTGAAGTTATTAGGAGGTGAGGAGAAGATGCAACATCCAGAGAGAGAAAGGAGAGCTTAAGAGGTTCCAGGTAGGGGAACCAAGAGGGGCACCAATAACCAAGATGAGGTGAGGTGTTCAAGTAACATGCAACGTGAGACTTGTTATAGGGCTATGTTGCAGCTCACGGTGAGAGAACGTGTGGATAAGGAATAAGGTGACCATTGCTAATCATGATGAAGGGCTGAGTAAAAGAAAAAGTAAATGAGAGAAGGATTCCAAGAGAAATAACATGAGAAGGTTGAGTGATGAAGAATTTAAAAAGATATGACTAAGTTGAAGGCACAACTTGATGTGCTAGCACAATTTGTACACGAGAGGGAAGAGGGCCACAGATGAAACTTGAGGCAGAGGTTCAAGTTATTTGTTAAAGACAAGAGTTTTAAGAGGAAATCCCCAAAATCCATATAGTTAGGGAAGGAGAGGATGACGCCTTTAATAAAAGCCTGGATGGAAGAAAAATAACTTAGAGAAGATGAGCCCAAAGAAGAATCAGAAGGGATATGACTCCTTGGATATAAGGAAAGGAGACTGGTTGAAAGTCTCATGTGTTGTGGGAGAAGTCCAAACCCAAAATTGATGCAAGGAGCACTAGTATAGGCTCAAGGGCCTAATATTTTTAAAACTAATCTATTGTTTTCATGTGCAAGCCATAGGCACGATAAATAAGGCCATCCATCATAAGCTTCTAAGGATAGAGAAGAGGATGAAGAGATACTGCCTCGAAGTCTCATGGAATATATGGAAAGTCCAAAACAACAAAAGGAACTGCAATCTAATTATGGTGATCAATAATAAAAGTTGGCAGAGGAATTGATGGAAAAAGCACTAGGTGAGGCTACAATACCTTTTGTTTTTAAGATTGGTGAAATTTATGTGAGTGAAGGCTTGTAGTGGAGGAGAATGAAGAAATGGTCCATAAGGAGAATGGGAGTACTAAGTTGTTCCAAGAAGAAAAAATTAATATAGAAATTGATGGATAGTCCTCAAGGAAGGGTGAGGAAACTTCTTAGAGGCAAAAGTGAGGAAAAATAAAATTACTAATTGAAGAAAGATAAGGAGGACAGACCTAAAATAAAATTCCAAGTGACCATGGTACTTAGTAGTCATGGGAAAGGAATAATGACAACAAAAGAGATAGGGAAGCCTCATGTTTACAATTTATGTATGAATTTTGCAGGTAAAGAACATGGATAGGAGGTCCAAAGGAACGAATGTGCGAAGATGGATTCTAAAAAATGCAAGCAAGAGAATACAAAAAGAGTTATGAGGTTGGCTTATAGCCACACAAATGATGAAGAACAACACTAGAAGGATGTTACGAAGAGGAGTGAAAATGAATGGATGGAATGTGAAGACACCTGCAAGGAAGATGGAAAATAGTTTATAACTACTATGTTTCCATGGTATAAACAAGAGATGAAGTCTCTAGAGGATTGGTTGAAAGATCCCAGAATTGGACAAGAATGCACAAAGAGTGTAGTCAAAGAATTGACAGAAGTTGAACTGGTCGAGGTATCCTAGTTTTATGATAATGATAAGAGTGTTAAAGGCATGGTTGCAGGAGCAGAGGAAGAACAACATATGTTTTCAAGAGAAGGAAAGGAGAATAATGATGAGATTAGCGTGCCCCAGGAAAATTTGTTTCATTTGCAACCAAGGAATATAGGGAAATAAATGGTAAAAGAAAATTTCTAGCCATTTGAAATATTTTATTTTATTTATTGCTATGAGGATGCCGAATAATGGAAGTCATATGATGAGGTGGAGATTGATATCCTACATACACATATGAAATTGATTGGTGTTAATAGTTTGTACCAGCAAGTAGGAAGATTGGACTTGTCGATTGAGGAAGTCATGATGTTGATGGAGGAGGTACCTCAGGAATGGTACAGTGATGAGGAAATGACAATTAGTTTCGAAACTTGATTGACTATGGAATATTGCAGCGATGGGGAAAAGGTGAGACAACTGCAAAAAAAAAAATTGGGAACATGGAAGGAAAAGGATAGCCAGAAGCAAGCTAACTGTAAAAAAATATCTTAGCAAGGAAAGTGGAGTTCAAAAAAATGAAACTTGGGATCCAGATAGGCTGAAGTTATGACTGGAGCAACAACATGATCAAGCATATGGACAACTACAAGGTAAGGTATGGGATCTAGGAGAACTAAATGCAACATCAATCCAACAATGCAAACAATGTGAGAAACTGCAACATAAATCTTGGGACCCTGGAGCCTTTTTTATATTGAAGGCATTCGTCTAGGAGGTCAAATTTTTCCACCTAGGGAGTTTGATGGAGGAGCATCAGCCCCATTTTTTTCCCATACCAAGGGGGTTCACGAATTTCTTTACAGGGGAAGGAATTTCCCTCGTGGGTAAATTGTAAAAGTTGTAAATTGTAGGTTGTAAATTAGCCATGAGTCTCTTTGTAATTATGTTGAGGCGTTAGCTTGTTTTATTGACTCACCAAGTGGGCCTTTGTCAATGTAACAAGTGTAGGATTAAAAATCTAGCAGTTTTTAGGTTTTGGATAGATGTACCATTCTTATTATTTATGTTGAGATATTTTCTAGCAAGTGGTGTTGCATATGTAAGTATGTGTGAAATAGTGTAAAAATGTCTCTCAGAATTAGAGCATTCAAATTTGGGCAGAATAAATCCTAGTACATTACAAAGGAAAAATTCTTACTTTATGTATATTTCCTAATAATAATGAAGTTTGAATTTTCTCTGCATTTATTCAGAAGACAAAATCTTGGGTTTATTTGGTAGGTTATTGGAAGGGTCTTCTATCAATATGTTAAAGAATTTTGACTAATTTATTATCTTTCTTAAGGTTCGATAGACCATATTGGTCTTAGTGGACATTAATCATCATTTTGGAATCAAGATTCCATAATTTTAATTTAATTATCAATAATTATTAGGTGGATGATAAGGATTTAACTTCCACATAATATTCTAGAATATTCTTGATAGTAGTTACGAATCAAAGTTGAAATTTATTTTAAAAGAATTTATGCACTTTTTATCCTTTTAATTAAATTCATTAATTAAAAAAAAATTATATGAACATGAGTTATGGTTTTTAGAGCATGTCGAATTAGTAATCCATGTTAAAAATCTCCAACTGGCCTAGAGTTTTAAATTTATCTTTCCTTTCAAGTGGAAATTCAATGACAGTTATTTTCTTTTCATCCTTGTCACTTTACGTTTTATGTAGATTTGTGAGGGCCACATTTTTTTGTGTTTTTATATGCAAATTTTTTATAACAATTGAGAGGTAGGATGAAGGTAGCTATCCTTGACAAAATAAAGCACAATATCTCACTAGTCTAACTCTATATCACCAAAAAAATATTAATGAAATGTATGTCAATAATGTCCAACTAGAGAATTACATTGCTACCAACTAAGTATATTTCCTTACTCGACCTTTGTTTAAACCATCCATTATAATTTATGAAGGGAAACTTAAATACTTAGGAATCAAATTTACAATTTTAATTTTTTTTCTATAGTCATCAAATAAGTTTAAAAGAGAAAACAAGTTTTGTAGAACATCAAATTCAGTCATTCCTCTTTGAAAACAACCACCGTAGCTGCCACTGTGTCCACGTTTGAGTCATTGGATCAAATGTTAAATGATTGAAATGTTTTAGGCCATTAGATTCACAAGCAAATAGTTTTTTTATATTTTTAGTTTTTTTTTAATAAGTTAGATTGAATTTAAGTTTTGGTGGCTTTTAAGTTAAAATGTTGTTATTAAAAATTTGTTAGATTTTAACCTCAATTTAACATTTTGACTATGTCAAATTACACAAAAATAAAAATAAAAGTAAATTAAATAAAAATATTGACATGATGTAATGAACATTTTAAGTGGGTCAAAATACAATAAAAAATAAAAATAATAAAATAAAATAATAATAAACTATAAAAACAACCCATGGTATTCATGTGGAATGTCGTTTATGTAAAGAGGGAAATTAAGGTGGCCTAGATCAATCTTAACTCTGGATCTACCAAGAGCCAAGAGTGATCATATGTCTTGATATGCAAACCTCTTTTAGAGTGAAAAGAGAATTGAACCCTTGATGAATAATATAGATGTAACTAATTATTTAATAAAACTATTTTTTAATGTTTATAACCATTATTCTTTTAAAATTTTACTTAATAAAATGTATCTAAATTTTCATACATCCAAATATACATAGTTTTTCTTGTTCTATATTATTTTTTTTATAACTACTTTATTATTCCAAAAATACATGGTTTTTTTTTGTTATATATTATTTATGTTACAATTGTTTTATTATTCATAAGTAGTATTTCTTAATATATAAAAAATTAAATTAATAATGAACTTTTATAAATATGTGATTTTTTTATAAATTTCCAAATTATTCGTAGGACATGATTTAGCTTGAGCAATAATGATGAATGTTCATAATTCTAATTTCTTAAATAACACTAACTTTACCTTTAATTACTTAATTGTAATAGTTTCTAACTACATAACAATTCGTAACTACATACATACTCTTTAGGATTTTTTTTTGTTAGTGAATATCAAATTTCTTCTGTTCAAAAATAACTATATACATATCTTTAGCTTTCACTACATAACTTTAGCTTTTATATTTTATTTATTTATTTATTTTTCAATTCCAAAAAAAACTTACAAAAGAAAAAAGCCACTCAATCCTTACTATAGATTATAGTTTTAAAAAAATGACACTATGTAATTAACAATAGAGTAAGTTGAGACAACCCTAAGGGGTTTTCTTTGTAAAATTTTTATCATAACATTTCCCTCCATCCAATATATACTGTAGAGTCTACTGAAGAGAGAGTATGCTCTAGTTTATAACTTGATCCACAGTCAAAGAAAATGGTTAGGGATTTCACAAGTTATTAGTTTACAACTTGATCTAAAATAAAAGAAAATGGCTAGAGATGTCACAAGTTATCATTCACATAGTGATGTATTGATGTTCCCAGTTAAAATTGATCCTATTAGATGCATGGTGGCCACAAACACAAAAAAATTCAAAATAGATATCTCTTGTGACATCCATATTGTCTACAAGCCATCCAAATTTTCCATCTTATACAATTTACTCTCCAATTTTTGAAACCCCCACCCATGTTGGGGAGATCACAATGTAAAATGAAATGTTCCTTTGGTTTTTTTAAAGGGTTCATAAACAAAAAAAACATCGAGAAAGTCAATATTGTGGTACAATAATTGATTTTTGAATCATTGTGACAAACAAAACATTGCTTAGCTCACAGAATATACCTAATGCTTTAAGGATTTGAGATGATAATTTTTTTTTTGAATCATGATAACTAGGTGACAACCAAAACTAAGTTGTAGCCACAAGAAAAAAATCACAAAAAGTCACAGAATATATCCAGGGTTGTAATGAACCCCATACATAGTGATGGACCTCATGGAAATTTTAGTGCGCATAGAACACCGCCCTAAAAATTCTATACTCTTGATCAATTTAGAATAACCTAAGATGCTTAGATTAGATGTCGAGGTGGGTGGTACAATAATTGAGGATGTGTCTTAAAGAGTAAGGGAATTTAGATACTCTACCCTTCCACCAAAGCTATAAAAAGTGAGACTTGCAGATTATAGTTTTACAAAATTGACACTATTTGATTAAGAAAAGTTACAAACATAGGGTATTTAAAAAGTAATAAGAGGATGGGCCATGGTAATTATAATTTATACATCAAAAAATAATTTATATATATTATAGTAGTTCTCACTTGAGTAATATTTCAATTTGGCATTCAATTCTTTATTAATCAAGTTGTTTTACTTAGTAGGGAGTACAATAATTTTGTAATCAAATAATAGGAGGAAAAATATTCACAAAATAATTTATTTGAATAAATAGATGTGTGTAAAATATTTTAATAAGAAACTAGATTTGTAATTATAAAATATAAAACTATAACTTAAATTTGTGAATTTACTTTGTCTTTTTTTTCTTATGTATATAGAGAAAGACTAAACCAAGTTTGGAGTTAAGAAAATAAACCATAACATAAAGAACAATATCTCCTTCCAAAAATGTCTCCATATTAAAATGACTTTCACTTTCTTGTATACCAAGACTATTGTTCTTCATATACAATTTCTGACAAGCATGCAATTGGGGCTAGGATATGTAGGGAGTAAACTCAATTTTTGTTAATAAAAGTTCTCTTTATTTACATCTATGCTAGATATATTATACTTGAATGTATTTAAAATATCTTATTTGAGTTACATGCTCATTTCATGCTTATTTCGGAGGATTATTAATCACTAAAGGATTTTCACCCCCAATTTCCTATTTCAATATCTATAACAATTTTTTTATATATGTGAACAGATTATGTTAATTTACATATATGTTTTCACCCACAATTGCCTATGTCAATATCTATAACAAAATTTTCTGGTATCTTTGAAACCTTCACTACCTGCTTCCATGGAAGAAAAATTTGCTTTTCATTCCTTCATGATGGCTCCTTCTCTGCAACATCTTATTTCTTCTAGGCTACTCTTTCCTATGATATTTCCTTACGACGTTTCTTTTGCAACATGTAGTGCAATTGCTAGTAATTAATATTTAAAATAAACTTATAATTTAGTTAATTTTTATGGTTAAATTTTTTATGCTTGATAATATGAAATATATCACAAAATAAATGTTTTGATGTATATTAGTGGTTACAAATATATAATTTACACAACTACACTAGTATATCTTTATATCTTTATAAACATAATGATTAATTTAGTTTGCCATTATCATTTAATTATTAAAAAAACAAAAACAAAAACAAACTTCATCGTTATATCAATTTTCTAATAAATAATAATTTATTTACAAATCATAACAATATATTTTTTTAAATGAGAAACTTTCCAAATATATATTGAATATATATATTTAACTCCCTCACTTATCTTGTTGTGACTAGTTTCAAAGATAATTCGTCTTTTTATTACGATATGTACACAGTGGGGATGGGGAGGCATCGATCCTTCGGATGTCCGCCCTTGATAAGATCCACTAAAAGGGGTACTGCTTTTTGTAATAGTCGATAAAGAAACAAACGGTCATCCTTCTTGATCGTTCCCTATGAATTCAATAACACTGTCCGAAGAGCCAACCATACCCCATGTCACCATGAGTTACAAAAGCAAGATTTAACTTTTATTGCTTTAATATTAAGTTTCTAATTAATATTAAAATTAGAAGGGTAAAATATATATGCTTTTTAGATTTAGTAGTCAAATCATTACGTAGAGATAAATCTCTTGTCCCACAAACATAAAATACTTATACATCAATTTAATATGTCCCTTGACCTTAATATTAAATAATAATAATAATACTAATCCTATTATTATAATACATAACTAATCTTATTATTATTATTAAATGTAAAATAAAATAATAATCTTATTATAATACATTTCTACAAATTCTCCAACTTCTAAAACAAATTTCTTTGCTTATATTATGCAAAATTATGTATCCTAACTAGGGAAGGGAACTAATTAATTAATTTGTTATGTAGACGTATCCTAACGGAGGACGAGAACTAATTAATTAATTTGTTATTTAGGCGTGCACGTCAGGTATGTAAAATTTGCCATATCAAAATCGATCTGTATTAAGTGAAAAGAGAGTGCAGTGAGCAAGAAAGCACCGCTGGTGAATTTCCGATGATAGAAACCACACTTAAAAAAGAAAATATTAGATTTTGGAAAATCTTATCCCATAAGCTTGTGCGTAACGGTATATATATATAAAACAATGAGGCAAAATATTATATTCGTGAGCTTATATTTTAGTTGATTTTATGACTTCTTACGAAAGTCAGGTATTATATTGATGATTTTGCATTAATTTAACTAGATTTTTAAATAGTTTTATTTTATCTTAATAGGAAATTTAGGATTTATGTATTAAATATTTTATAATTTTTTTTTTTAATAATTTTGTTGCTTCAAACAACCAAAATATTATAGTGTGAATAATTTAATATTATTTTTATAGTATATGTTTTTATAGTTATAAATAACGTAATATTACTTTTGGATATGGATGTTTTTTCATATAATTCATATTCAAAATAATATTTTAATTAAAATATTATTATAAAATTGATAGTGTATATGTAAACTATATTTTTTATTAAATTGATTTTATTAAAGATTTAAATACTTTAATTTAAATAATTTTTAATTTTTAATATTTTGTTATTGTCTAGTACTATCATTCATAGTCATATGCAGTATTGTATTATTTTTTCAAAACATTTGCAACTTGGTTCCTCTTAGAATCTTTTGTGTTATCTTTATTATCTTTTTTCACTCTCAAGCATGGATAGCTCATTTTTGGGCAAAGTAACACTATTGGAAAGTAAGTGACATAAAGTGGAGGGAAAACAAAAAGATCAATTCATTTATTACCTATTATAATAGCATGGAAACTAACTCGAAGCAAAGCAATGGCACCAATTCTTTGGAAAGAGAAGTAGTTCCCAATATTCATAATCATGTTCAACATCTATCTCTTTTAATGTCCTATAACTATAATAATAATAAATAAATAAATAAAATAATATTAGTATATAATTATATAAAACTTTAAATAATAAAGAAAATATATTAATACTAAATAAACAATAAATTATAAAGAAAATATAGTAATAGTAAAATAATAATAAAAATAAGTACGATACCTCCGTAGTTGCCGATTCTTCTAGTTAGAAAAAAAAAAAAAAAAAAAAAATATATATATATATATATATATATATATATATATATATATATATATATATATATATATATATTTATATATATATATATATATAATAAAAATATAATAATAGTAAATAAATAATAAATAATGAAAAAAAAATAGTAAATAATAAATTGAACTTTAAAATAAATATATATATAAAAACTATAAAAATAGTAAGAATAAGTAAATCTAATAAAAATAAATAAAAATGAATAAAATAAGAAAAAGTTACAAAAAAATATTAAATTAAGTAAAACTTAAAACAAAGAACTACAAGCAACCAACTGTTGATAGCCTCCATTAACCAAGTTCGAATTTGAAATAGTCGGGCCGACCTATTGGGTTGATTGAACTAATGGCTAGGTTATGTGTAGTCGAGTTGTGACAAAGTTGAGGAGTGTGCAACCATAAAAGGAAGATCATAGCCGACCCAAGTCGGCCCAACCTCCAGTTTATGCTTGAGAAATTTTCGAGGATGTATATATGACTTTGGAGGTGAGGTTGGGATTTTCATGGTGAAGGGATGTACACAGAGCGAAGCCAACCTCCAACTTCATAGTCAGATTCCTACCTCAAATTTTTTGTAGCAGGGACCAAAATTATCTACACACACACACACACACACACACATATATATATAATTTCAGTTGGCTTTATAAAGGAGCTTCAAGAGATCGGTAGGAGATCGAGAGTTGGAGTTAAGAAGAAAGCACTAAAACCAAAAAGGGATGTTTCAATTAAACTAAAGGATAAAGGTGTTTTCCACCAGAGTGAAGGGGAAGGAGGTCACAGATGCGTGGACTTCGAAGCCAAAGACAAAAGGGGGAAAACAAGTTTCAATGTGATTGAGAAGATAAAATCCTGGGTTTATTTGACATGACATTTGAAGGGAATGCTATCATTTCGTATAAGAGACAAAGCTATTTTTTAGCATTGAAAGGGAGAATACAATCAGTGAATGAAAATTGTCGAAGATAGGGGAAGGAAGAATCTCGTGGACATTTGGAGCATAACCCAACAAGTAATGAATTTTATGGTTTATAATTGACAATGATTTTTTTTATAAAATCAAGAGAAATAAATGAGTCGAGATAGTGAAGAGATCTGTGGAAAAGAAGGCACATGAGTTTGCATTTGAAGGAGACAAATAAATGTATATAATTGAAGAGGAGTTTTCAAAGTAGATTTCAGAGTGGAGTACATGTAGGCATAGGAGAAAATTTTGATATTGAAGGAGGTAATTATGGTCCTTAAAATTTTATTTTTTAATAAATTAGTAGCAACATTACAATATTGTGATAATCTTTGAGGAGAGAACTAGTAGTGTGCTCAAGGGTTGTGGAAGAAAGGAACCTACATCAAGAAGACTGTAATAGAAAAGAGAACCTAGTTGTAGTTGAAGAGTTAAGAGCAAAGGAGATCCTCAAGTGGAGAGAACATGTGAAGTTATCAGGAGGTGAGGAGAAGGTGCAATATCCAGAGAGAGCAAGGACTGCTTAAGAGGTTCTAGGTGGGGGAACCAAGAGGGACACCAATAACCAAGATGAAGTGATGTGTTCAAGTAACAAGTACGGTGAGGCTTGTTATAGGGCTATGTTGCAGCTCACGGTGAGAGAACGTGTGGAGAAGGAAGAAGGTGACCATTGTTGATCATGACGAAGGGTCGAGTAAAAGCAATAGTAAATGAGAGAAAAATTCCAAGAGAAATAACATGAGAAGGTTGAGTGATGAAGAATTTTAAAAAGAGATGACTAAGTTGAAGGCACAACTTGATGTGATAATCCACTTGCTACAAGAAACGAAATAAGGCCATAGACGAAACTTGAGGCGAAGGTTCAAGTTATTTGTTAAAGAGAAGAGTTTTAAGAGGAATTCCCCAAAATACATAGAGCCAGGGAAGGAGAGGATGATTCCTTTGTTAAAATCCTGGATGGAAGAAAAAAAACTCGGAGAAGCTGAGCCCAAAGAAGAAGCAGAAGGGAGATGAATCCTTGGAGATAAGGAAAGGAGACTGGTGGAAAGTCTCATGGGTTTTGGGAGAGGTCCAAACCAAAAATTTATGCAAGGAGCACTGGTGGAAAGTCTCATGGGTTTTGGGAGAGGTCCAAACCAAAAATTGATGCAAGGAGCACTGGTAGAGGCTCAAGGGCCTAATATTTTTAAAAGTAACCTATTGTTTGCATGTGCAGGTCATAAGCACGTTGAAGAAGAGCATCCATAAGAAGATTCCAAGGATAGAGAATAGGACGAAGAGAGTCTGCCTTGAAGTCTCATGGACTATATGGAAATTCGAAAATAACAAAAGGAACTGCAATCTAATTATGGTGGTCAATTATAAAATTTGGTCGAGGAATTGATGGAAAAAGCACTTGGTGAGGCTACAATACCTTTTGTTTTTAAGATTGGTGAATTTTATGTGAGTGCAAGGCTTGTAGGGGAGGAAAAATGGAGAAATGGTCCACACGGGGAATGGGAGTACTAAGTTGTTCTAAGAAGATGAAATTAATATAGTAATTGATGGATAGTCCTCAAGGCAGGATGAGGCAGATTCTTAGAGGCATACGTAAGGAGAAATAAAGTTCTTTATTGAATAAAGACAAGGAGGAATGACCTAAAAGAAATTTCCAAGAGTGACCATGGTACTTAGTAATCATGGGAAAAGAGGAAAAAATCAGGGTTATGTTAGAATGAAGGAGAAGAAGAAGGCATATGCACCAAGGGAAGGAATACCGACAACAAACGAGGTAGGGAAGCCTAATGTTGACAATTTATGTACGAATTTTGCAGGTAAATAACATGGACAGGAGGTCCAAAGAAATGAATGTGCAAAGATGGATTCTCAAAAATGTAAGCAAGAAAATACACAAAGAGTTATGAGGTTGGATTATAGCCACACAAATGATAAAGAAGAACATTGGAAGGATGTTACAAAGAGGAGTGAAAAATAAGAGATGGAATGTGAAGATAACTGCAAGGAATATGGAAAATAGTTTACAACTACTATTTTTCCATGGTATAAACACGAGATGAATTATCTATAGGATTGGCTGAAATATCCCAGAATTTGAGAAGAATGTACAAAGAGTGTAGCCAAATGACTGAGGGAAGCTAAACTAGTCGAGGTATCATAGGTGTATGATGATGATAAAAAGATTGTTGAAGGAATGGTTGCAGGGGCAGAGGAAGAACAACATATGTTGTTAACAGAAGGAGAGGAGAAGAATGATGAGATTAGTGTGTCCCTGGAAAATCTGTGTCATTTGCAACGAAGGAGTACAGGGAAATAAACGGTAAAAGAAAGTTTCTAGCCATTTGAAATATTGTATTTTATTTATTACTATGAGGATGCCGAATAATGGAATTCGTATGATGAGGTGGAGATTGAGATCATATAGACATATATGAAATTGATTGGTGTTAACAGTCTGTACCAATAAGTAGGAAGATTGGACTTGACGATTGAGGAAGTCATGATGTTGATGGAGGAGGTACCTCGGGAATGGTACAATGATGAGTAAATAATAATTAGTTTCACCACTTGGTTGATTATGGAATATTGCAGTGATAGGGAAAAGGTGAGACAACTGCAAAACAAAATTTGGGATCATGGAAGGAAAAGGATAGCTAGTAGCAAGGTGACTGTACACAATTGTCTTAGCAAGGAAAGTGGAGTTCAACAAAATGAAACTTGGGATCCTGGCAAGCTGACGTTAGGACTGGAGCAACAACATGTTTAAGCATATGGATAACTGCAAGGTAAGGTATGAGATCTAGGAGAACTAAACGCAACATCAAGCCAGCAATGCAAATAATGTGGGCAAGTGCAACATAAAGCTTGGGACCCTGGAGGCTTTTGCATATTGAAGGAATTCGACTAGGAGGTCAAAATTTTCCATCCGGGGAGTTTGATGCAGGAGCATCAAACCCATATTTTTCTCAGATCAAGGGGTGTCATGAATTTCTCTACAAGGGAAGGAATTTCCCTCATGGGTAAATTGTAAAAATTAGAAATTGTAGGTTGTAAATTAGTCATGTGTCTCTTTGTAATTATGTTGAGGTGCTAGCTTGTTTTACACTACAAGGAAAATACGGTAGTTTTTACACTACAAGGAAAATACCCTCTAGTGGATGTTTTTGAGGAACCCTTTATAAAAAAACCCCAGACATCCATTTCTAGTGGAGGTTACTAGAGGAGGTTGGTGGGTGGAGGTTTTTGCAGATGTTTTTCGTCCGGTGCGCTTATCATGCTAAACTGCACCGGTGCATTCAACAAGAGAAAGCATCGATGCACACAAAACATTGGCACACTGGACATCGTGCGCTCCATACACACCCGCTTGGTGCGCCTTATTACTATAGCACATCGGTGCTTTACAAATATTCTGCACCGATGCGTCATAAAACCCCACGCCAAAACAAAAACTGCTCGGTGCGTTCTTAAGAAACCTCACCGGTGTGCCTATAAAACCCCGCGCATTGGAACAGGGTTAAATAATAATAAAAATTACCACCAAAAAACCACATTTTTCACTTTTCTCAGTGCTCCAGAGCTCTCAAGCACTAGTGCAATTTATCCTTGTTTGAGCTGCCCTGACATCAATGCTCCGATTGCACACATTGTTACTGTGCATTACCCACCAATCTCCAGCTTGAATTTTGCAAAATGGTGGGAAAATTTTCTTTTGAAAATTCTACAACCAATATACCTCCTCGACAGCCAAATGTACAGGTATTTTTCTTGTTTTCCCATAATTAAGCCTTTTAGTGGATTAGAATTTCAAATTACCTTAAAATTAACCATTTAAAAGAAAAAAAAATTGTCGCGCGGTGCGCTCAAGCCATTTGGCTCGCATCAGTTCGCGGTGCTACCTGTAAATTTTGTAGGTCGCACTACAACCTGTGCTAACGGTATCCACACCGGTTTCAGGGCAGTACCCGAAGGCGCATCGTGTTATTTTAAAATCTTAAAAAAACTACAGTGCGATCGGTTACTCGGCCGCACTGTTGACCATGTGGAATAGCGACAATGTGGTGCATTGACTTAAATATCTACCCTGGGGCGGGTAATTTTGTCAGCGCACTGCATTCCGCATTTTTACAGGGTCAACGATGTGGCTTGGTAAAAGACCACATTGTTGACTATGTAATGATGTCATGATGAGGTCGGTGCATTGACCGAACTATACACCTCGGGGCGTAGAGTTTATTCAGCGCACCACACTCTCGACACTGTCCATAGTCAACGGTGCGTTGAAATTTTTTAGGTGCACCACTGCTGGCAGGGAAAATTTTAAGGATGGGAAATTATTTTGAAGTTTAAAACATTGGAGAATCTCACTAGTCCCTAATATGCAAACTATAAATATTTATTGATATATTTGTAAAACTATTCAAATTTATAATGATTTTCTATATACTCTCTATATAATGTTGGCGATTTTTAAGTGAAAATAACTTTATATTGTAAAATTTGGGCAAATCATTTTTATAAAAAATTGAAATTGGAAAACCTTTTTTTTGGAAAAAATATGGAAAATTAGCCCACCTGCGAATATTAGCCCCTAAAATTTTCCATGGTCGTTGGTGTGTTGAAAATTTTTACGTGCACCGTCGCTGGTGCGCTAAATATTTTTTGGTGCACCACCGCTAGTGCGCGACAAAAAAAATATGCATCGTACCGGTGCATGCCTGTTTTTTGTGGCACACCAACTGTTTTTTTTTATTCCAAAAAAAATTATATATATATATTCCTAAATACATGTCTTATTTAATAAAAAAATTGTATTTAATATGTCAATCATTCAGAGACGTGAAAGGAGAGAAGAGGGGGAACAACAGCTACAACAGGCAGAACCATATAACATGGTTCACCTATGGGAGGCACGAGAGAGGGAGAGAGATGCATACCCTCACCCTATTACAATAGCTACCCAGAGGCTCCTAAGGTAGGTAGGCCTCCTCAAGTTCTATGAGGCTACTTCCCTAAAGGGCCATGGTGTGTTTTTGAGACATCTTATCCGCAGGTGGAATGCCCACCAACAGGCTTTCTGGGTTGGTCCTAACCAGTGGTAGGTGCCCATTGAGGAGGACATGTATTTCATTACAGGGCTGTTACACAGTAATTTGTCACCGTCCCTACCATTCCCCATCCCGCACAATGGAGGACCCATTTCGTGACCTGTGAACATTGTCATGCCTTGAAAACATCATCAATGCATCCCTCTAAGCATGAGCTTTATTTTCCCTTGAGACATCTCCTTGCAAAAATCATGAAAAACATCCCTTTTTGCATTGGCGCGGGCGAGCAGTTAAGTACTCGCGCCAATGAGGAAAATCCTGCAAAGAGGTCGCGCCACTTGGCGCTCTGTCATAGAGCAGCAATCGCACCACCCATTTTAGGGACTGTTTTTTAAATATGGATAGCGGAAGTTGAGTTCAAACAAACTCACAAACCATTGCCTATCTTGAGTTGGGAGGTTTGGCTGCGGGAGTTCTATGGAAGGGAAGTGGTTTTGCCACCTTCCATGGAACCTTCCTTGTTGATAAGGCCAATCCCATAATAATAGGGATCCCAACTCCCTCCTTCCCCATCTATAAAAGCCTGCTCAAATCCATGGCAAGCTAGTCTTGAAGTGCCTAAGCTTTGTATCTCCATATTCCCAAGAGCCTTTGTGCTGTAAAGAATCCTCTCTTTCCCTTAAGGCCAACTCAAGTAAGGAGACCATTGCCATGAGACTCTGGAGAGGTTTTCCCTTTCCTTGGCGAGCTTTGCGAGACGTGGACGATCGGAGACCCGTTCGAAGGAGGCTGCGACGTCAGAACTTGGTTGTAACCTCTATTCGTTTATTATTTAATAGATGACTATGATTATGGTTCCACTCCGTTTTCCATCATGTTAATGCGAGTAATGTCTTTTCTGACCGATGTTTAGTTACGTATGCTGGTTTCTATGCTTGTATCTATTCGTTTCTTCTATGTGCAGGTGTTCATCCGCGGAGATCGTGGAAGGATTGTGATCTGCCAGGGCTGAAGGACGGGGACACTTCTTCTTCAGATTATAACGTTGGAATCCAGGTAGGCTTCTATTCCTAGTCTTTCCATTCGTAACTAGGGGCTTGCGTCATAGCATTGTTTGTTTGTTGCTAGACCCCTGCTGGGCTAGTAGGGATCGCCTCTATCCGCAGAGGGGATTTACCTCCTCAACAAATTGGCGACTCCACTGGGGATCGTCCGGTTTTCATTGTCTCGTTTATGTTGTTTTGCTTTGATTGTTTTCCTTGCTTGATGAACCTTTTGGGTTGGATTCTTTCATTGTTTTAGCTTCTTGGTTTGCTTAGCTTGCATTGGTCTGCTTCTGGAGCAGCTTGTTTTTTAATTTTTGCTGAGAAACTCGACTGGCGCGGTTTTTAACCCGACAGTCGCGCCAATTGGCGCATGTTGCCTTTGTCTAGCCCGCGCCAATTGGCTTCTGGCGCTAGTTTCACACTCACAGTCGCGCCACCCCTGTGAGTTTTTTGAGTTTCTTCATTTTTGAGCTCTCTGGATTTGATCAGTGTTTTTCTTCTTGATTTCCCGACTGCCTGAGTGTGTTGGAGTCTTGTTTGGCTGGGAATTCACCTCTGTCCTTTGGTTGTTTGCTTCTATCTACCAATTTCATGTTTTGAGCCCTAGGGCATCTAGTGGCTTAGTGTATCGAGCCCTCCTTGGGAGTTTTAGTGTCTTGATTGTCCTGTCAACTTGCTGATTGACTCTCCACATCCTCTTAGTAGTCGTTGATTGTTTGGTTGCGTTTTTTGGGTGATTGTTCATTCCTTCATTCGAAATTCGTTTGCCCTTGCTTTGGACCTAGATCACACGGTCCATTTGAAGCCTTTGAGTCTTTTCTTTGCTTTGAGAGACTTTGGTCGATTTGGGGATCTAATTGCTTGCATTGTTGAGTGAATTTTGTGTGTTTCGCTCTCTTGGTTAGCATTTCTCAAATTGTTCCTTTTGTTTTCAGTGCACATTAGCCATTAAACATTGAAAATCAAAAAAAAAAAATCTCTTTTGCTCTTGTTAATTAGTGCAAATTGTGATATTTTCCATATCGCTAGTGATTAGTGTTTTGAATGAAAAGTTTTCAATTGCATTAGTTGCATTAGAGACATTGTTGTTTGTTTTCCGTTCATTTCATTTGCATAAAAGCTCTCAACTCTTATTTAACTAGTTTTCATCGAACGAAATGTTGCACTGTGGCATATAGCTTTGCATTTAGGAGTCTTTCGAGACACTACATACGATAGGGCCTGGAAATTGAAACTTAATTGAAGATCAACTGTAAAATTTATTCAATTAACCTAAGGCAACATTGGAACTTAACGAAACACATTTAGAAGGTCTAGGCTAGAGACGTGTTCCAGCGTCGTTAAACCTAGCAGCTGTCGTTTGCTTGTTGGCTTTAGACAGCGCTAGTACGGACTTGCGCTCCCCGTACCGTCGCGTATATAAAGGGAGACCCCTCTAGGTTTTCAATCCTTTATCCACAGGAAGCCGAGTCTGCCGCCCTATACCCGTGATACACCGAACACAGCATTCGGGGAGATTACCTGCACGTACGGAAAGTCCTTGGTCGATTTTTGTTTCATTATTGAAACCAAGGTGTATATTGCAGTTCACGGATATTTGGTACACCCTTTGTGCCTAGTTTTTCCTGAGCAGTCATTTGGTCTTTTCTGACTCCCTAAACTTGAAAAGACCGTCAAGCGCTTGTCCTTTCACGCTTGTATCAAACTCTGAAAGAGATAGAGTCATCTTTTTATCGTTTCTCGACTCTTAAAATATGAAACGGTAGAATTTCTTACTTTCCAATGTGGTAAAATTAATCGCCCACGATTACACACCTATTTAGACATTGCTTGTTGGCCGTTTGATCATGTGTCTTAACTCTTTTTCAGCCCGTGTGTGGTTTTGAGTTTGATGGCAACTTTTTCAGAGTTTACCAACCAAGGAATCTCCTCAGAAGGGAATCCTGGTCATTTTCCTCCTTTTGGAAATGTTGGTGCTCCTTACATGGCGACGTTGTCCCTTCCTGGATTAACGGTTCGGTTGCCTGTTTGGTTGTTCTCAACCTCTGTAGTTCCGAATGTCTCCACTACTGTTCAACCAGTTCCTCCGACGGAACAACATCATGTTGATTCCAAGGTGGACCTCTCCCCTTCTTCGCCTGTTTCTGCGTCCTCCTCTTCTACTTCGCCTGGTGAAAGTCTGGATTCACGTAACCAGGTGGCTAAGAAGAAGAAGAAGAAGACAAAGAAGAAGAAGTCTGATAAGCGAGAGGCTAAATGTACAGCTACTGTCTCCGAGATATCTCCTCTTGATAAACCTTCCAACCCTCCACGGAAAGTCAAGTTCCCTTGCCTGTTGTGCACGGGAGACCATCTTCTTCGAGACTGCCCTGGCATTCCCAAGGTGCTCGAAGTATGGTCCAACGGCCGCCCACCGTTGCCTTTGGCTTCTGGGAGTCAAGTTGGGGGCACGTCTTCAGCTGCTGTTAATAAGAACTCTAAGAAGCAGGGTAAGATCACCAATCCCTGTAAGTTGTGTGAAAGGCACCATGCCATTCACCTTTGTCCTTATATGGATGAAGCCAAACTAGTTTTGGACAACCCGACCGGTTCTACACCACGCCTTCCACCTGGTTATAATCGGCTTTCTTCGAGTCCTCCGCCAGCTGATCCCATGATTGGTCAAGAGTTATCCTTGGTCGATCCCACTCCCTCAGAAATTCAAATTCACGAATCCATCCCTGACCAACCATTGGTCGTGGGATCGGTTGAACTGGCCCCGTCCACGGTGCACCAGGTCTTTTCTGTCGAGAGTGGACCTCACACCCCCCATGTCCTTCTGATCTCTTCAGATTCTTCAGACTTGGAGAAAGATTCTCCTGTCCCTGTACTTCAAGAAGCTCCTCCTCCGCCTCCCATGATGGAGGCTCCAGAGGATATCCCTCCTGCCTTCGAGATGGAGGTTATGGAGGATGCTTCTTCTACCGTAACATCAGGGGAAGACCTTCGCTTGTCGATGGTAGCCCCTCCGAGTAGTTTGGTCGCTTCCTTTGACTGGAATCGATTTGCAGGATTTCGCCTTCCGTCTTATGTGCCTTTCGAGATCACAGTACAGGCTCTTGGACTGGTCGTACCCAGCACCATTATAGACGAAGGCGCCTCTATTAGTATTCTGTCATCAACTACCTGGCAAGCTTTCGGTTCGCCGCCGCTTGCGCCCGTTACGCAGAATCTGTTGACATTCAATAGAAGAACGAGTCAACCGTTGGGGATCCTTCCAAGGTTACCTGTTACTTTGGGAGGTAAAACCATCCATATGGATGTGATGGTTGTTCCAGGCCCCTTGGATTTCAATCTGCTTTTGGGGCGCGATTACACCTATGCCATGGGAGCACTTGTCTCCTCCCTCTTTCGCGTAATGTGCTTTCCACATGAAGGACGGATTGTGACCATTGATCAGCTTTCGTTCTTTGGTCCTAATATGGCATCTGGTCCGCCATCACCCCCTCCTAGTTTCTATCCACCCGTTGTATCTGCTCCATCGCAGGTCAACTATGTGGCTACTTACCCCGTGCCTGTGCTCAGTGATGATGCCATTGTGCATAATGTGCTGGGGGCATTGGGTCCTGACTTCCAGGATGTTTCCCTTCCATCAAGAGTGGAACTCTTGGAAGCACCGCCTTCTTATTCATTTTGATGTAAGTCGGTTAGAGCACGGTTTCCTCCCTGGGTCAAGCTCTTTAAAAAATGAAACCAGGCTGTCGGAGCACAGTTCATTGTCTTGTGTCAAGCTCCTTAAAAAATGAAACAAGCTGGTCGGAGCATAGTTCGTTCTGCTTGTGCCAAGCTCCTTAAAAAATGAAACAAGCTGGTCGGAGCAGAGTTCCTTGTCTTGTGTCAAGCTCCTTAAAAAATGAAACAAGGTTGTTGGAGCACAGTTCCTTGTCTTGTGTCAAGCTCCTTAAAAAATGAAACAAGGGTGTCGGAGGATAGTTCTTTTAATGTGTCAACCTCGTTAAAACAATGAAACACATTCTTGTTCAATTCGAGTCTTTGATCAGATCTCGTAAAATCCTAGTCGAGTCTTTCTCGTGATCTTGTAACTTGAACCTTCACTCCATCTTCCTTCCATATGGATTGAAGCTTGGGGGGCATGTACCTCGAATTGAGTCACCATGCTGGGGGCATGCTTACTTTTTCAAGCATATTTTGTTTCCGTTTCAAGCTTGTGTAAAAATGAAACCGGTTTCAAGCATAGTTTATCTTTGTTTCAAGCTTGTGTAAAAATGAAACCAACTTCAAGCAGAGTTTCCTGATTTCAAGCTTGTGTAAAAATGAAACCTTGCCCATTTTATCTCTTGTGATTGTCATCTTATCAGCCTGTTTTTGCCAGATGAACCTTGGTTTCCTCACTCCATCGTCATTATCTGCTTGGCCGATCATATGCCTTCACTTGGTTGTTTTACACGTTCCTGAGGAACCGCTGCGATGAGTGGTCTTTGTTAGCCAGCCTCTTGACCTTTACTTGTTTTGAGAAGTTCGACCATTACCGGAACCAGTTGCTACCCTTTATACCACTCGTTCCTCTAGGAGGAGTCATCTTTCAGCTCTTTTCTGACTCCGTAAACATGAAAAGATTGCCGAGGCCCTTGTCGTTTCGATCTCGTTAAAGTGGACACGAATCGACATCCACCCAGTATAAGTTTAACCCTTTTTCGGGCTGGGATGGATTGATTACGAAAAAGGAATACCCTAGCCTATTGCGACTAGGAGGTTTTCCCGGATATTGTTTTCTACCTTTTCGGATCTGGGGAACTATTTACGAAAAGGGACATGTGGAGTTTTCTTTTCCGCTGTCTTTTCAAACTCTCTAAACATGAAAAGACGCCGAGTTCTTCCTTTGTCAGACTCGTTAAACCCTGATGACATCGGATCTAGTCGAAATGACGTTCTCCGAGTTTCTCCTTCCTGGGACTCGTTAAATGCACTAGGATGGATTCGCCCGAAGGGCAGACTTATATCGCAAGCATATGCTATCCCCTTCAAGCTTGTTATTAAAAATAATTGGGGTACTCGCCAGAAATGGTGGGGGAAAAATGGAACCATCATCGTTGTCGTCGGCAGTATGTCGCTCTTGAACATGGCACTTGTCTGCATTCGTGTCGGGTTGGGGACATCTCATCTCGCTGCTTCACTTTGCTTCCATGGGTTTGGGTAATCTCTTTTGACCTCTCATCTGTTCACTGCCTCGTCGCCATGACCTTCGATCCGTTGATGTCAAATACTGCCAAGTCCATTGTCGTGCCGTTCATATGTTCAAGAGAAGTTGGCCTCTGCAAATATCAACCTTCCTCTGTTTCTCATATGGTTCTGATTCACAACAAAACATTATGTTCCTCTGTCTCGTGTCGATGATGTGGGAATCATTATGGCCCACCTTCGATCAAGGTCACTTCCTGTCGACATCAACTCATTATCCGGGAAGTTGGTCTAGAGACTCCTTATGGTACCTTGGAGCCTGCATGCCTCAATGGCAGGTTCGTCGCATTCGACGAGAGGTTTACCTCATTGGCCTCCGATCGAGTGATTCTGCGGGTGTTCGACGTCAGTTCATTTATTCACACGCCGTAGATTGTACCTGTAGTACCTTGGGGACCATTGTCATTATTGGTGGTTTCTCTCGCGTCGGTTAACAGCTTTCATCATTGGCTGGTAATCCGACGATGTTCTTGCATGTTCGACTTCAGCTCACATATTCACATGCTTGAACTTGTACTCTGTTGGGTCGAGATGGAGCGCAAGACCCTGGATTGTGTCTGTTGTAATCCAGGCTGCGATTGTGAATTATTATCATTATGTACATGACTCACTGATTGGATGGCTGCGACCATACCTGAGTCTATTTGTTTGATCTTAGTTGGATGGCTGCGCCCATACCCTAGATCCGGATTATAGCATACTCTGTTCGGATGGCTGCGTCCATACCATATATATACATCATGTACTTGAGATATCAGTTGTATCTTTATGTGCAGGTTTTCCGACGGCGGGCCTTCAGTTGGACATGTTCTCGTAAAGCATTTCACCCCTCTCTCTCTCGGGCCTCATGCTTTAGGGGGCATCTGTTACACAGTAATTTGTCACAGTCCCTACCATTCCCCGTCCCGCACAATGGAGGACCCATTATGTGACCTGTGAACACTGTCATGCCTTGAAAACATCATCAATGCATCCCTCTGAGTATGAGCTTCATTTCTCCTTGAGACATCTCCTTGCAAAATCCATGAAAAACAGCTCTTTTTGCATTGGCGCGGGTAGACAGTTCAGTGCTCGCGCCAATCAGGGAAATCCTGTAAAGAGGTCGCGCCACTTGGCGCTCTGTCATAGAGCAGTAATCGCGCCACCCATTTTAGGGACTGTTTTTTAAATATGGATGGCGGAAGTTGAGTTCAAACAAACTCACAAACCATTGCCTATCTTGAGTTGGGAGGTTTGGCTGCGGGAGTTCTATGGAAGGGAAGTGGTTTTGCCACCTTCCATGGAACCTTCCTTGTTGATAGAGCCAATCCCATAATAATAGGGATCCCAACTCCCTCCTTCCCCATCTATAAAAGCCTGCTCAAATCCATGGCAAGCTAGTCTTGAAGTGCTGAAGCTTTGCATCTCCATATTCCCAAGTGCCTTTGTGCTGTAAAGAATCCTCTCTTTCCCTTAAGGCCAACTCAAGTAAGGAGACCATTGTCACGAGACTCTGGAGAGGTTTTCTCTTTCCTTGGCGAGCTTTGCGAGACGTGGACGACCGGGGACCCGTTCGAAGGAGGCTGCGACGTCAGAACTTGGTTGTAACCTCTATTCGTTTATTATTTAATAGATGACTATGATTATGGTTCCACTCCGTTTTCCATCATGTTAATGCGGTAATGTCCTTTCTGACGCAGGTGTTTGACCATATCTTTTTTTCTCAGAAGGTATCTGTTCGTTTCCTTGTATCGGTGTTCATGCGCGGAGATCGTGGAAAGTTGTGATACGAGTTTGAAGAGCAGAGACACTTCTTCTTGAATTATAACGTTGGAATCGGGTAGGCTTCTATTCACAATGCTGTTCGTAACTAGGGGCTTGCGTCATAGCATTGTTTGTTTGTTGCTAGACCCCTGCTGGGCTAGTAGGGATCGCCTCTGTCCGCAGAGGGGATTTACCTCCTCAACAAGGGCTATCGAGGAGAGGGGTTGATTTTACCTCGTTCCTAGAGGTTCTAGTTGGCTATGCAGCAGGGAGTCCATTGGTGTACTCCCAGAGATACACTGGCACAGATATACTGTCTCCTTCAGATTTTCGGGTCTCCGGAGGTCAGTTACGTATTGGTGCATTTGGTAGTCAGGAAGTGAGGTGCTTATCACTTCTGATTTCAACCATTTCACACAACACCAATGACGGGCAATGCATTAGTTGCTCGCTTCTATATTATGTTGATTCTTTAGTAAAGGAGCCACGACTTATCAGGTGGTCTGCCATTTTTTTGTGACAGTTCTGTACAGCCTTAGATAGATGTCATGCTCATGCACAAGGGAGGGTCAACTTCCCTTTTGCTTCAAAGATTTTTTGTTTATTTTTTGAGAGGTTTCCAGAGACAAGGCCTACTTTTGTTTGGCAGCCTCGTAGGCTGATGTTCGAGGCACGAATGCACATGTGGGGACAGATGATGCCCAAGAGGGGCGAGACTGTGTTTCCAATGAGGATATCGCATGATGCACTGGAGTTGCTAGCCAGTGTTGACGAGCATCCCTTCATTATGGTCTCTTGTCCTTATGTTGGTTTGGATTTGCGAGGGTGTTCTAACATCTTCTTCATAGATGATGAGCCGCCAGATGATAGAGGTAATATTACTGTTTTATTTAAATTTATTCTGACATGTTCTTTAACTTGTTTTTATTAAATTATGTAATGAAATTGTCTAATTATTTTTGTGTACTTGTATATATTTTGCAGACATTGGGTTTTTTGATGGTGAGGACGTGCCAGCACCACCACATGATCCAGGTGTGGATCTTGACGATGATCAAGATATGCCAGATGTCGAGGATCATCAGGAGGTCGGTGCAAAGAGATCTGCGCCTGCTAGTGCGCCGATACCGCCTTTTTCTAGGCATGGTAGGCTTGATAGTAGATTCAGGATGGAGTTGGGCGACCAACTCACTGCATTGATTGTTGAGGTGGGAGTCAAGCCCGCTACTATGAGAGACATACAGGCCGATGGTAGGCTGTTACGTATGTGGAGAGGCATGTCGTGTGACATGTACAGCCTGATGCGGCATGTTGTAGGAGCTACGACCTTAGTTACGTGGTTGAGAAGGATCATTGCATGTTATAGGCGTGGTAGAGATGCAGCACGTGATCGACAGTTCGCGAGTAGCAACACATCATCTGATGATCGTTCACCTCATGCCACGCTAGGTGAGAAACCTCCACTAGCATCAAGCAACAGTCATCATGGAGAGCAGGCTGGACCATCGGCCACGTCCAGTCAACAACCTCCAACATCTAGCAGTACTCGTGATCATGAGTAGGTGGGACCATCAACCATGTCGAGTCATCACGATGAGCAGCCGACAGTTGATCCTGATGAGCTTGAGGCACCAGTACCAAATCAGCAGGCACGTGATGATCAACATGTATCTGAGCTTGTCAAGGCTACACCATTAACTGAGCAAGCCTCGACTAGTACTGTTATTAATGATGTACCACCAGCTAATCCATGATATTTATATTACAGTTTTATATTTTTGACATTATTAAGTTATATATATGGTTCATGTATTTTATGTTCATGTTGCAGTTGTACTTAATTTACATGTTGGTGATCATCATGATGTATATATTGTTAGGTCATGTTAGATATGTTTATTTAATGCGCAACTTGCAGATAGATGTGTATGTGATAGTAGTTTTTTGACATGAGATGTATATTTGATGTTTGTGTTGTGATGATGTTATACAATGCTAATTGTGTTTTGTTAGATGATCATGATCACGATGATGTTAGCGAATTTGAATGTGTTTTTTAGTCGAATATGATGTTTGTACAATGGTTATCCTGATCGTGATGTTTATTAATTAATTTAATATTAAATGACCATGATATTTATTAAATACTATGTCATGATTGTAATCGAAATTTTAATTTTAATTTTAATTGTATGTAAAATTGTAAAATTGTATTTGTATTTGTAATTGTAACTTTAACTGCAATTGTATGTAATATATTTGTAAAATTTTAATTGTAATTGTAATATTTAATTTATTGTGAAATGGTTGTAATTGTAATTTTAATTGTAATTGTATATATGACAAATTGTAAAATTGTAATTGTAATTCTAATTTTATGTAAAATTCTAAAATTGTATTTGTATTTGTAATTGTAATTGTATGTAAAATATTTGTAAAATTTTAATTGTAATTGTAATATTTAATTTATTGTGAAATGATTGTAATTGTAATTGTAAATTTTATTTAAAATTCTAAAATTGTAATTGTATTAATGTGAAATGATTTTATTAAACTTTGTAAATTTGTAAAATTGTAAAATTGTAAATAATTGTAAAATAATAAATCTAGAATAATATGAATTTTTGTAACATAATAAATTTTATAAAATAATGCAGATAAATTCATGTACTTCAGAATTATCATTATTTTATTATGATCTTACATACCAAAAAAAAATAACTATATACAGTACGCCATTTTTATTGAGATCAACATAATTGCAAATTATCAACTGAAATATTGGTTTTAACATTAATTCAAAATACATATCATAAAGTTAAAAAAAAAAGAGTCTTATAAGGTATAAGTTAATTAAGTCCTCTTCTTTATAAAAACCCATCTTAAAAAGTATAAATATTGATGAAATAACACATGTACTAATTCCATTAAATAGATTTTAGAAGAATTCGAGTATATTACCATTGCGTTGCCTCTTATGGATGCTAATTCCATTAATAGATTTTAGAAGAATTTGGGTGTCAAGAATGCAATAGACAAAAAAAACAAAAAAATGTTTTTGGACTATTTTGCATTTTATTAAAAGGTTTTTGAGATTTTTTGTGGGGTTTATGGGTTCATGGGACAGTAGACAATACCGACTCTGTTGTATTGGTAATTTAGTTGAATTTTTCCTAGCAGCGATATGACCGAATCTTGTAGCTATGAATTTAACAAAGAACCCATATGTTTTGAGAATATGATTGAAGATTTTTGTCATATACTTGAGCACTATTCCATTTCTTCACCATATTAGCACAAAATAGAAAGAATAATTTCTTTCACCATAATAACACAACTTTCAAAAGCGAATTAAACACTCCATTCTATGTTTCAATGCATTTTACGCAAATGATAGACATTTCTATGGAGTTTTATCCATATTCTACAATTTAATGAGGGTTGGAGGGAGCTTACAATCCTATATCTGTTAGTAACTACACCCTTCGGTAGAACCAAAGAAAATTTAGGCAGATTCCTCAACGAAGTAGACTGGCCATAATCAATTCCTTCAAGACCTCAACAAAAGAAATAAATATGCATGTCAGAGGCTCCTGTTAGCACCTTTTCTTGTTGCAGGTTGTGGGAAGGTTCAATTTTCTTTTTCTGAAAGAAGAAGAGGTGTAGTTTTGAAAAGAGATGGCCCGAATATTTTCACAGAAAAATTTACATTTCCAACATGTCTAAAAACTAAAATATCTCCAACTTCAATAAACTACTCAGAAAGAAAACTTTCCCAACCATTTATGAAAACTGCCCATGTCTTAGCATAGCATAGGTTCACATTCCACAATTTCCCACTAGCTTGGGCCCTGTAGTATTGCATCTTCACACGCCCCACATTGCATTCTCTCCACAGAATCAGTGGGGACCTCCTGCAATAAACAAAATGCATTGGAAGAATATTTATTTCCATCAAGAATTTATCTAATTCTAATTCTAATTCTAATTCTCAAGAATAAACAAAATTCTTATTCTAATTGCATACTTCCATCAAGAATAAACAAAATTCTAATTCTTAATTTCTATGGTTGGAGTTCGCTAAATTTTGGTGTACACACCTAAAAGTAATTTCGGTGCCTTAACCGTAAATCGATGCTAATGTACATATAACTGCACTCGTGTGTTTTAGTTACTGCACACCGGTACCGTGTTACTAATGGATGCATCGGTGCGGTTCTATTAAGTGACACACTGGTGGCGAATAACCGCAAATAAAAAAGTGCAACTCTATTTTATTTAAGTGAAAAAAAAACAGTAAATTGAAAAGTGGGTGGAAAAATATTTTCCAAAATCTAATTTCATAAAACAATTCTTTAAATACTAAAAAAATTTCATTATTTCACTATTTTTGCAAAAAAATTTAGAGAGAGATTTGCAGGAGACATACCTGGAGCAAGAGAGCACGAGAGCATTGTGGAGTAGTGTAATATGTTCGAACATAAGTATTATGACAATCATAATTCCAAACCTCTGGTGATTCAAACCTTATAGCATAGAACTTCAAAGGATCTCGTGATTAAATTTGTTTTTTTTTTTTTTTTTACTTTTTTTGCAGTTTTTTTACATAGTAAGAAAAAAATTTCAATTTGTTTTTTGTTTTCAGAAACAAAAAAAAAATCATTTTTACCCTAAACCCTTCATTATTTTTGTTTCTGCCCTTTCTTCTCCTTTTTTTTGTGATTTCAGAATTAGGGCTTTTCATTTTAGATTGACATCCAACCCATGGGATGACTTTCATAGTCGGATCCCAATCCATGTCGACCCTTGCATGAATTTTTGAAAAAAAGATTTATTTTTTTTATCGGTGTGCCCTGCTTAACCTAGCACACCGATGTGTTGTATTATCCCAGAGCACTGCGAAAGTACTGTGTAATAAAAAATTTAAAAACATGTTTTTTTTTAATCAGTGCGGGAAATGTAAAATAGGGCATCGGTTCTCTATTTCATTATAGCGCACCGCGAACGTCCTGTTTTGAAAAAAAATGTTTTATTGTGTTAATTGGTGCACCATGTAACATATAACGCACCGCACCAGGTCTCATAGTTGATAGAGGGCACCATATGGTGGTCCCTTGTTTGCGCGGGGCGTTTATGCTACAAAAACTAACACTGGACGATTTTTATTATTTTCTTTGTGTTAATTGGTGTGGTGGTTAACATGTAACGCACCAGTGCTCCTTGTTGACATAGAGCACTGTACGGTCTATTATATTGTTTGTGTGATGCTTTTATAAGACCCCCACACACCAACGTTGGAGCGTACACCATGAATGGCGCACCGATTTCTTGAGAATTTTTTTTTTACCTGAAAAGTTGACAATTTATGTATAAATATATTAATGAATGATATGGTACATGTTTTAGATTGATAAATAAATAACTGACAAGATATCAAGTAACAAAAATACTGATAACACATCAAGAAAAGTAAAAAAGGAAAGTTCTTTGTAAATTCTTTAAGAAAAATATTATTTTTGAACTATATGTAAGTTTAACTAATATGTATTGTTTAATGTATATCATGCAGAGCCACAAAATGATGAAGCTCGATAATATTATTTCTGATCTAGGACCAGAAGAGCGTAAAATCTTGATGGAAAAATTGCAAAAGGATGAATCAGGTGAATGAAAAAATACTATCGATCCAATATGAGTTTATTTTTTTAATTTTCATTAATAATATACTTAAAATTATTAGATAACATGTGTCAAACAGTCTATTAATTCACATCTGTTTAATGTTCTACATGGACCAACAACTCAAAAAAGGAATGTTGTTCTAAGAAAAGAGAAAAAAATAGAACATGCAAATGAAAATAAATTGCTCCTTAGCTCATCTGGAGTGGTGATGGAGGTTAACGAAAGGGGGAAAAGCTTTTACAAAATTTTGATGGATCTAGTGGAACGAATGTATAGACGTTTTTTCCACTTATAATACAAAAATTAATCCAATGATTGAAAGAACCAAATTTTATCTAAACTATAGGAAGAGTTTCCAGAGAATTGATCAATGAGACATGCCAGACTTTTAACAGAAAAAACGTACAACAACAAAAAAGAAGGAATGAAAAAATAATATTCCTTTTAACGTTTGTCTAGAATTATTTATAAATATCACTTTTGTTATATTTACTTTTAATATATCAATATAAAAATTAAATAGTTTATTTTCATGTTACATTTTCAGGAAGATTATGAAAATCTCAAAAGATGGACAAGCTGATATCAGAAATATGCCAGTAGGAATGTCCAAAAAGGTGTACAAGGAGATGGTCAAAGAAATGGACAAAATTGCATCGCGGGAGGAGCAATCTCAACAACAACGTGCATCAAATGTAATATGTAATCATTGAATTTTTCGATCATTAGGTACAATAAATAAACAATTTAGCATTAAATATTAATTTTCAAGTATTTTATTACAGAAAAGTAAAGAAAATGGAACCCATTCAGCACATAAAACAAGATGACAAGGAAGAAAAGGGTTGATATTTAAGTTTGTGAGTAAATGTGACTTCCTTATAGCAACTTAACTAGATTTAATTTTTGTATTTTTTAAGTTGTTTTACAAAATCATCATTGAATGTCTTCAAACAGGTACTAACATACAAAGAAGAACCATTAGACGGATTGATTGAAATTGGATTAAATATGGGTTGTGAGTATATGTTGGCATATCAAAAATTAATTGTGGAATTTGTAAGCATCTATTGATCTTGTTTTACTTAGCTCTATCTATAATTAATAGAACAAAAAAATATTTTATATTAAATATATGATTTTTTATGGGGTATAAAACTTGCAGGAAACAAAGTATGAAACTACACCAACAGATGAAATCTTGAAAGATGGCATGGTACATGGTTTTGAAAGAATGTGTATAGTTTATGAGTCAATTTTTGCTATGGTATGTCATTTATTTTTGATTTACATTGATGTATATTATTTAATATTACAATTTTAATTATTCTAACCAATGTATATACACTCATTACAGTTTATTTTTATGTTTGTAGATGGAAGGTGGAGAAGAAAAAAAAAATCAACACTGTGAACAAAACATTCCTGAAAATAACCCAAGTCATGGAAGTAGCTCTAGCACTGATAGCAGTTCAAGCGAAGAATAATGGTCACTATTTTTGGATATCAAAGAAAGGTGTTGTATTTTTTGAAATATTTGTTTGTGAAATCATACATTATGTTTAATGTAATGGACATAGTGTCCTAATTGAAAGACAAAGGGATATCAATAACTGTCCCATTTTGTATGAAAAATATTGTCTTATATATATATATATATATATATATATATATATATATATATATATATATATATATATATATATATATATATATATATATATATATATAAATAAATATGCTTTAATTTATTCTATTGCGTTCTCCATTGTCGCTGTCAAATGTAACCCCACTGATTAAATATTATAATGAAGAGATGTGAAATTTGATGATATGATATAACAAATTAATCCAAACATCACATTCAAATGAACTAATAGAAATTTAATTCATATGAATATTGTTATAAGATATATATGTGTCGACTTTTGATGAATAATGAATTTTAAAAAATCACAATAATTATGATATGATGTAACAAATTAATCCAAACATCACATTCAAATGAATTAATAAAAATTTAATTAATATGAATACTGTTATAATATATGTTGACTTTTGATGAATAATGAATTTTAAAAAATCACAATAATTGCACTGTCACAAGTCGATGTTTCTAAAAAATACAAAATGAACACCGGTGCATGTCAGTTACTATACACAGTGTGTTTTTATGTTGCAGCGCACCGGTGCGTTTCTACAACCTATGGGCACTACACAAATACCAACACCAATTAAAAATTTCGGTGTGTTTGTGCGATACTGCGCACCGGTGCATTTATGTGAGACTACGCACCGGTGCATTTGTATGACCTATGGGCATTGCAAAAATACCAATAAAAATTATAAATCTCGGTGCGTTTGTCTGATATGGTGCACTGTTGCATTTCTATAAGTCTGTGTACCGGTGCGTTGAGACGACCTATGGGCACCACACAAATCCCAAGACCAATTAGAACGACCCTGTGCGTTGTATCACTAACACTATGCCCATGCGGTTTTATACCTTGACGGCCTGGTGCATGCAACTTCGACCACCCCGGGACCACCTTCTAGATGACATGCACCAGTGCGTTGAAACCTTAGTAGCGCACCGATGAAAAAAACATCTGTAATAACCTTCGGCCACCTAGTTTTTTTAGGTGTGTTGAATTTCCGTTAAAAGCTCAGCCAAAACCTCCCTAACCATAAATGAATGTTGTAGAAAATGTTTTTTTGACAATTTTGGCCAATTTTATAACACTAAAAACCTCCTTTATAACCTTCGCTAAAGGGTCTTTTCCTTGTAGTGTTAGGTCTTAGACATATGTAACATTTTTATTGTTTCTGTTGAGATATTTTCTAGCCAGTGGTGTTGTATATGTAAGTATGTGTGCAATAGTTTAGAAAGTTCTCTCAGAATTAGAGAATTCAAATTTGGGTGGAATAACTCCCAGTACATTACAAAGGAAAACTTTGTACTTTGTGTATATTTCCTAATAATAATGAAGTTTGAATCTTCTTTGCATTTATTGAGAAGACAAAATCTCAGGTTTATTTGGCAGGTTATTGGAAGGGCCTGCTATCAATATGTTAAATAATTTTGATTAATTTCTTATCTTATTAAGGTTCGATAGACCATATCGGCCTTAATGGACGTTAATAATTATTTTGGAATAAGGATCCCATAATTTTAATTTAATTATCAATAATTATTAGGTGGATGATAAGGATTTAACTTCCACAAAATATTCTAGAATATTCTTGTTAGGAGTTACGAATCAAAGTTGAAATTTATTTTAAAAGTATTTATGCACTTTTTATCCTTTTAATTAGATTAATTAATTAAAAAAATGGCATATGAACATGAGTTATGGTTTTTAGGGCATGTCGAATTAGTAATCCATGTTATTGTAACAAAAAATTTTACGTGTTAAAAATCTCCACCAGGCCTAGAGTTTCAAATTTATCTTTCCTTTCAAGCGGAAATTTGATGACGATGATTTGCTTTTCATCCTTTTCACTTTACGTTTTATGTAGATTTGTGAGGGTCAATTTTTTTTTGTGTTGTTATATGCAAATTTTTATAGCAATTAAGAGGTAGGTATGAAGGTAGTTATCCTTGAAAAAAGAAAGCACAATAGCTCACTAGTCTAACTCTCTATTACCAAAAAAATATTTATGAAATGTATGTCGATAATGTTCAACTAGAGATGCCATTACTACCAAGGAATGGTGACAAGAAATTGAATATGTGCAACTAAGTATATTTCCTAACTTGACCTTTGTTTAAACCACCCATTATAATTTATGAAGGGAAACTTAAATACTTAGGCATCAAATTTAAAATTTCAATTTTTTTTCTATAGCCATCAAATATGTTTAAAAGAGAAAAAAAAAATTGTAGAACATCAAATTCCAATCTTAGTCTCCATGATAAAGTGGGATAAATCTTCATGTTTAATAATATTGTTATATTTTTTTTAAATGTATATATGTTTAATTCATATATTAATTCTTTTTATAATTATTAATAATTAATATTTAAAATAATCTTATAATTTAATTATTTTTTATGGTTTTTTAAAGTTTGATAATGTGAGATGTATCATGAAATAAGTGTTTTGATGTGTATTGATGGTTACAAATATATAAATTACACATTAGTATATCTTTATATCTTTATAAAATATAAATATTTCTCTAAATATATTAATTAATATAAATAATGATTAAATTAGTTAGTCATTATTGTTTCATTATTAAAAAAAAACAAACAAACAAACAAACTTCATCGTTTATGTCAATTTTCTAACAAATAATCATTTATTTACAAATCATAACAATACATTTTTTCAAATGAGAAACTTTTCGAATATATATCAAATATATATTTAACTCCATCACTTATCTTGTTGTGACTAGATTCAAAGATAAGTCACCCTTTTATAATGATATGTATAGATAATTAGGTTCAAAACCAGAGGGGATAGAGTATGCATGTCTTCGTAGACTTAGCAATCAAATCATTGCGCGGAGGCAGATCCCTTGTTCCACAAACAAGAAGGTCTCATACACCAATTTGGTGTCTGGCTTGGCTGTGACCTTAATATTGGATAAGAATAATAATAATTTTATTACGATATGTACCTACAAATTCTCTAACTTCAGAAGAAAATTTATTTGATTATATTACAAAAATTATGTATCCTAATGAGGGAAGGGAACTTATTAATTAATTTTTTATGTAGATGTATCCTAACTAGGAAAGAGAACTAACTAGCAATTGCACCGGATGTTGCAAGGAAACGTTGTAAGGCATAAAGAATTAGTAAACAAAATGTTATGACAAAATTGGTTGAAAAAAACATGTAAGAGAATAAGATGTTCTGCCGATATATGTAAATCTAGACATTAGTTTTTTTCAATCAAGCAACACAAAGAGAGGATAATTGGGAAGCCTTGAGGGTTAAGCCAACAGATTGAGGTCATGTTGCTAAATAAACTTTCCATTGGGAGGTAACGAGGTCAATTATCCTATATGTCCTTCGGGTTAGGCTCTAATTAGTTTGGTTGACAAGGTGTGATCCCTTCAGGTGGATCTGCTAATATTTTCCTTGAAAACATCCCCGAGAATTAGTTCAATTGGTCATGTTCCCCTCGCTAAAAGCACCTCTATAATGGGAGGTCATGGGGTAAATTCTCCTTGACACCCTTTGGGTTAGGATATGTTAATAATTCGGCAGGACATGATCCCTTCAGGTGGATCTACCTAGATATTTCCTTTAAATCCTCGAAAAAAAAGAGAAAGGATAAATGGTTGATCTCCCTCGATTGCTTTAAGTCCTCAGAAAAAAAGAGAAATGGTGTGAATGTTTAGATAGAGAGATCATTTTTCCAAGGTTTTAAAATTATTGTTTTTCATTACCTTGGAATTTATATTTGGCATTGATAAATTTGGACAGAGTATAGAACACATGCTCCAACAAAGTGAGCCACAATGCATGGATTGGAAAAGTCAATGAGACAATAAGGCTCATAGAATCCAAATCTTTCCAATACGTTTCCAAGTGAATTTTATCCCAAGGCTATGTATCCCAAACAACCACATAGGATAAAGAAGGTAATTGATATCATCATAGCCAACAAAATAGCTTTCTTCAAAGTTCTAATTTCAAAGGGTGGAGACTTCAAAGTAACCCATTCTCTAGGTACTCCTCCAACGTGAAAAGATAACCACTGGAAATCCACCTGGATTCTTAGCTTTCTTCAAAGTTCTAATTTCAGAGGGTGGTTGAATTCAGAGTATCCCATTCTCTAGGTTCTCCTCCAACGTGAGAAGATAACCACTAGAAATCCACCTGGATTTTACCATATATGAATCGACATAATCTTACCATTGGATAGGTATGAGAAAAAGTAAAACAAAATTAACTTATCATCACTTAGTGAAATATTACCCCAAGTTAAGGTTCTCATAAATAAATATTTGTATTTGTATGATTTATTATAATTGTTCATACAAATTGTCGCACATAGATGACTGTGTCTCGTCCTTAAATATTGTGTGCCTCTCATGTAATTTTTTTTATGTTATCTTAAATTTCCATGCACATTCCTTTCATATGATCTAGAAGACACTCTATTAAATACAAGCCTCATATGATCATTAAACACACAATTTTTAGTCATTTCGGTTCCTATATGCAAAGGAACCAAAATACATTTCTGCTACACTGTCAAAAATGTCTCTTCAAGTAAACTAAAATTACCACCTCTTAAATGTTGTGATGAAGAGTTGTGAAGGTGTTGTAGATATCTTCAAGGACCATGATGACGTGAGATATTTTGGAAAAACTGAGTTAGAATAAAAAATGTTTAGGACCACAATGATGTGAGATATTTTGGAAAATCTAAGTCAGAATGAAAAATGTTTAGGATCATTTTTTGTAGAGAGTGAAAGATGTTGAATACTAGTTTTGTAAGTTCTAACAAATTCTCTCTGATCCAATATGGTGTCCTAATCCAAAAATTGCGGTAGGCATCAATTGAAAAATTCACATGGATACTAAATTATAAAAAGAAAGATTTCGAGGGAGACAAACAATGTCATATGACCCAACGTAGCTGTTAATGTTCATGTATTAACATATATTCAAATTCATCCAGCTTCAGCTCAGACCTTATAATGAGATTTGGAATTTCTCTCAACATATATTGATCTATCTGAGTATTATTGTGCATTCAACTACACATTAACAAAAAGGTCTGACTCATCTGGAAATAAAATTAATAGGACTACTCAAACATTTTGTCCTATCCAAATATGCCAATATACATTCTTGTTTCCAGTATTGGGAGATTTGTGTGCCAACCATATTCTAGAAGATACTCTATCTGCGATCCACCAATTTTAAACTATAAAATACACATCGTAAAAAATAATGAAATATCATGCTAAGTGGTATTCATATTACAAACTCACCTCTTGTGAAAGACTGAAGGTCAAAATATTTTGTAGGGGATCTTTTAAGTAAATTGTAGATAATATTTGAGCCCCCTCCATAACTTTTTTTCCATGCAAGGAAATGAGAGACACTCAAAATAAATTGAGGACACCTCTTATCTCTCACTATGTTTGAATGGAAGAGAAAGTCATAACATTCCCCTTATAATTTTTGAAGTGATCCAGAACATCTCGTGTCAAATTATAAAGTAACATTAGGCAAAATCTCCACATAAATGGAAATTATAATGAAAACTTGAAAGAGTAATTAATTAATAAAACCCTAAGATACATGAAGACACTATGTATCCAGAGAGTTTGAAGACCCAAGGTGGTTGAGTTGAGATTGGTCACAACACTTTCTCTACCATGTCTAATGCCTTTTTCATTCCAAAAGTTGTCACAATCTTGTGTATTCGATGTATAAAGTATAGATAAAAAATTTTATAATAAGGATATGGAGACAAATCTATAAACATGATCCAATGCTAATTTTACTTATTTTGGAAATTCCTATTGATCCACAACAACTCAATGATATCGACCAATTAAATACATTGATATAGGTCATTCAGGGGTCTAATTAGTTCTCCATCCTCCATTGACATTGAATTGAACATATCTTTTACTTCCCCAATAAGTCTATCAACGTTCACAATAAAAAGGTTCATGAACCATATACAATAAATTGGAGCATAAAATTAATTCATGAGCTAATTGTGAACAAGAAAAGGAATACACAAAAGAATAAATTAAAAATAAGCTAGTTAAACACCTCATACGAAATCAAGAGGAACCTCAATGCTCATATCTCACAAGTGGATTGTTGCAAATTGAAATCAAAGCCTTTAGTATGCTTGAAACCCTCCCAACTCTTAAAAATACAAATGAAAATTACAAAAGAAAACCACTTTTTTAGAAGGCAAGGAAAGGAACTTAATGACCTATTATAAAGATCAACAAGTTGAACAATTGCACAAATGAAGATTCATTTGACACTTAAAAAAGTGATATCTAATGGTGGAAACACTTTCAACCATCTAACATTGGATGTGACGGTGAAAAAGAGTACAAAGTGGCATCTAATGGTGGAAAAACTTTCAATTGTCTAACATTAGATATGACGATGCACAAGAGTACAAAGTGGCAGGGGGAGTTCTTCCTAGAGGGAACACCTTATGGGGCAATAATATTTATTGCCATTAATTTATACAACCTATCTTTGCAATCTTTCATATGAAATTTTAATTTAATTTTAAATGGCACAATGAAATTATAATTAACCAAAAACTTTAAAAATATTATATCTACTAATTGTAAATTATTCTTATAGCCACCATTATTAAAATAATTTTAGTTTTATTTTAAAATGGACATTTGTTAATTTGAGGTTCAGCATTAAAGAATTTACAAATGCACTTACTGATAGGATGAGGTAGACATTAACTACTGAATACATTTTTTTAATTATAAATTTTTAAATTATTAAATATATTTATTTTTTTTAAATTTAAATATTTACACTTATTGAGCCTACAACCCAGTGTGTGGGTAATGTGTATATGTAATGTAAGATTGATTGTAAAAAAAATTAAGTGTCAACTTACTATGTTGAATTTATACTAGTATGTAAAATTTATAATAAAGTAGACATTTAAATGTTAGTTAAAATTAATCTAAAGCAAAATGGAGATGTTGTAGTGTTCATAAAAAGTTAAAAGTAATAAAAATAATAAAATTCAAATTTTCTACATTGTAATTTTGTTTTTATGAATAAAATTAATAATAAATGTTTGAATTTAAAAGAATCATAATATACATATTACATCATGATTTTTAAGATCCATTTTACCATAAAAAATAAAATCATGATTATGTAACAATATTTAAATTTAATTAATAAGCACATAAACTTACAATATAGCAATATGTTTAATGAGGTAGATATCTATCCACTTTGCCATAAATATTATTAACTTATAAATAGGGTTTGCTACAATACCATAAGTCGAAATCATGGTTCATAATTACAACATGCCCAAAAATCATCTCTCATTTCACACTCTGAATATTTTATATATAAAATATTTGAATTTAATTTTATAACATTTTCTTATCAAATTTAAAAGAAAAAATATTATAATCACTTTTAAGATATATCTACATTTCTATCACATGAAAATATATAAAATATAAATATTAGCTAAATATAAATATAAATATATTTATATAAATATATAAATATAAATTGAAAACGCCTTTTATATCTCAGTCTCAATGGCATATCAGGCCTTACTTTCTAGTTTTTGAAGTGAACCAAAACATCTGGTATCAATGTGCACAGTTACTAGGCAAGGTAATAATAAAAAATAATATCATAAATGAATGAAATAAAAATAGGTATATCTTTAATTTCAATAATTTCATAAAATAATAAAAAAATTTACACAATCATTAAAAATAATACATTAAAAGTTATGTGTGTTTTCCATATCAGACGAAGTGTGAAAAGGGAGGAAACTACTAAGGCTGTTACATACTATCAAGATAATCTATCCCAATTCTGAATTATTTATTTATTTCTATTTCATCATAGATTAATTATTTTATTATTTCAGAAAAAACAGAGAGGCGTACATTATTTTAGAAAACACTAAAGAGAAACCTACTTGTTCGTTCCTGCAGAACATGGAGAAGAATTGAAATAAGTGGAAATTTCTCTTTTCGTTCCACCATATTAGATATTCACACCAGTAATCACTCCTTTTAACCTGCCAAAAAATAATTAACATCAAAAATCTATTTCATGATGGAAGAATCATACCCAATGAAAATAGGAAGATAAGGAAACAAATAAATCCAGTAGATCCATGAGTGAAGAAGAAAATTTGTAAATACTAAACCTATAGCATATTTTGATGAGCACTTCGACTCTAATTAATTTCAAGCCTGATGCAGATGCCTAATCTACGCATCTTGCATTGGCAATTTATGCAGGTTCTAAATATAAATTTGATATGTATTTTTTTTTTGTGTGAGGAGGAGGAAAACTATGACGGTATCAATTATTGTAATATAATCAGCCAATTCCGGATTGATATATTCATATTTATCTTACACAGAGTTATTTATTTTAGAAATAGAAAGAGACACCTACCTGCTCATTAAACAAAAACGACTCATTTGGATTTTTTTCTATCATATTTGATACACCCACCCACTGGTAATTATTATTTTTTGCTTCTCCCAATGGAAGTCTCTCTGATCAATGGAGGAATCCGACTATTGCATCAATCTGAATGAAATGAGACCAACAAACAATTAGTTCTCAATTCAGAATTGAGAAGACAAATAAATAATTAGTTTTTCAACACGAAAAATACTCTGGTTATATATAATGTACCAGAGACAACTATAACCATCTATACAAAACCTTTTCAAAAGTTACAAAAAAACTATCAAATCTCTCTCCAAGAGATCGAAAACAGTCCCTGTCACTAGGACAAAAAACATAAACCTGAACTGAACCATCTATCGAGTTCAGATGCTTACATAGTCAAGTCATTACTTAAGCAGAATTTACATCATAAACAAAAAGTTGTCTTCAGAAACAGAGAAAAAAAGAAATTACATCTAGAAAACTGGAAATAAAAACCTCCCTCTCAGAGGAAATTCACAATGCTAGTTGCTCGACCACCATCCGACCTATGCAGCTGATAATTCATTTCACCAAAATTACCAGCCAAGCCTTTCTTTGATAATCAGTCAGCTTCATTGCTCTTCTCCCTATAGACATGGTGGAAAGAGATAACAGAAAAGGAACTCTTTAGGATATTAATTCTCTCCAGCCAGTGAGTGAGTGAACCCAAGTTGATAGAATATTTCAAGTTCATGTGATCAATCAATACTTTTGAGTCCCCTATAATCTAAATCTTGTCCATGTACAACTGAATAGCAAACCATAACAGCCCCAGAGAGCCAAAACTTCGGCCTTCGTATTCGTTCCGACTCCACCATTCCAGAAGATTTTGTAATGGCAATCGGGAGACATTAGTAACCAAGCCCCACAGCCACAGATAGAATGGTGTGAGGCCCCATCAAAAAAACCCACAGGATAAAGGACCTCATGAGGGAGGAAACGTTTTGATAGATCTCCAAGGGGTTTTTTATCAATCTTTAAGTGTTTCCATGAACTAAGAATTTGAAAAGCAGTATTAATGGGATTACAAGAAATACCTTCCAAAATTTTCCTGTTACGATTACACCAGATATGCCAATGAAAAAGAATAGGAATGGTCCTAACATGTTTCCCTCTATTAAGCCACCATCTCGTGCATTCTTCCATCGAATGATATGTTGGAATACTGATCTTAAGCTTTGCACAAACAATAGAAAGAGTTTCAATAGCAAAGGGACAGAAATAGAACATATGACGGTTGTCCTCCTCCTCTTGCCTACATAGCGAGCATATACCAAGTCTCAGCCACCCTCTTTTCTGCAGATTCCTCCAAGTTAGATTTGTGTCCTTCCACACCAGCCATAAAAAAATAATCATTTTAATTTGAGGTCTAGTTTTCCATAAAGCTTTAAACCAACAAATAGTATCCTGTGCCACCTTATTTTTAATCAAAGTTGAATAAATTTCCTTAGCTTTTAGACCCTCCTTTGCTTCCTTACCTTCCCATAAAAGTCGATCTCCCTCAGCCATCCTACACAAACCCAAAGACTTAAGCCTCGTCGTGAACTATCGCCACTTCTCTGCCCATTTTATGTCCAAACCCAAATCAAACAAGTTCTTCCATCTTGGAATCTCCCCTACCCATTCCTCTATAATCTGATGAATAAAGAAAATCACCTTTAGATTTAACTGATGAACTAAATCCTCAATTTGAGGGTGGAAATCATCTATCCCCAGCATCTTTCCATTTCCAATGAGAATTTTCCAAAGACCCATTTCATATGTTCCATAATAACAGGCCATAAATTGCCAAATCCTTTCCAGATATCCAATCTATACCTACAATCGACCCACCCTAAAATGGCCATATCCTCCACAGAAACCCCTCTCAAATACTTCTGTTTTATAATGTCGTTCCACTTACCTTTACCATGCAGACACCGCCATAAATACTTAATGATGAGGGAATTTCCAAATTCCTCCATGTCTAATATGCCCCATCCCCCTCTATCATTTGGGAGAGTCAAAACTTCCCATTTAGCGAGATGAATGGATCTCTTTTCTCTCCCCCCTCCCCATATAAACTTGGCCATAATATCCTGAATTCCTTTCAGAATTTTCTTTGGAAGAACATAAAACTGAGCCTAGTAGACAGTGATTTGTTGGAGGACGGCCTTCATCAAAATTAATCTTCCACCTATCGATAACCAATTTGTTGACCAAGTATTAAGCTTCTTCCTGTATTTAATTATCAACCAGCTCTAGTCATCTACAATATACTTTGAGACTTTCATTCTGAAGCCAAGATATATCATCCCATCTGACAGTGGAGCCCTGTTAAACTTACATAGATCTGCTAAATCCTGAAACTCAACTCGTCCCCCTTAGCATAGTATATACATGACTTCTCAACACTAGCCAACATCCCTGTAGCTTCACTAAAAAGTTTTAAAATTTCATACAATACCACCCAACATCTCCTAATCAGCATCCCAAATATGAGAATGTCGTCCACGAACAAGCTGTGAGTTGACTTCAGCTAGGGACTGATTTCAATGCCATTAAACCCTCCATTCATAGCAGCCCTGTTAATTTGAATACTTAAAGCATCCATAACTAATACGAATAGAAGGGGCGACAGGGCACACCCCTGCCTCAATCCTCTACTTGGATTAAAAAACTTAGGAGCAAAACCATTAATAATCACAACCATTGAGGTTTTGGTAATGCAAGCCATGATCCAAGCAACCACCTCCCGGGAAAGATCAATTTTAAACAAAATCAGGCGCAAAAAAACCCAATCAACCCGATCATAAGCTTTCTTAAGGTCAATCTTCATCACAGCCGCTTCCAACTTCTTTGAGTGAATAGTATGAATAATTTCTTGTGTCGCTGCTACGACATCATGAATATTACAGTTTTTCAGGAAACCATATTTCTCTGAGGTGATAAAATTTGAGAGGACGCCCTTTATTCTTTCCGCCACAACTTTAGACACAATTTTATAGATTGTGTTACATAACGAAATGGGTCTAAAATCATAAAAATTCAGTTTCCCCTTTTTTCTAGGTATAAGAACTAGGAAAGTTGAATTGATAGCACCATTGATCTTTCCAGTTACTCTCACTTCCTCTACTAGCTCCGTTAAGTCCTCAATAAATTCCTCAATAAAATGAAGAAAAAATCCGGGGACCGACCATCCGGCCCCGAACTTTTATCAGCAGCAAACGATTTTAAAACTATCTTGTTCTCCTCAGCAGACACCTCCCCAAATAAAATATGGTTGTCAGCATCATTAAACATAACAGGAAACTCGTGGATCATTTCCAGATGCTCCTCTGAGACAGGAACCAACCTTTGGTGATAAAGGGACCTGAAATAATCAACCGCAGCCACTTTAATATTCTCTGTGGAGCATAAAGACCTCCCACCATACTCAATTTCCCAGATCGCATTTTCCTTCCTTCTGCCAGAAGCAAAACAGAGAAAGTATTTCATATTTCTGTCTCCTTCAGACAACCAGGTGGCTCTACTTTTTAATCTCCAATATGCCTCCTCATTCTGCAGAAAATGACGGTGCTCCATTTCAATGAGTTTAAGCTTTTTCCAAAAATCATCCCTTTGAATACCCTTAGCCACCTCCTTATGAATCCTTCCCCTTTCTAATAGTATAGTCTGGATCCTGTCCTTTTCCTTCCTCAGCTTATCATTTTCCCATCTTCGAACCACAGTCCTCAAACCCCTCAGAATATTAGCCAAGTGAGACATCGCCGAAATGGCCACATCCCTCTTATGTTGCTGTAAAAAATCTTTGATCAAAAAGTTAAACTCAGCATCCCCCAGCCATCTTTTGTTAAATTTTAAAGGATATCTCGAAGGCAGCTTCTCAAAATCCCACATCAAAGAGATTGGTCTGTGGTCAGACAGAGTGACATTCGACGCATCAGCGTTAATACCCCTCATACACAATCTTAAACCCGAGTTGACCACGAAGCGATCAATATGCTCCCAATAAACTACTTCCCATGCTTACCATTCATCCATGTAGGACAATTTACAGTCAAAGGGATGTCAACCAAATCAACGTCCATCAAAATTCCCTTTATAACCTCTGCAAAGGGATCGACCCTGCCTTCACTCCCCTAGATCTCGTAAGGATAAAAGACACAATTAAAATCACCAGCAAGTACAGAATTTTTCAAACTTAAAAAACCACAATCCTCCATACACGACCAGAAAGTAGGTTTATCAGCATAAGGCGCATAAATATTAATTACATGTATGCGGCGCCGAAAACCCCTGCAATATCCAGAAAGAATCATTCCACCAAAGAAACCATAAGGTTTTATGGTTACCAGCCTCGGATTCCATAGAGCAACACAACCACTAGATAGCCCGATTAGTTCTATGGATTGAGAACGCAGAAAAATAATTACTTCTAGCATATCCATAGGTGAAAAAGAAAATTTACGAAGACAACACATACCTGATATTTTGATGGGAACTTCTTGCAAGCCTCATATAGATGCGTAACCTATATGTTATGATTAGGAAATTTGGGCGTGGTCGAATCCTGAGCACATAAATCTCATATCATACTAAATTTGAGATGAAACAAAATTAGAAAACATATTCATTTACCACCCTCAAACCTTCTGATTGGAAAATTTGGGCATGATCGAATCCTGAGCACATAAATCTCATATCATACTAAATTTGAGACGAAACAAAATTAGAAAATAGATTCATCTACATCCCTCAAACAAGGAACACAAAGTTATCGGTAGCTTTTGATGGGCACTTCTTGATCGATTTAATTGCAACAATCATAGCCTAAATTATGTCAAATTTAATTAACATCATAAATTCCTCTGATCAATGGAGGAATCACAAATATCACATTAGCATACCAAAGATTTTTTTGGGCGATTTGAGCTTCAATTGCTTACAAGCCTCAGACGGGAAATTTGAATCCTGAGCACATAGATTTCATATCATACTAAATTCAAGATAAAACTAAATTAAAAAACAGATTCATCTACAACCCTCAAACTAAAAATAATTTGAATCCTGAGCACATGGTTTTCATATCATACTAAATTCAAGATAAAACCAAATTAAAAAACAGATTAATCTACAACCCTCAAACAACGAGAAATAAAAATTTATTTGAAGATTTTGATGACCCTTGGAATGAACAATGAATGAGAAAAAATATATGATTATACATATCAAGTGAGAGCGTAGGTTTGGAAAAGAGATTCTTAGAGGTTAGAGAGTTAGTTAGTTAGTTAGCTTAAATGAAAGAGATTGTAAATGAATGACCTAAAACATTTCAATCATCTTGATCTGATAGTATAGACAAATACACAGTAACAACTGAAAAAGTTGTTTAAAAAAAACGCCTTATAATGTAATTAATTAAATAACATTAAATTGTTATTTAAGCATTCACGTCATGTATGTAAAATTTGGCATATCAAAATCAATCATTATTAGTGAAAAGAAAGTGTAGTGAGCAAGAAAGCACCGCCCATGGATTTGCGAATGATAAAAACCACACTTAAAAATAAAAAATTAGATTTTGCAAGATCTTATCCCATTAGCTTGTGGATATATATATCTCTCTCTATATATAACCATGGGGCAAAGCATAATATTCCTGAACTTATATTTTTAGTAGATTTTATGACTTCTTACGAAAGTGATGAGTTTGCATTAATTTTATTAGATTTTGAAATAGCTTTATTTTATCTTAATGGGAAATTTAGGATTTATGCCTTAGATATTTAATTAATTAATTAATTAATTTTTATTTTTAATTTTAATTTTATTGATCAAAACAATTAAAATATTATAGTATGAATAATGTAATATTAGTTTTTTTATAAGTTTTTATAGTTATAAGAAATGTAACATTATTTTTAGATATGAATGTTTCTTTACATAGTCCATATTTAAAACAATATTGTAGTTAAAATATTATTATAAAATTGATAGTGTATTTGTAAACTATATTTTTTATTAAATTGATTTTATTAAAGATTTAAATATATTAATTTAAATAATTTTGTATTTTTAATAATTTTGTTATTGTCTAGTCTGTACAACTATCATTTATCATCATATGCAACATTGCATTACTCTTTTAAGATATTTGCAACTTGATTTCTTAGAATGCCTTATTTTATCTTCATTATCTTTTTTCACTTTGAAGCATGTATAACTCATTGCTTACCTAAAGTAACATTATTGGAAAATGAGGCAAAGGGGAGGAAAAACAAAGAGGGCCAATTCATTTATTACCTATTGTAATAGCATGGCAACTAATTCGAAGCAAAGCAATGGCATAATTTTTTTAGAAAGAGAAATAGTTCTCAACATTCATAATCATGTTCAACATTTATCTCTCAATTTCCCACTAGGAATATAGTGCAGGGTGTTCTTTTAAAGGTTGTCATGAACAAATATGTTTGATATAGAGATTTAATCAAACCATAGTAATTGGGAAGGTTTCAAGTCGTTGCAAGTAGTTCTAGTCTAGTCAATATGAAAAATTGTTAAAATCTAGACTAAATCAACTGGAATGTCCTATAATAATAATAATAAATAAATAAATAAAATAATATTAGTATATAACTAAATAGAACAATAAATAATAATAAAAATATGAATAAATAATAAATTATAAAGAGAATATAATAATAGTAAAATAATAATAAATAATAAAGAAAAGATAGTAAGAGTAAATAAATAATGAAAAACATATAATAATAGTAAATAATAAATTGAAATTTAAAATAAATGTATATAAAAATAGTAAGAATAAGTAAAGTTAACAAAAAAATAAGTAAATATGAACAAAATAAGAAAGAGTTAAACAAAAATATTGAATGAAGTAAAACTTAAAACAAAGAAATAAAAGTTGGCATGTTGACATATGGATTGTGTGCATGTGGATCAATTTCCAATTCCTTTCCATTTTTGGAATTTTTTGTTCTATTTAATTAACAAGAGGGGGATGAGATTATTCATTCTTTTGGAAGAAGAGCATTGAAAGACAAAGGATTCACTAATAGTAGTAGTTAATTGAGGGCTTGAGGGTGGCTAGCTATAGAAAGATTATGTGCAACTAAGCATACAATTGAGTAGAGATTCGTCCCCAGTATTTTTTTGCGCTTAGCAGGATTCAAAGCTCCAAAATCATAAGTAAGTATTATTATCGCTACAAGTAAGTTGTCGGTGCTCGTGTTTTTCGAAAATTCTATGCTAATTAGTTGAATAGTTTGTGTGTTGATTGTTAATTCCATGATTGATATAATTAGTTGTATACTTTAATTTTTAGATTGTTAAAAATGGTATCAGAGCATGATTCTCCTACTAAAATAAAAATAAAAACTTCTCCAGTACTAAGAGTCATAAATAACAATATTTCTAAAGGAGATTAATACTCCATCAAGGTAGTCATCTTCTATGAGAATATTTCCCACAAGAGGAAGAATTTCTTTTGATAGGGCATAACCCTCAAAATTTAGTTCCTGATAGACATGGAAGAAAGTAATATTGTGGAGCAAGTGAAGACCTACTCTCTACATTTTGCAATTTCTGTAAATTTTGTTTGGGTACTTTTCTAGAATGTTAGCTTAATTGGTCGAATTCTCATTGATGAAATCACCTCGTTAATGGGAGGTCACAGGGTCAATTCTCTTCAATTCCCTCAAGGATCCCTTTGGGTGTTCTAATCTAATATAAAAAAAATGGAGTTTACCTCACAAGACTTAGGAGAAGGAGAGGAACCATTAACATATTTGAGTGAAGTAACAGTAGCAGTAGTTGTTCCTATGTAATTCTTGAATTGTATTTTCATTTATTTTTCACTTCCATTAGATCAATTGTACGATAAAGGTTTCCATGAAGGAAAATTGGAGTAAGGTATTCTAATTTTAAATTGTATTTTTTTCTCTGATTCCTCTGTAATTATTATTTTTCATGTATTTATCTTTTTTCAAGATTCAAACCAAAAATTAATGAGTCACACCTGAGTTTTAATGGTTTATCGAGAAGAGGGGAATAAGAGCAGGCCATTCCATACCCCTCTTATTATTTTCTGTAACTATCCACCAACCGTACACCAAGTGTGTCCTGATCCACACCCCATATGATGAAATAAAAATACCCATAAATACAATAATAAATTTAACCAAAATCCAGAGTAACAAGATACAAGCAAGAAAGAGGTTAAAAAAATAGAAAAATGGAAGAGACTTGGCCACATTCTGCGAAGATCTTAAGCTTTTGTCTAGATATTTCTCTTATGAAATTCGACTCAAAATATATATTCTGCGCGTTGCCGCAGGAGAGCCAACCAGATATGTCAACATGTGCATAATTTATCTTAAAACAATAAGTGAATGGGTGCATAATAAATTTGACCTATGATCTTGAATTTTTTTTTTTTTTTCAAAACATTGGGAAAACCTATGATAACTCGGTTGTCAAACCAATAGTGGGAACAACTATCCCTTGCTACTATCCTATAATTCAAGCTAACTCATCACTTTTATGACTTGAATTATTTAATAATTGATTATTTTTATTTTTATTCGATTTTTTCATGGGAAAAATATTGATATGTGACTAACATGGAGTTAGTCCAATGAAGTTCCTAGAAGAAATGAACGGTAGGAAAAATGGACCACAAAATTAAAACTAAATACCTCAATCCACAACCCAAAAATATCCAAGGGGGGAGATGATGTAAATTCTTTTAGAATAAAAGGTAATATACTTCCAAACACACTAAATGCAGAAGAAAACTCTCATGAACTTACCTTAGAAAAAATGATGCGAGTATTGCGACCATGTTTGATTGCATCGGAATAAAAGTTAATAAAAACCAAGTAATAATTATATGAATTACTGGGTTAATGAGGATGAAATGATTGTAATTTTGGATTCATGGCGAATGCGAATAACGTATTGTTTGACCTTGCTCTAAGATAATATGAAACTACCTTGGAAGGATAGTAAACCTATTATTAGAATGAGATGATGGAAAACGAAATGTAAGGAGAAATTAAATATTTAATTCGACTTGTGAATAGACAACAAATTTAAGAAATGAAGGAAGTTTCTAAGATTTGATAAAGTTACCCTATGGAAGAAAGGAAAAGGAGGAACTTGTAAATTTTATACTATAGATAACAAATTTTATCACTTGGAACGATGACCAAAGTAGAATGAGGAGATAAATAAAATAGAGTAGTAGGTAAACACTTAAAAATTGAGTGGGTAGAAGTTTCACAAATGAATGTTAGTAATCAATAAGAGGAACTAACCTATCCTAGAGCATAATGGGAGATTTGTGTTTTAGGGAATGAAAATTAGGTGTCACATGAGTCATGAATAACCTAGTGGAAAATGGATATGGAGTTACATAAGAATTTTAATTAAGAAAATCATCAAAATCACTTTGAAGTCTAAATGAGGGCGATGCCTACTAAGAAATATTCATCCAAAATATTATATTAAAGGAGTATAACTATAAAATATAAACACATATTAAGGCCAATTTCAACAGACTCAATGACAAAATCTTAGTATATGATATATTCCTCTTCCCTTTTTGTCTTTTCCTTTATCTTTTATAAAATTCTGTCCCCTGAATTGCTAGTCTCTTCTCGGAATTCCGCATAATTTCCTCCATGGATTATTTTGTGGCTCGAATGTGACTACTCCATCTCTCATTGACAGTATTTGTGTCTCGATTTCTCTTACATGTCGCCATATTTTCCGCTTTACAACTTAAATTTCTGAAATATCTTAGTGTATTTTCTCTCTTTCCCTCGATTGCTTCCTCCGTAACTTCCATTTTGTCAGACTTTGTCAAAATGTGTCAAAAACCTATTCTCTCAAAATGAAGGACCCAACAAGCCCCGACCACAATCAATTGAATCATCCCAGACTTAATCCTTAGTTGATGCTACTATTTCTTCTTTCTACTACAAAGCTCCTACTTGTGTTTTGTCTTCTTGAACTATTCCTTCTTGTGGTACAAGTTCTCGACTCTGGGATAGATTGGAAGACTGCAGTATTGAATTGGGTATATTCAGTAGGGGCCAACCACGAGGGTTCCTTAAGAGTGACAACTTGTTGAATAAACTACATGGTAAGTTCAACTATCAGTTAGCCAAGTTTTGTATTGAGGAGAGCATTACACTGAGTATTTTCTTCTACGCTGAGCTGTTGTAGTTTCTAGAAGTGGACTTGTGCTGGTCGTTTGAGGTCACGAAGTAGAGCTTCGTAGAGCGCAATTCCTCCAAAATATATTGGATTTGTTTTCTGAGAATGTCAATCTGTGAAAAAATATCCTTTTACTGCTCAAGGTTAGGTCTGGTTAAGGCTTGATTATACAACTGGTGGGCCTATTTTCACAAGTATAGACTGATTTATTTTTATTTGCAAGAAACCTCGACCAGTCATGAAATTTAGTTAATATTTCCTTCACCTCTCCGTAGCCTAATGAAGGAACGCCATCAAAAAAGCCACATCATTAATCCTTTGCTCAATATCGTCAGCATTCTGGGTGGATGGATCAAGGATCGTGCTTTGGCTTACTTCGATAGTATTTTTAAGCTCCTTGTTTTCTAAAATAAGGTCAGTGCATGTAGTTTGGATGTGATCACAACAGTCTGAAAGAGTGCAGGCTAAGAAGTCCTTTGGTGCATTTGGTACTATCTCAGCAATGGTAGACCAAATAGCTTTGAATGTTGCGCTAATATCATCAAGTTGTTGTTGTATCACTTTCTTTTCTTAGAGAATCTGATCACACTCAACTACAATGGAGAGAATTTTTTGTTGCCGCTACTCATGTTCGATTGTCAAGGTATTTTGCGGTGCCTCTGCTCGATGAGAAGCTAGTTGAATGAAAATAAATAATTGAGAGTATGGCTAGTTCTAAAGGTCATCGAGTGTCATGGTAGCAGGTGGAGGGTAACAACTTTGCAGTGGTTTTCCACTGGCAATTGATTTCTCATAATGTCCTTGAGGTGATGTTTCCCGCTATAGGGCCTCTACGGTGTGGGTGTTGGCATGCTCCAGAATAAAATGTGGTGGTGAAATATCAATGGGGCTAGAGGGATGAGGTAAGATGTTTATAACTTCTCGACCCTGTGGACTTGAGTGAATATGTTGGCTAGTTTCCAGTTGAGGGCTTGATGCTAGTAACAAGGAAAACAAAGGTATGGTAACCTAATCCATGGTTGTAGATTGAACTACAAGGGCATATTTGTTAGTGTTGTTTTATGGATTGAATTATAGAATAAACCTCCATCTCATTCTTGGCGCTAAGGAGGTTTCCAGTTGGAGGAAGGTATGAAATGGTTGTGGAGGGCGAGGTCGTGTGGGGTGATGGGTTGTGAGATGCTGGGAATGCAGTGGAGGTGGATTGTGGGATTTATTCAATGATTTGTGTGCTGACGAGAGAGTGTTGTTCTTCGTCGGTAAGATCGATGACTTGGGAAGACGTAATTGTAATGGGTTTTCGAGAAACTAAGGGAGTTCAGGTAGAAATTGGAAGATTTTCTTGGACTATGGGTTTAGGAATAGAATGAGGGCTCACTGGAGGAAGGTAGGAAACCAAAGGGCTAAGAAGCATATTAATGATCAGACTAACATTTGAAAATTCAAAAAACATGGGTAGGGAATTTACTGAAAATCAAGAGCTTCGAGAGTGTTTCGGACTGATATCACAGTCGTGTGAACCTCTTCAAGACAAGATTGAGCATATATTCTACTACTCACTTCTAGGAGGTAGAGGGGCTCTGGCTAGGTAGTGGTTGTGGAAGTATCCCTTCAAAATAATATGTATTCTTATTGTCCCAGTCAACAACGACGACTCCAGGACAGGACAAGAATTCAGTGTGGAATGTGAAGCGAACAAAGTTCCTTCTGAAGTTAAATACTCCATAAGACTTGGAATACACAGATATCCATGAGGATACAAATATTATATTAGAAAGTATGATGAATGATATGACTGAATGTTACAAATGAGGCCTTCTTATATACCTAGAAAGGTGCCTCTTCACGAAAGGTCATGTCTCATCAAACATGGCCTTTCAAGCTAATTACTAATTAACTAATTAATAATTATTTATAGTATTTTATTCATTACATTGCCTTCCTCCTCAAAAAGATTTGTCCTCAAATCTTGTTGATGAAATACCTTGATTTCTTTTTCTACTACGCATGGCTTCCCATGTTGGGACAGTCATCCTTGTCGATACAAGTCGATATGATCCTCTAAGTGACAAACAAAATTGTCACACTGAGGATGGATCAGGCCGTCCTAAATCAATCTGTTGTGGAATCTTGTGGCGACTTGAAACTTGTGATGAATTATCACTTGAGCGGATTGCACTGACATTAGTATTCTTTGAAACATCAACTTCTTGTTTCTGTTCTAAATACATCATTTGGTCAAGTTGTCTACTTCCATGAATCGGATGTTGATAGGGAGTCCTAGTGATTTAAGTTTCCCTTAGCCTGTGTGTGTCGTTTTCTGAATTTGTGTTACTGAATGGATCACTATTTTATTTTATTTTCATCAACTTGAACTTATATATTTGATGATTTCGACGCTTCATTTTCAGCAAGTTGTTGCACCTTGTTTTCCAACGACTTCTTGTCTTTCTTCAGCTTCTTAATTTGCATTAGTAATTTATCATTGTGGTTCTTGAGGTGAGCAACTTCTTCATTCTTGTTAGTTGTGATTTTATTAATTTCCTTTTGCATATTTTGTATCACCTTTTTACCTTCTTGGAAAATTACTTTTGAAATGTCTTGTACGTCATTAGGGGAATTTTGAGGTCTAAAATGGGCCTCCTAAGGAAATTATAAAATAATAGTGGAAAAAATCAAACAAGATTTGATGACATCATCAAATTTTAGAGGGAAAAATGGAAAAACTATTTTTTCAACTCATATTTTCAACTTATCTCCCAATGTTTTTACTCAAATTTTGAGCGGGAGTACTCGTTGGATGCGAAATTTAATTCCCCATCCAAGGAGTACCCATGTTGCATACTTTTGATGGGTCATACTACACGAAAAATGAGAAATACATTAAAAATGTGATTACAATCACGTTTTTTATGTATTTCTCATTTTTCGTGTATTAGAGTTCATCGAAAGTATGCAACATGGGTACTCATTGGATGAGGAATTAAATTTCGCATCCAATGAGTACTCATGCTCGAAATTTGAGTAAAAAGTTTGGGAGATAAGTTGAAAATACGAGTTGAAAAAGTAGTTTTATTATTTTATTATTTTTTAATATTTTTACCCTTTTATTTAAAAAATGGTGAATCATCCCCCATGGTTGACATCATCATCTTGAATCCGATTGGTTGTTATAAAGTTTATTTTTGTTGTACATTTTTCTTAGGAGGCCCATTTTAGACCTCAAAATTCCCCTAATGCTTCAGGCGTCACAGAATTTGGCTTCAAGTTAATGTCATGTAGCGTTATTTTCTTCTTTTTGTAGGTGAATGTCAAAAATTTCTTTTTCGTATTTAGGATAACTAAACCTAGGGTTTCCATCCATGGTGAACCCAACACAATATCACTATTATCCAAAAGTAAGGTTTTCATGGTAAATTGAGAGATAAAAGTATAATCCTCAATATTTAGTTGTAGACTTTTTATGTCGTATTTTTTTCCGTTAAAAAGGTCTAATTTTCCGATTATATTTGACTCATGAATTACCAACAGGTTGGCAATTTTAGGGTTTATATAATTTTTCTCTTCGGCAGGTGATATAGCAATAATGACATCTTTTCCAGCAAGAGTTCCTTTAATTTTAAATAGCACTTTAACGTCGATAGGTAAGGTTTCTAAAAATCTTCCTTTCTTCACTTCTGAATTAAATGCCATTTGACACTTTCCTTAGTCAATTACACTTTATGGAATGTAAATTTATGCTTTTAAATATTGTATGAAATTCCTTTCTCAAATCACCTTTTATAATATATATATATATATATATATATATATATATATATATATATGCTTTGTGAGAAAGAAAAAAAATTGTACTTTTACTTTTCACCAAATAACCTTTAATACATTATTAAAGTGCCCCTTTTCCTCAAAATATATATATATATATATATATATATATATATATATATATATATATATATATTAACAAAATTACTTAATCGAACTTCAATATCCTTTTAATATATATTACTTTCTTTTTTATAAATTATTTTAATATTCCTTACTTTTTACTTTTAATTTGAATTTTAAAACTTTAATACTTCTATTATTCCACTTATAATTTGTGGACTCACTAACAAATTTTGGAGCTAACCACAACTAGAAAGGTGGCTATTGGATTGATTAATGAAGGAGTAACAACATTCTCCAATCGACGTGATAGCTTGCCTTTGAAATTGGACGGTAGCTTGCCTTTGAATCTGGACGGTAACTTCTAGTTGTTTTCTTCCAACCTTATATAGTTAATACAGTTTATCACAAATAAACAAAAACCATAAAACTTTATGTAGAGTCATGACACGTACGAACACAACCTTTCCCACTATAAATGGCTCGATTCACACAGGAAAAATTTGACGTCAATGGGGAAACAATATGAAAAGAGACGACAATTAACGATGATAGTTGCGAAACAAAACAGGAAGGCGGCAGTTGTGATGGATTGGGATTGTGGATCGAGTAACAGGGTTTGAGGATGGCAGAGAGATATGAGGCCTACGGTGGTGTCGATGGCAAGGTAGCAGACGAGGGAAGGTGGGACAGCGGATGGACGAAGGTTCACGACGGGAGAGAGATGGAAGATTTCTTGTGGCTCTGTGGTGGCTCAGCAGTCAACGATGGCGGTGTATGGTCGACAAGGGTCGGGGGTCAAGGGCTGCGGTGATTGTTTTATTTTTTATTTTTTATTATCATTTTTTTATTATATATGGCGGATATATAACGACTTCTCTATATATATGGTGGATATATAATGGCGGATATAAAATGACTTCTCTTTTTTTTTTAACATGCCATTCTCTTTTTTTATTTAACTAATTTTTTTTTTCTTTTCTTAATTTTCAATATATTTTTTTCCTTTTATTTTTTTCGCTCTTTTATATATATATATATGATTTTTAAATAACTTTGTCTTTTTTCTTTTTCTTTTATAATTTTTTTATTCTTTAAACTTCTTTTGTAGGTAAGTATATGTACTTTTTCTTTTTTTCCTTCTTCTTTTTTTTTAATATATATTTCTTCTTTTTTATTTTTATTTTTCACAAAATTTCTCTTTTTTTTCTTCAAAAATGGCCAAGGGCCTCTAACAAAATCAGCAGACGGAGAAACTCCAAAATTGTAGCGAAACGCTTCAACAGCAACAATGTTGACGAGTTTTATGGTCAAATACTTGGATCAGAGAGCGTGTGGCTCTGTGTAGCAGTGAGCGTCCAGGATATCGAACTGCTATGATACCAAATGAAGCGAACAAAGTTCCTTCTCAAGTTAAATACTCCAGAAGACTTGGAATACAAAGATATCCATGAGGATACAAATATTATATTATAAAGTATGATGAATGAGATGATTGAATTTTACAAATGAGGCCTGTTTATATACCTAGACAAGTGCCTCTTCACGAAAGGTCATGTATCATTAGACATGGCCTTTCAACCTAATTACTAATTAACTAATTAATCATTATTTATATTATTTTGTTCATTACAGAATTCCTCTTCCGAGAGAATGAAAGGAAGACCGTGCATATTGAATGTGTCTGAGTTGACAACCTTGGGGCGAATCCAGTCAGGTTCATGGAAAAAACTAAACCATATGCCATGTGAATAGTCATATAAAAGTAACTTTGGAATTCTAGGGATGAACTTTTTGATAACGAGAATCTTCGTTGTTTTTTGTTGTTTGAGTCCCCTAATTTCTACCATGAGGAATACCTGAGTTCTAGGGGATGATATTTAGTGATTGGGGCTAGCTCTTTTCCATAGATATAGAACCACTTTATCATTGCTAGATAGATGACGAGATATCCATAGATGAATTATGTCCCCTACTTGTACACATCCTCGCAAGCTTCAAAAATTTCATTCAACAAATAGTTGCACCAGTTCAATTGTTCACCCTTATTGCATACTTCTTCCACTGAGATGGTATTCCAAGTGCATTTGACCTTTGTGTAATGGAAAATTATTTTATCTACAATTATGCGAAAAGAGAACTTGATGGAGGGAACATTAATCATGCTAATGGAGACTCCTTTTCCGCTGCATTGAGTAACATTCTTAGTATAATATTTATTGTCACTTGTTTTCTTCCCGTGCTTAGAGGTAGTCCAGAATGCAGATGAGACTATTTCTCCCACAACAAATAGCCCTGTCATCTATTGTATGTGACTAGCATGTATTGGTACTCCTTTTCGAGAAAGATGGAACCTCCATGCAGCTGACTGATAAGGAACTTGGTACATTTCATTATCGCACATGAAGTCCCGAATACTTGTCAATTCCTCAAATTCAGCATTATAGACTGTTGTAATCCTGTGAATTCCTGTTTTATTATGGAAGAGTGGCTACCATTCTATTTGGTTGTAGTCATTTTGAATATTTCGCGCTTGAGTGTGGGGAAATGGAAGGAGTCTGATAAATTGTTTTCGACAAGCATGACCTCATATTTACCAAGGAGACTTTCAATTTCTTTCACTCTAGGATTAGACGAGGGGGAAGGAATAACATTTTTGGATACCTTATTCTTGACTATAACACTCTGAATTTACACAAAAGACACATAGGGCTTGAATTTGGATTAAGAACTAGGGAAATTTGACACTAAAGCTAGATCGAGCAGTTTGACCACCCAAAATTTTACAATGGAAAGATTAAATTTTATATGAAAAATACTAGAAAGACTTGACACACCACTTGTGATTAGACCATTTAACTAATTAATACGACCACTTGTTATACTTGATTCAAATTTGGCATTAACGGTGGCTGTGACCTACACCTGATATGGATGATGCAGAAACTCAAAAGGCAGATGATCACGATGGTAAATTATTACAAGATGATGGAAAAATCCAAAAATTTGATAACGAGAATGTGTCAGGGATATTACGGGAGAGATTTTAACCAAATTCGAAAAGATGCAGGGAATTATTACTAATTATGATAGAAAATATGACTTCCATGTGAGTTTCCTGATCACAATCAGTTGTGGAGGGGTGCACTCAACTAACTAACAGACCCAATGCAAGTAAATTTATTCACAACTAACATAACTGAAGTAACTGACATATATAAATCGACTTCAAATTTAACTAACTTAATCTATCCCAAATCTAACTACGATCCCATTTCAAAGATAAAATCAATTTGATTAATAAGAATTTCGGCCATGGAAGGGCTTCAAGCATGCACCATTAACCCTCTGAGGAAATATAATACCGTCCAGTTGCACGATTTTAATAGCTCCTAACTCTCGCACTTCTACAACAATGAATGGTCCCAACCAGTGCATTTAGATCTTCCCAAATTGTTTCAGAAACTTAATGTCATATAGGAGAACTTTGTCGCCAACTACGAAAGAATTCCTTTTGATGTGTCGGTAATGCCATGCTTTTTGCCTCTCCTTCTCAAAAATCAGTTGAAACTTAGCCAAAAACATGACCTCATCCAACTCCCATAGTCCATCATCCCTTTTTTCAATTGAATCATCCTCTGACAACTGAGTTGCCTGTGAAATGAAGAGGTTGGGAATTATGAACTCAGGAGATACTATGAATTCTCGTCCATAAAAAAGTTGGAACAATGTGTATGTATGTAATCATTTGATAATGTATGGTAGGCCCACAAGGTATCTGGTACCCGCTCATCCTAGTCATCTCGGTTGGAAAAAAAAATATTGGTGAGTATCTTCTCTAGGATTTTGTTGAAGAATTCAACAGTTTCATTTTCCTATGGATGATAGGGGTTAGTTTTATGGTTTGGGATCATGGACTTCCACAAAATTTTGGCGACTGTCTTAGATCCCTTGGTCACTTGTGAGGCTTTTGGGGAACCCAAATAGAATGATTATATTCTCAAAGATCAACTGGGAAACAGTGTTTATAGCGCAATCTTTAAATGGTGTGACTTCGGCCCATCAGGTGAGACAATTAGTAGCAGTAATAATGTACCTGGAATGTGATTGAGGCATTGACGGATTAATAGGTACCAAAAATTCCACTTCCAACTTTTCAAATGCTTGGCATTCCCATATAGGCTATAGAGGAAGTTCATCTTGGTGTGATGGTTGTCCCACCCATTGGAAGACATCATATTTCTTGACATATTCCTTCACATCACTGAAAAGTGTGGGCCACAAGAGTCCAAATTGCAATACTTTTCTCGCAGTGCTTGTTCCCTTATATGTCCTCCCACAACTCCCAAATGTAATTCCCATAGCACATATCTCTTTTCATGGTTGAGGACACATTGTCACAATATTTTTTTGAACCCATATTTTACAATTGATCTAAAATAAATTGGTAATTTGTAGCTCGCACCACCATATTTTTTGGGTTTCTATGTATTCTTATAGACATTTTACAATAGTTATAAATAGTGTGATGTCTTTCAAATAGTTGGGGATGGCCTCAACTCAAAACAAATAGACATCTGACAATTAGTCATCTATGGACCCCCAAATTTTCCTGACTCAAGACGAAAGAGATGATCAGGCAACACATTCATATTTCTTAACTTCATGATGACTTCGTATGTAAACTCCTAAAAAAATAAGAGTCGTATACAAATACTCCCTTCAAGCACCTGCTTATTCACCAGGTACTTCAGTGCAAAGTGGTCAGTAAAGTACTTGAATGAACCACCTAGAAGATAGTTCTTGAATTTATATACTGGGTACATCATCGCAAGATATTCCCATTCGATCGTGGTGTAGTTCCTTTCCACATTGCAAAGCTTTTAGTTGGCGAAATAAATTGGGTGATATAGTTTACTGTCTCTGGGCTGAGCCAAAAAAAATCCCAAAGTGATCCTTGATGCATTAATATGGACATGAAATTTTTTGTTCCAATCTAGGCAAACCAAGATTGGTGCACTTTCCAACTTTTCTTTTATCATATTGAAGGAAAAATCAGATTCATCGGTCTAGGAAAAGAACTCGTACTTCTTCAACAACTTTTCCAATGGTGTCGTAATCAGGGCATAGTTATGGATGAACCTACGGTAGTATCCTATATGGGAAAGAGTCAGTCTTAGCTTCTTGACTCTAGTTGGTGGAGGCATATTCAAAATTACTGCAACCTTGGCAGGGTCGACACACACTACTCCTTTTAAAACTATATGCCCCAACATCGTTCTGAAGGGGACAATAAAAATGCATTTCTTCAAGTTCAAAGAAATGTGCAGTTGCCTGCAACGATCAAACATCACTCTGAGAAATTTGGAGTTTCTCTTCAATAAGCTATACAATTTCCAATAATCCATATAAACCTCCAAGAATCTGTGAATATAGTTGTGGAAGGTAGCAATTACGATCCTTGAAAATATTGATGACGCATTAGTCAAACCAAACGACATGAAATGGTAGGCATAAGAACCCTATTTAGTCATGAAGGTGGTTTTCTTATTATCTTCCTCAACAATGGAAACTTGGTGATAACAAAAGAACCCATCCGTGAAGGAGTAGGATTCATTACCTACAACATTATCAAGAAGTTCATCGCTGAATGGAGTAGGGAAGGGGTCATAGATGTAGGAATTATTCAAACTATTGTAATCTACATCGACTGTGATTTATTCAAAATATTTATTGTTTTAGATGACAACCAGACCGATCCACTCGGCTTCATCAAATGGGAATATGAGTCTTTCTGCCAAAATATTATCAATTTATCTCTTAACCTTCTCCTTAACCCTTAGGTTTAGTTGATATGGGTGATGTTTCATTAGTCTAACATTTGGCTTCAGCATGATCTTCATTTCTCCCAACTCCCCTTTAATTCCATTGAGCTCTGCAATGGAAAAATGGAAAATATACCCATACTCTTTCATGAGATCAAAAATCTCCTTGGTGGTATGTTCGTCCCAGCAGTCCTTGATGGAAGCCAAGTTTGGTTTCTCTTTAGTATCGATGTTTTTCTTCCTCAACTTCAGAGGTTTTATTTGTGGACCAATTGTTACAAGCCCATCCTCTACGTTTTTTTCCGCTTTATATTCCTTAAAGGTAAAATTCCATAGCCCTTATAAGTCGTCTCCATCAGGTTGAATATTTATCTTCATGCAAGCCACAGTCTCATGAAATCTAGACTCATATATATGATTGAAAGCATCCTAGTCGCAAATAGTCCTTTGTAATATCTCCTACTAGGAATAGGACCGTCCTGACTTCTTTCAAGGAAACTGTTATTCTCTCATCATCATCAGCAAAGGAGAAATCATTGATGAATTGTATTTTCATGCAGTCCCACTCACTGGTCTACCTCCTTATTTCTTCCTTAATGTACCATACCTGGGGGGATTTGCCTAGAGTGTGGATGAAGCTATATAACCATAGACTCTCAAGAAGTCCTTCGTTGGTCCACTTTTCCTTACAACTTTGTATATGTTGGTGAGGATTAGTGTACCCTTCATATTTAATGAGATCAGGTAAGAAATATTCTGAATTCTGGAATCTGCATACCAATGAAGATTTTTCCATCACCACCACTTAAGATGGTTGTAATGGGAACCCCACCTCCTTGCTAGTGTCACTTGAAGGGTGACATCCAATAAGGGTACCTTGTCTGCTTCCAATATGTTCAAGTTAACTTCATCGATAAAATTAGTAATAGACCCCATACCAATAAAAATAGGGAAATTTCATAACTCTATACCAACCCAGTGGATATGGTGAATAGTTGGAAATCACCTCAAGTGGATCTCACGGCTTCCTTGTTGCCAATCATACCACACAACTTCTAATCCGAATTCAGAGCTCTGAACACTTCTCTAGATAATCAGCCCATCCATTGTAGGATTCATGTAGTCTTTCCTCATTCTTTCTATGATTTTGTATGATTTATCCAGTAATTCAGGTTCTTCACTGTCATCTAATGGCTCTGTGAACCTATGGCCTTGATAGGGATCCAAGGGATGAATAACCCTAACTCCATCACACCTCAAAAGTCATTGTTTCCCTATTTAGGTTAATCACTACATGGTTTTCAAAGGCCCATTCCATCCCGACAATTTCAGATAGTAGTATTTGTATCCCATGATGTCTATGACTTCAAAGTCTACAAACCTATTTACTCTTGCTATGTATAATTCCACATCTTCCAGGCATCCAACTGGGAGGATACACAATTGATTCTCCATGCACAACTAGATCAGGGAGAATGCAAACTTTTATCTTCCCAGGGCTTCTGAGGTCTTCCTTGGTAAAATGTTTATCTCTAAACCCAAATATAGTATAGTGTCATTGATCTAGAAACTCACGATCTGGGCATCGACACGAAATTCCCTCCCTATAATTTTCTTGTTCCTCCTCACTCGTCTAGAATGAATTTTGAGAAAATTGATAGAGATGAGTGTTGAGGAGGTAAATCCCCTTTGCGAACAGAGGCGATCCCACTAGCCCTAGATTGGGTCTAGCAACAATTGAATCACGCAATGATGTTGGTTCCTAGTTACAATAAAGACAAAGATTGCGATAAGTAGCCTACCTCGAATCCCACGTTGTTGTTGTCAATGAAGAAGCGACGTTCCTCATCCCTAGCTTGACAGATCACAATCCTTCCGTTTGCTCCATCTGGACACCTGTACACATGCAGAGAAATGACGACATACAACGTAATACTTAAAGCATGTAACTATACATCAATCAGAGAGGATATAATTCATTGCATTTCATAAAAAGTAAACACAATAATGGAACCAAAATCAGATTCGCTTATATTATAAATGACAAAAGGGAGATTACAACCAAATGCTCTGACGCTATGATCTTCCTTCGGTGAGGCTTGCAGTGGAACACATCTTAACAAAGCTCGTCGGGGATTTGACAGAACTCTCTCTCTCAGAGGGTTATCCTTGACTCTACTCTTGATCGTCACTAAGCTATCATTTCCTTCCCAAAAGTTCAGCTAGCTTGCAAATGGAGAGGGTAAGATTTAATAGATGGAGGAAGGGAAGTTGGGATCCCTATAATCATGGCATAGGTCCTATCTCTTAGGAAGGTTCCATGAGAGGTGGAAAACCACTTCCTATAGATGGAGATCCGGAGCCAAACCACTCAAATTCTTTTGATGATTCATTCTGGAGTTTGTTAGAATCAAACTTCTACCACTTATTTTTTTTAAACATCCTTTAATAAGCTTTGCGTGAGTGAAACAGAGGAACAGAGTGCCAGCTGGCGCGCCCTCTAGTGTGGATTTCCCCCATTGGTGCGAAGGATGAACTGGCTAGTCACGCCAAGGCTAAAACATGTGTTTTTAGGGTTTTTCAGAGGAAATGTTCTTTAGGAGAATGTTTGTCCTTATGCAGGAGGATGCCATGAAGGTGTTTTCAGGACATTTTACTATTCACAGGTCATGGGAATATTCCCCAATGTATGGGACGAGGGATTGCAGGGACGGTGAAAAAATTCTATGTAACAGATGCCCCCTAAAGCATGAGGTCTGAGAGAGAGGGAGGGGTGAAATGCTTTATGAGAACGCGCCCAACTGAAAACACTGCCGTCGGAAAACCTGCAAATACAAATACAATTGATATCTCTGATACATGATATGTGGTATGGGCGCAACCATCCATAATAGAGTGTACAATAACTGGGATCCAAGGTATGGACGCAACCATCCAGCAAAGAAGGATCAACAAGTAGACTCAGGTATGGTCGCAGCCATCCAATCAAATGAGTCATGTAATCAATCATGATAATCCACAAACAATCCGTAGCCTGGATTTTATCAGAAAATATCCAGGTTCTTCCGCTCCATCTCAACTCGAAAAAAGTACAAGTCCGAGCATGCAAATAAGTGAGCTGAAGTCAAACATGCAAGACCATCGTCTGATTACTAGAAAATAATGAAAGTTGTTAACAGACACGAGAGAAACCACCAATAATGAGGATGGCCCTCAAGGTACTATAGGTACAATACATGGAATGTGAACAGTGAGCTAGCGTCGAACACCCGTGAAATCATGCGATTGAAGGCCAATAATGAAAACCTTGCATCGAATGCGAAGAACTTGTCATTGAGGCATGCAGGCTCCAAGGTACTTGAAGGGAGTCTCTAGATCAGCTTCCTGGATAATGAGCTAAAGTCGACAGGAAGTGACCTTGATCGAAGTTGGGCCATAGTGTTTCCCACATCATCGACATGAGGCAGAGGAACATGATGTTTGTGAATCAAGATCAATATAAAATCAAAGGGAGGTTGAAAATTGCAGAGGCCAACTTCTCTTAAACATATCGGCGGCACGACACTGGATTTGGCAGTATTTGACATTAAGGGATCTGAGGCCATAGTGACATGGAAAAGAGTAGATGAGCGGTCAAAAGAGATTACCCAAACCCACGGAGGCAAGCAAATAACGAGATGAGATGTCCCCAATCCAACATGAATGCAGACAAGTGCCATGTTCGAGAGCGACATACTACTGACACGACAATGATACTGGTTCCATTTTCCCCCACCATTTCTGGCGAGTACCCCAATTATTTTTGGAAACAAGCTTGAAGGGGATAGCATATGCTTGCGATATAAGTTTGTCCTTCGGAAAAATCCCACCTAGTACATTTAATGAGCCCTAGGAAGGAGGAACTCGAGTAACGTCATTACAATGGAGTCCAATGTCATCAGTTTTTAAAGAGTCTAACAAAGGAATAACTTGGCGTCTTTTCATGTTTAGAGAGTTTGAAAAGACAATGGAAAAGAAAACTCCAGCAGTCCCTTTTCGTAGATAGTCCCTCAGATCCGAAAAGGTAGAAAACTATGTCTGAGAGAACCTCCTAAAAGCGATAGGCTAGGGTATTCCTTTTTCGTAAATAATCTATCCCAGCCCGAAAAAGGGGTAAACGTATACTGGGTAGATAACGCTTCACATCCATTTAACGAATTCAAAATGACAAGCATCTCGGCAATCTTTTCAATTTTAGAGAGTCAAAAAAGAGCTAGAAGGTGACTCCTCCTGGAGGAACGAGTGGTATAAAGGGAAGAAATTAGTTCCGATGATGGTGGAACTACTCATAACAAGATAAAGGTCAAGAGGTTGGCTAACAAGACCACTCATCACAGTGGTTCCTCAGGAATGGGTAAAACAACCAAGTGAAGGCATATGATTAGCCAAGCAGATAGTGACGGTGGAATGAGAAAACCAAGGCTCATCTGGAAAAACAGGCGGATAAAATGGCAATCAGGAGAGGTAAAATGGGAATGGTTTCATTTTTACACAAGCTTGAAATCAGAAAACTCTACTTGAAGTTGGTTTCATTTTTACACAAGCTTGAAACAAAGATAACTATGCTTGAAACTGGTTTCATTTTTACACAAGCTTGAAACGGAAATAAACTATGCTTGAAAAAGTAAGCATGCCCCCAGCATGGTGACTCAACTCGAGGTACATGCCCCCCCAAGCTTCAATCCATATGAAAGGAAGATGGAGTGAAGGTTCAAGTTACGAGATTAAGGGAAAGACTCGACTGGGATTTCATGACATCTTATCAAAGACTCAAATTGAATAGGAAAGTGTTTCATTGTTTTAATGAGGTTGACACATTAAAAGAACTATCCTCAGATGACCTTGTTTCATTTTTTAACGAGGTTGATACAGAAGACAAACTATCCTCAGAACACCTTGTTTCATCTTTTAACGATCTTGACACAAGAAAACGAACTATGCTCCGGACACCTTGTTTCATTTTTTAATGAGCTTGACACAAGAAAACAAAATCTGCTCCAAAGACAACTCATCATGATGAATAAGATGTCATGGCTTCCAAGAGGATCTCATCCAATGGGAGAAAAACATCTCAGAAATCAAGACCCAATGCCCCCAGCACCTGATGCACAACGACACTATCACTGAATGCGGGCACGGGATAGGTAGCCACATAATTGACATGCGGCGGGGATGACACAACTGGCGGATAAAGATCCGTCAGAGATGATGGTGGACTAGCTACCATATTAGGGCCAAAGAACGCAAGTTGATCAATGGTCATGATCCGACCGTGGTGTGGAAAACACATCACACGAAAGAGGGAGGAGACAAGTTCTCCCATGGCATAAGTATAATTGCAGCCCAGGAGTAAATTAAAGTCCAAAGGGCCAGGAACAACCATCATATCCATATTGACAATTTTCCCTCCCAAAGTAACAAGCAACTTCGGAAGGATCCCTAACGGTTGACTAGTTCCTCTGTTAAACGCCAATAGATTTTGGGTAACAAGCACAAGCGGAGGCAAACCAAACACTTGCCAAGTAGTTGAAGACAAAATACTGACAGACGCACCTTCATCTATAATGGCATTGGGTATGACCAGATGGAAGGCTTGTACCGTGATCTCAAAGGGCACATAATAAGGAAGGGGATAACCTGTGAATCGACCCCAATCGAAGGAAGCGACCAAACTACTTAGAGGGGCTACCATCGAACCGAGATGGTCTTCCCCTGGTGTTACAGGAGAATAAGGAGCATCCTCCACCACCTCCATCATGGAGGTAGAAGAATTATCCTCCAAGACCTCCATCATGGGAGGCGGAGGAATAGCCTCTTGAGATATAGTGGCAGGAGAATCTTTCTCCCAGTCTGAGGAATCTGAAGAAACAAGAAGAACCTGAGGGATGTGAGATATGCTCTCAACAGAAAAGACCTGGTGCATCTCAGACGGGGCCAACTCAACTGATCCCACGACCAATGGTTTATCAGGGATGGATTCATGATGGTGAATTTCCGGGGGAGCAGGATCAAGCAAGGATGACTCTTGACTGATCGTTGAATCAACTGGTGAAGGACTCAAAGAAAGCTATTTGTAACCATCCAGAAGGAAAGGTACAGAAACAGTAGAGTTGTCCAAAACTCTCTTGGCTTTATCCATATAGGGACAAAGGTGAATGGCATGGTGCCCTTCACACAGCTTACAGGGATTGGCAAGCTTACCCTACTTCTTAGGAGCTTTACCAGCACTAGTTGAAGATGTGCCCCCAACTTGACTCCCGGAAGCCAAAGGCAATGACAGATGACCATTGGACCATACTTCGAGCACCTTGGGAATGCCAGGGCAATCTAGAATAAGATGGTTTCCTTGGCACAACATGCAAGGTAACTTAACTTTCTGTGGAGGGTTGGAAGATTCATCGAGAGCAGGTGTTTTAGAAGCAATAGCTGCAGAATTAGCCTCCCTCTTATCTGAATTCTTCTTCTTTTTATTCTTAGCCACCTGGGTATTAGAATCCAAAATTTCGCTAGGCGAAGTAGAAGATGAGGATAAATAAATAGGTGAAGAAGGGGAGAGGTCCACCTTCGAATTGACATGGCTTTGCTCAGGCGAAGGAGTGGATGGTACAGTAGCCGGAACACTTGAGACTAGAGAGGTTGAAAACAACCAAACAGGAAACCCAACAGTTAAACCAGGGAGGGACAACGTGGCCATATAAGGAGCACCAATATTTCCTAAAGCAGGAAAAGGACTAGGACTCCCTTCAGAGGGGAATCCTTGATTGGAAAACTCCGAAAAGTTTGCCATCAGAAACGACCTTGAAATAAAACACTTAGGACAAAAATTCTAACCAGGAATATTTCATGGGCGATTAATTTTTAAGACACTGAAACCAGACTCTACTGTTTCATATTTTAAGAGTCGAGAAATAAGAAAAAGGTGACTATCGCTTTCAAGTTGGACACGAGCTTGAAAGGACAAGAGCTCAATGATCTTTTCAGTTAAAAGAGTCAGTAAATATCAAAGTGACTGCTTTGGTAATCTAGGTAAATGGGTGTATCAAATATTCGTGAACTGCCATATACACCTTGGTAAAAATGAAAGAAAAATCAACCAAGGACTTAACGTACATGCAGGTAATCTCGCCGAATGCTGTGTCTGGTGTATCACAGGTAAAAGGCGGTAGACTCGGCTTCCTACAGATAAAGGATTGCAACCTAATGGGGTCTCCCTTTATATACGCGACGGTACAGGGAGCATAACTCTGTACTAGCACTATCTGTAGCCAGATGGCGAGCGACAACTACTAGGATTAAAGACACCAGAACATGTATCTACCTTAGACTACTAGATGTTCCGTTAATGTTTCAATGTTTCCTTAGGTTAATTCAGTAAATTTTAAAGTTGATCTTCAATTTACATTTCAATTTCAAGGCCTTATCAAATGTTGGATCTCATAAAACCTCTAAATGAAAAGTACATGCCATAAAATGTCACTTTGTTCAATGAAGAGCTATCTACGGGAGAGTTGAGAGCTTTTCAAATGACAACAAAATGAACACACAAAAACATCCACTATTGTTTCCAATGCAAGATAATGAAACTAGAAAACTTCTCTCTAGATTTATATAACACTAATAATGCAAAAGAGCTTTCAATTTTCAATATGCCAATCAAAATGCAAAAGATTTTGTTTTTATATTTTTCAATATATTAGAGAAAATGCACCAAATGAATAAAAAACTAATTAAAACACCAGTTCGAGAAATGGAAAAGAGAGAGCTGAAACAAACAAGTTCACTCAATCCAAATGCACACAATCAAGATTCAAACCGATGACGAAATCCCTCAAAGCGAAGAAGAATCTCAAAAGAGACTCAAAAAAACCATGTAATCTAGGCTTGGAGTAACACAAAGCGAAATCGAATGAAAGAAAGGACAATCACTCAATTAACACAATGATTCAATGGGATTGAACAAGACGAATGCATAGAAGCAAAAAAAAAATTTATTGGGCAAGCAAAGACCCAAAACTCCCATGGGAAGTTCAGCACACTGAAGCACCTAGAAGCCCTAGGGCTAAAATGCAAAGCTGATAGTAAAGGGCAAACAACCGAAGGACAGGGGCCAAACATAGTCAAAAATTACTTCAAGGCACTCAATCAATTAGAAAAATGACAGCAGGACCAAAAATCAATCTCAGAGAGGCCAAAATCAAGTAAACCCTAACACCAAGCAGAGTTGGTGTGCCTATTTGGCTGTAATCTGTGCCAAAAAGACATTGGTGTGGGGGCCTAACTAGAAACAAGCGCCAAGTGGCGCGATTGTCAGGGGTAAAACTGCGCCAATAAATTTTATCCTAGAAAAATGATGAAAATAGACAAACAAAGACTGGATCTGGTCTTCTGGGGGCTGAACAGGGGTTAAACACCAAGTAAGGTGAACCAGAAAAGAAGATTAATCAATCAAAAAAGCCAAAAAACAACCCAAAGGAGGAAGGACAAACTCCCACTGATCCCCAGTGGAGTTGCAAAATTGTTGAGGAAGTAAATCCCCTCTGCAGACAGAGGCGATCCCACTAGCCCTAGATTGGGTCTAGCAACAATTGAATCAAGCAATGACGTTGGTTCCTAGTTACAAGAAAGACAAAGATTGTGATAAGTAGCTTACCTCGAATCCCACACTGTTGTTGTCAATGAAGAAGCGATGATCCTCATCCCTAGCTTGACAGATCACAATCCTTATTTTTGCTCCATCCAAACACCCATACACATGTAGAGAAATGACGACATACAACGTAATACTTAAAGCATGTAACTATATATTAGTCAGAGAGGATATAATTCATTGCATTTCATAAAAAGTAAACACAAGAATGGAACCAAAACCAGAGTCGCTTATATTATAAATGACAAAAGGGAGATTACAACCAAATGCTCTAACGCTATGATCTTCCTTCGGCGGGGCTTGCAGCAGAGAACGTCTCAACAAAGCTCGTCAGGGACTTGACAAAACTCTCTCCCTCACAGGGTTCTCCTCGGCTCTGCTCTTGATCGTCACTAAGCTATCATTTCCTTCCCAAAATTTTAGCTAGCTTGAAAATGGAGAGGTCAAGCTTTTATAGATGGAGGAAGGGAAGTTGGGATCCCTATAATCATGGGATAGGTCTATCTCTTAGGAAGGTTCCATGAGAGGTGGAAAACCACTTCCTATACATGGAGATCCGGAGCCAAACCACTCAACTTCTTTTGATGATTCATTCTGGAGTTTGTTAGAATCAAATTTTCACCACTTATTTTTAAAAAACATCCTTTAATAAGTTTGGTGCGAGTGAAACACAGGGATAGAGCACCAGCTGGCGTGCCCTCTAGTGTGGATTTCACCCATTGACGCAAGGGATGAACTAGCTAGTCGCGCCAAGGCTAAAAGAGGTGTTTTAGGGTTTTTCAGAGGAAATGTTCTTTAGGAGAATGTTTGTCCTTATGTATGAGGATGCCATGAAGGTGTTTTTAGGAAATTTTACTGTTCACAGGTCACAGGAATATTCCCCCAATGTAAGGGACGAGGGATTGCAGGGATGGTGACAAAATGCTATGTAACAATGAGCCCTTCTAGGAGCTCCTCATCCTTGAAAAAATATTTAAGCTTCTTCTGCAACTTCTCCAACATCTGACAAAGGCGTGGAAGATTTCCATATGTTTGATATATTTCATATTATTTTCTCATATATGCACCCTTCTGGTTTCGAAAGGAGTGAAACTATGTGTGGTCTGGATATAAATCTTGTGTACCAATATGCACAACTCCTATGATAGGTAAATACATAGAGGGCCTTGTCGGTTCGGAGGGAGCGCTCGACCCCCTCAATCCCGGGTACTCCATGACACGATTCCCCTCTATGTGGTAGCTGGTACACCACATATGAGGCCGTGTAGGTCATGATGGGTGCATGTCCCTCAACTTCTCTGCTAAATTAGTGATTTTATGCTGCAATCCAATGAGAGTAGGATCATTGTAAATCAATCCTCCTCAAGGTTCATTTGGATATCTTGTGATAGCCTCAATCCTGGTTGTTTTTTCAAACACATCTTGTACGGTGTTAATATTTTTCTGAGTCAACAACGTACAGGTGAGTGGAATCAGTGCTTTGATGAACCAATCCCACTAGTGATTTGGTTCAATGGGGTAACTTAGGCTTTCCAATGGCATCCTTAAACCTTGGCATAATTTCCCACATGATTTATCACTCTTGTTGATTGATTACCATAGTTCATATAAACCCTATAGATTAGTTTGTAGAATTTTTAATTCTTGATCTAATTCCCATCGAACTTCGTCTATTATCGAATTCTGTTGTAGGGTAGACCACTTTATTAACCATCTCAATGCTCTTACTCAGAGAGATGTATGAAATTCAATTGGAGTTTGAATAGCTCTCTAGATAGCTTCACACAAGTACAAATGTTGTTTGACATCCTCATTATCTTTTCTAGATAAGCTAGGATATCAGGTAAAAGATCCCATGATATTTCTAGCCATACATGGTTGACCCAACAAGAAAATTATGAATCATTGCGAACCACGTTGTGATCACCCTTGGAGACATGAATTATAACTACTATTTCTACCAACAATGATACCAATCTTGTAGGTATTATGCACCTCGTGAAACTTTATAATTTTATCTAACTTAGAGAGAAATTGAATAGGGTTTTGATAAAGTACTAGGGGAAGGTTGGGGGAAGTTCTTGATGGGCAACGAGTTACTATTATCGAGAGGTTCATCATTTTGAAAATTAACCTCGTCATAGCGAAGCACATGTCATCATATGGGCCCTCCCTTTGGCTTGTAGGGCCCAATCCATCTAGCGTCCCCATCTCTCTTGGTGGGAGGAAGTATCTACCACTTCTTTCACCATGTGTTGTTGTATCAATCCTAGCCACTCCTGCTAGGCCAAGCCTCACCTTATCTCTATCCCCATCGTTTTGAAACTCTAATCGACTTACTCTTCCTTCTCACGCTTATGAGATACTTAACACTGATCCTACTTGGTGCAACTCCATTTTTCTTCTATGGATCTACTGCAAATCCTTCTCCCACCATTCCTAAACTATATGTGCCCTCCTTTGCACCCTCAGATTTATAGCCTTCCTAGAGTCATTTTATGTCCATCTTTTTAAAATCTTCGTTTCTCACACTCAGGTAACTTTTTTCCCCCAATACCGAGGATTTAAGTGACCATGGATTGGCCCTAGATTAAAAGTAGGTTCTCTTCCACGATTGAAGCTTTAACCCACAAGAAAATATATTTTATTATTCTTCCCTACAACCTCGTCTTGAACACAACCTCGACCTTGGAAAAGGACTGATGACCTTTGTTAGGTCCCTATATTACTAGTTTAGTCCCTTATTGTTATTAGTGTAGCCCCCTTATTGTTATTGTTGTACTCCTGTAACCCCAATATTATTATTATTGTGCCCTTGCATTATTATTTTTAGGTCGGGTAGGATTATATTGTGGCCCCATGGACTCTTATATATAGAAGTAGGTTTTGGTCATTTGTATCATCCAAGAATTTTTAATTTATGTAATGTATTGGAGGTTTCCCCCTCTAAGTGGATTATTTCTAAGGTGTTTATCTCTCTTTTATTCTATTTTTGGAGCTGGTTTCATAACATTTGGTATTAGAGCTTTGGATTCTAGGGTTTCGCTGCTCCAAACAACTCATCCTGGAATTTTCAATATAAATTTTTATCTATGAAGGTTCAAAAGCTAAAAATTTTACTGAGCGAAGCCAAAATCCTAAGGAACATCATGGAAAAATTTCAAAACTTAGTTCAAAATATTTTCAGAGATATGATCTGTGCAAGTTAGAGCTTTTTGCAGGCTCCTCAATTTAACCTAAACAGGTCATCGTTGCAGTTTCTCTATAAATATTTTTCTATGAGGGTCCAAAAGCTTAAATTTTTACAAAGCGAAGTCGAAATCCTGAGGAAGGTCGTGGAAAAATTTCAGAGCTTGATTCACAATATTTTCGAAGATAGGGTCTGTGGAATTTAGGAATTTTTCAGGCTCCTAAATTTCATCTCAAAGAGGTGACCGTGGGAAAATTGTCATAACTCTCTCTCTGAGTGTCAGATTGGAATTATGTAAAAATTGACCTTAAGTACACGAAATTTAGTTTCCTTTGTACCAATTTCAGAGCCTAAGGAGGAAATAGTGACACATGGAACATCGTACAAGTTTTCTCTACTGAACCAATCCATAATTAGGTCATTGTGAGAGATTGGGCATAATATTTCCTTGAAGAATCCAAATCAGGTTAGACCTGTGGCATTTGAAAGATGATTCTAAGTGCTACTATAGGTCCAAATTTAAGATATTGAAGATCCAAAATCACAGAGATAATTCAATTTCAATATCGAGCTCCTTAAAAGCAAGAAAAAGGTGTGTATTGTTTTTCCGAATTGCATAATTCTTGTTTGAAGAATCAATTTGAATTGATTCCAAGGGCATATTGTAGAATAGATATCAATATATCAGTATTGAATTCAACACCCATTAAGAATTCAGAAGGCTCTACTATGACTCATGAAGATGAAGAAATGCAACATGACATATCAAAATTACAAGAGCAAGTGCACCAAATTTCGCTCTCGCAAAGAGAAAACAAAAATGAAATGGATGTTTTGAAGAAAAGCATGAAAGCTGATGGATGGCTTGAAGAATGGTATGGAAGAAAAAATGGATGGTATGGAAGAAAAAATGGAAGGTTTTAAGGAAGACATGGAAGGTTTGAATTAAGGTTTGTCAAATTTGATACAGGAAATGATTCCTAATGGCGAAAATTTAGTAGAGGAAACTCATGATGAGAACAAAATAAATGTTAATCTTGATTTCATAAAATCTAATGTTGGATTGAAGAACAACCATATTCCAAAGATGGATATGAGGAAGTTTGATGGAAAGGATCTCGTAACATGGATACTATATATGGAGCAATATTTTGATCTCAATAATGTGCAAAACACACAAAAGGTATGCATTGCAACTTTACATTTAGAACAAAACACATTTGTATGGTATTGATGGCTTTGCTCCCATAAAAAATTGTCATTTGGTCAATTTTTACGGAGGAAATGATAGCACATTATGAGGATACAAAGAGAAACGCATTCTTTAGCCAATTGATAAATCTCAAACAAAATGGTTTAGTGGTAGAGCACATTGAGGACTTCCAAAAATTGAATATAAGGGTAACTGATATTCCAGAGGAACATAGGATTGATGTCTTCATAGGGAATTTACAGGATAACATCCAACATGAAGCTCATGTTTGGGAATCTGATTCATTGGAGAAGGCATTCAGGTTGGCAAGAAAAATTGAATGTAAAATTATGGCGACAAGGAAGCCTACCACTCACAACTATAAAGATGGAAGTGTTGCTACTCCTAGACTTATACAACCTACAAGGTTGACACCACAAAAATTGGAAGAAAAAAGAGCAAAAGGGCTTTGCTACAGTTGTGATAGCAAATACACTAAAGGTCATAAGTGTGTTGAGAAGAAATTATTTTACATAGATTGTAAAGAGGAAGAAGAAAATGAAAAAGAATCTTTAAAATAAGAAGATATACACCAGGAACCAACCCTAGAAGAGGAATAAATGAGTTCGACCATATTGTGTAATGCATTGGCAGGAATTACCACTCCTCAAACTCTCAAGATATAAGGACATATCAAGAAGAAAAAGGTAATAGTGTTGATTGACTCAAGTAGTACCCATAATTTTATTCATTGTAAGGTAGCCAAGGAATTGAATTGTTTCCTATACCCAGCACCAGAGTGTCAAGTGATGGTTGCAAATGGAGGAAATATAAATTGCTCTACAAAATTCCATAATATCAAGCTAACCATGGGGGAATATTTATTTAATAGTCCAATGCTTTCCATTCCAATGGGAGGTGTAGATGTTGTACTAGGAGTACAATGGTTACAATCTTTGGGGATAGTAGCTTTTATTTTTCAAGAACTTTTCTTGAAATTTTTTTTAGAAGGAAAGGAAGTCGAATTATGGGGTATCGCAGGGAATCCGGGAAAGATAATAAGCTCTAATGTCATGAAAAATCTTTTGAAGAAATAAAAACGAGGCGTAATTGCACAATTATGATCACTAGAATTTCCAACATCAAAATCATCTATTTCTGCAGATCTCCAAAAAGTCTTGGATAATCATTCCAAAGTGTTTGAAACTCCCAAAGGACTTACACCTATTTTTTATCATGATCATGCTATTCATTTGATTCCAGGAATTTTTCCTCCAAATATCAGGCCTTATACATATCCTTATGTCCAAAAGAGTGAAATTGAACATATGATTGCAGAAATGTTAGAGGTTGGTATAATGCAACCTAGTCAAAGTTTTTTCTCTACTTTAGTAGTATTGGTGCACAAGAAGGATGGATCATGGCACATGTGTCTGGATTATAGGGAGCTCAATAAGCTCACCATTAAAGATAAATTTCCCATTCCTGTGATTGATGAATTATTGGATGAATTACATCGAGCAAGTTATTTTACCAAGTTGGATCTTCGTTCAAGATATCATCAAATTAGAATGAAGATAAAAGATATTTTGAAAACAACATTTCAAACTCACGAGTGTCATTATGAATTTTTGGTCACACCTTTTGGCCTTACCAATGCACCTTCTACATTTCATGGGTTGATGAATTCCATTTTCAAACCATTCCTTAGAAAATTTGTGCTAGTGTTTTTTGATGATATAGTAATCTACAGCAGGTCTTGGAAGGATCATGTTCAACATGTTGACAGGGTGCTCAAACTATTGCGGGAGAAACAATTATATGAAAAAACATCCAAATGTTTCTTTGGAGTAAAAGAGGCGGAATATCTAGGTAATATTCTATCTCACAAGGGTGTTAAGGTAGACCCTAACAAAATTAAAGCCATTAAGGAATGGAAAGTCCCCACAACCATAAAGCAGTTGCAAGTATTTCTCAGGTTAACAGGGTATTATCGCATGTTCATTAAGAATTATGGGAGAATAGCAGCACCTCTAACACCATTATTGAAGAAAATGCATTTTCATGGACTCTTGAAGCAACTAAGGCCTTTGAACATCTTAAAGAGGTGATTTGCCTAGCACCGGTCTTAGCTATGCCAGACTTCACAAACATTTTTATTGTGGAATGTGATGCCTCAGAAATGGAATTGGTGTTGTTTTAATGCAAGAAGGAAGACCCATTGGTTTTGAAAGTCGTCCAATCAAAGGAAAGTATTTACAAACATCTATTTATGAGAAGGAAATGTTAGCAATACTACATGCACTAAAGAAATGGAAACCTTACCTAATGGGAAGACAATTCAAGGTAAAAACTAATCATGATAGTCTTAAACACTTTTTGGAAAAAATACTATCTTCAAAAGAGCAACAAAAATGGGTCACAAAGTTGTTGGGTTATGACTTTGAAATAATCTACAAAAAAGGGAAGCTAAATGTTGTTGCAGATGCACTCTCAAGAAAGAATGAAGAGGTGGAAGCATTGCTTTGTGTCATTTATATTATCCAACCAAATTGGATAACCGAAGCAAGGGATGAACGTAAGAAAGACGAAGAAGTGTGGAAAATCATTCAAAAGTAGCAACAAGATCCTAGTACATCTGATACATTTAGTTGGAAAATTGATTCCTTATGGTACAAAGATCGCTTATATCTTTGTAAGAATTCCCAACTAAAACAAAATATTCTTTTGGAATTGCACACTTCTCCTTTAGGAGGACACTCTGGATTTTTAAAAACTTACCACAGGGTGAAGAAATATTTTTTTTGGGATGGCCTTGAATATGATATTCAAAAGTTTGTGGTGGAATGTTTGGTTTTCCAGCCAAAATAAATTTAAGACAATTAAGACCCTGGGTCTTCTACAACATTTATCCATTCCAATTCAACGTTGGGAGGAGATTTCAATGGATTTTATCACAGGTTTACCTAAGTCCGAAGGAAAGAGTGTCATCATGGTGGTAGTTGATAGACTTACGAAGTATGCACACTTTTGTGCATTATCTCATCCATTTAAAGCAAGTACAGTTTCTACTACATTTATGGACACAATTCAAAAGCTACATGGAAACCCAAAGATTATTGTGAGTGACAGAGATCCCATTTTTACTGCAAATTTTTGGATAGAGTTATTTTCTTGTTTGGGTACTCAATTAGCTCATAGCTAATCTTATCATCCTTAATCCGATGGTCAAACTGAGATAGTGAATAAATTTTTAGAAGGATATCTTCGTTGTTTTGTATCTGATAAACAAACACAATGGGTCAAGTGGTTACCTCTCACTGAATGGTGTATAACACTTCCTTCCATACTGCAGCAAAAATGACCCCATTTATGGCACTTTATGGACATCATCCATCATCCATCACATCATCTTTAAGAGAAAATTCTAAGGTTCAAGGAGTGGAAGATCACATCGAGCATCAACAAGAAGTTCTCCAACTCTTAAAGGATAACCTAAATTTTGTACAAAATCGAATGAAACAACAGAAATATCAACATCGCAACGAGAGAAGTTTTGACGTAGGAGACTGGGTATTTTTATGGCTACAACCATGCAAAAAAATGTCCCTCAAGCAAGCTAAGAAGGATAATGAATTTTACCAAAGTGCTATGGTCCTTACAATGTGTTTCAAAAGATTGGTACTATGGCATACAAATATGAGCTTCCTTCTTCTTCGCGAGTGCATCCAGTTTTCCATGTTTCATGCTTAAAGAAGGTTATAGGTGAAAATCTTCTAGTTCAAACAATATTGCCAGAACTTGACAAGGAAGTAAAAATCATATTGGAACCTAAAGCAGTCACGGAAACAAGAACTCGACAGCTATGAAATCGATCAATTTCAGAGTATCTCATCAAGTGGAGGAACTTACCTACTGAAGATTCTACATGGGAGGATGAGAATTTTATACAGAAGCACCCAGAGCTACTCAAGCTTTGAGGGCAACATTTTTTTGAAGGAGAGGAGCATGTTAGGTCCCTATATTGCTAGTTTAGTCCCTTACTGTTATTAATTTAGCCCCCTTATTGTTATTGTTGTACCCCTGTAACCCCAATATTATTATTATTGTGCCCTTACATTATTATTGTTAGGTCAGGTAGGATTATATTGTGGCCCCATGGACTCCTATATATAGAACAAGGTTTTTTTCATTTGTATCATCCACGAATTGTTCATTTATGTAATGTATTGGAGGTTTCCCCCTCGAAGTGGCTTATTTCTAAGGCATTGATATCTCTTTTATTCTATTTTTGGAGCTGGTTTCATAACAGCCTTCTACAACAAGCTCGATAATGTACCTTTATAAAGTATCTCATACCCAGAATTTGACAGCCCGAGTTAGGTCCATACCAAGCCAGTGTGAATCATCTAGGCCATCTTGAGTCCAGGTATGGGAATATCTACTCTGATTGTTAGTATTTTATTTTTTCTATAACCTTTGCAACTAATTGTAAATATATTCTGGGAACTTACACTAGAATATCTCGTATTGATCACTCGTAGTCTCTGCATAAAAAAATTATTCCTTCACTCATTTCACACTTTTGTGATGGATTTTCACTTCTTGATAAATAAACCTATCTACTTGCTCATGCCACCAATATTGAATATTTTTCTTAAAAATACTTGACACCATGTTCTAGATCCCTTTGATAAATTTCAATTCTCGGCAACGGAATCATTTTTTGGCGGAAAAATTGTAAAATTTATAGACCCCGGGTTCAGACACAGGGGGAAAAAGAGGATCCAGTATAGTCTAGTGTAATGATGGTATTTTCACCTTACTTAGGAGAATTAAGGCATCTCACGCTAGGTGTTTCACGACCTTACTAGGATAGGGATTAGGGTCACACATAAAGGAGAGTTGCATAAAGATCATCAATCACATCTACTTTAGAAATCATAGCATCTGATGTATAACCATCACAAAGCGTAACTTGAAAATAATACAAGGAATAGAAAGCATTCGCATTCATGCATACGAAAATTTTAAAGATTCCCATGCAAACAAACACATTTACAATAATATAGCAGTTCCACAAATCTTCTCATTAGAATTAAAACATCATTACATTCTGGCGCTATGGCCCTTCAAATAGGAGAAAAAGACTCAACATACAGAGTAGTTCAGAATAAGGTAAACGAAAAATAAGGCCAATTTCAATATTCTCAATGGAAACATCTCGAAATACAAGCTCTTCCTCTTCCCTTGTTGTATTTTGTTCTAGATTTTATAAAGTTCGTTCGCATGAACTGCCAATCTCTTCCTTGAATGCCACACACTTTCCTCCTTGGATTATCTTTTGGCTTAGCTGCAACTGATCCATATCTTTTCAAATTACCTTTGCAGCTCGACTATGCTTGCATGCCCCCAAATTTTCCACTTGCCAACTTCAATTTTTGATAGTTCCTGGTGGATTTTCTCTCTTTCCCTCTGTTGTTTCATCTGCAACTCCCCTTTGGTAAGACTTCGTCAAAATGTGTCAAAAACTCAGTCCCCCAAAATGAAGGACCCAACAGAGGCTCATTTGAAGTTTAACAATGTACTTATTTGACTAAACCTAGTGTGTAAAAGACAACTTCCTAGAAGAGAGAACAAGAAATTATTATTGAAATGTAATTGGTATCTTGATGAAAACATGATACTAATAGTATTAATGAAATAACCTAGATCCCAGATGGATGTTGAATAATATTATTTCATAGTTGTTATTCATTATTTATACAAGAAGATGCTTTTTTTTTCAATGAATTATGATAAGAATTCTCATAATATATTATCACTCTATATTTGATATGTATTGAGATGATTCTCATATTTATGATGTTATATTTCCATGTGGTTCCATTTATTATGTATTGTCACGATATATGTTTCATATAGATAAGTTTATGTAATAACTTATGATGGTATTTCAGGATGTGAAGCATATGGTTATTGCATGCAGATTTTATGACATGCATAAGCATGCAAATTTTACTATTCAGAATGTTGCAATAAACAATGATGTTATGTTTTCATAATGACATGCAAGGGTTGGCACGTGGATTCTTTTATATGATATTATGATGTTATAACTAATGCATTAGATACATGTTGAGATGTGGTGATTAACAACAAATCCACAAATGGGCCTATGGGGCCAGTTTATTTGATGATATTATAGGATCTGATACCTACGACCGATAATATGTAACACCATATGGGTTGGGGACACACTCAATCAACACTACATATGCCAATGGCTCCTTTTTCTTGTATATATCTTGATGAATAGCTCTTGAAGGGCAGGACCATATTCATGAGGCTAAGTGTTTGATATTAGATTGGAATGCCGAAGTCTTGAGGGGCATGAGGACTTAGATGGCTATTGTTATGCACCTTAGTGAATGTGGAGTGGACTAGAATTGCAAGATGCCAAGAGTCATTGAGTACTAGGATCAGATGCATTCCTTAGGGAAGATGAGGTCTAAGCCTTGGAATGAGTCGTAGGGCCAACCTTGGGCTATGGTATAGACTCATGAGGCTTTGTGAGTAGTTCCAAAAGTTGGGAAAACATAATGAGATTCCTTGTGATTTCCTGGGTGTTATGTAAACTTTCAATATATGTTGGTATAGTAGTTCAGCAGTGGGTGTAGGGCAAACGTAAAGTAATAAATAATTAAAAAAAAAAAAATCTAAATGACTCAACTTAACCTCGGGACGAATTTCCTTAAAGAGAGGGATTGTGTAATGCCCCGTAATAATAATAATAATAAATAGTTCATGGGGCCTTGAATTGACAGTAATTGGGTGCTCTGTTAAGTCACTTCTTGATGTGAAGTCACTGGTTCAATTCCACCCAGATCGGGGTGATATATTAGAAATGATGAAGATGTAGTCCTACCAAGCTTACAAAAAAAAAAACATTTAAGAAAAAGGGAAATAAAATAATAAATAAAAGAAAATAATAGTAAATAAATTATAAATTATAACGAAAATATAATAATAGTAAATAAATAAAATAATAAATAATAAAATGAATTTCTAAATAAAAATATATAAAAATAATAATAATTAAAGTTAACAAAAAAAATTAAAAGGAAAAAAATAAGAAAGATTTAAATTAAGAAAAAAAAATGAATTAAGTAAAACTTAAAACAAAGAAATAAAAGTTGACATACTGGCATATAGATTGTGTGCATGCAGATCCCTTTCCAATCTCTTTACATTTTTGGAATTCTTTGTTCTATTTAATGGATAAAGAGGGGGATGAAATTATTCATTCTTTTGCAAGAAGAGTGTTGTGAGACAAAGGATTCCCTAGCAGTAGTAGTTGATTGAGGGTGTGGGGGTGGTTAGTTGTAGAAATATTATGTGTTGCTAAGCCTATAGTTGGGTGGAGAGTCATCTCCAAAATATTTTTTGCGGTTTAAAGCAGGATTCAAAGAACGTTCAACTTTGAAATCACAGGTAAGGCATATAGTCACTACAGATAATTCGTTTTTGCTCATGTTTTTTGAAAATTCTATGCTAATTAGTTTAATCATTTGTGTGTTGATTTCTAATCACATGATTGATATAATTAATTGTATATTTTAATTTTTGGGTTGTTACATCAACTATAAACCAATCTGAAAGACGAGGTGATGACGAGAAAGACGAAATTTGTTTGATCGTCTAATATCATTATATATTTCAAACAACCACTAGTAGGCTCTATCTATTTTTAAAATTGTAATTTTGATTTAAGTACAAGCATTCAAAATCTCTTGCATCTTATTCCCTTCAAATTTTCAAATTTAATTGAATTCCAAATATATGCATATGTTTTTAGGAACTTGTTTTCAAACATATCAAGTGGTTCATGGTTGGGATTGTTCAAGCTTTCATACATTTATTTTGGTGCTCTTGACTATGCCTCTAATCCAACTCTCGATGGTGTAGGATTATAGTCTAGTCCCTAAAGGCCAACAAAGGAAACAAAAAAACTATTGCAACCATTCTTTGTAAATTATGAACTGAAAAATTAAAATAGAAATTTCTCATTTAGAAAACAAGTAGATGTTGATTGTAGATAATTGTCATCTTGTTTCAAGTTATATACATATTTGAGCCTACAAAACAAATGATGTAAAAAATGGAATTGATAATGAAATGTTTCTAATCATATGTATATATTATTGTAGCTCACATCAATTACAACTTCTTTTTCATTTTTTTTAGGTTGGATAGTTTGGGATTTGTTCCCACCGACCAATTTTAAAACCAATAACCTTGATACAAGGAGTTCCTTAATACTACACTTTGTCACTGTCTTCTCTATGCCTCATGGGATAAACTTGTTTTTTGTTTAGTAATATACATATTTCTAAGTTTAAAATGGGAGAAATTATCAACAACAATGAAAAAAAGGTATAACGATAATTTTATCTTTAGAATGTAAATAAATAAAGTCTTCAATGCATCCCCTAAACTTCTTGATCACAAGAAAAAATGCTGCATATTTCTTCAGGTAACTGAGATTTTAACATTTCAAATGTTTGACAAAGTAGGTCCAATTTCACTATTCTAACCAATATATGTACAAAATGTGTCAAATGAAACAATTGATGTGATATAACTTGAAATTATGTGTTTTGATAACATATTAGGAAGATTCCATTCTCGATGTGACTTCTATATTAAGAGCATCAAATAATCACAATGTAAGGCTTGTAAATTTAGGATTAGTGATAACTTTCTATAAGTTGGATAAATTTTTGGAAATTTTCCATGATTTCTCCATAATGCTCATGAAGGCTACCAAATATAGGGCCATCTCTACTCAAAGTGTTTACACACAGGCTGTGCATCTCCAAGATTCAAAATATGCTTCATTGAGTTTCTTGCTAAAGTATGGTTAAATCCTAAAAATAAGAATACACATCCATTAATCTAGATAATTGAATTCATGGAGAAGTCCACAACTTTAGTTAAGAAAGAAATCATTATGACAAATCCTACATTATCAAGCAATGAGATACCAAGGAAGGGTAATGGTAACACTACCCTCCAAATCCACATCAAAATTTGGGGGAGCAAGAAAAATGAATTGTCTAGTATCACAAAATATTGTGAGTTCTCCTTTTATAGTTGCATAAAAGTTCCATATACTCTTCCTTAAAGAAACCTCAACAAAAGTGTTTAAATATCATAAACATGAGCATGAAATTTTTTTTTTATAAATTGTGTAAATGAATAAGGAAGGACCAAGAGATATAGAAGAAAACAGCTATCCTTTGTTAGATTTTGTAGCATTGGATGTGTTCTAGTAACGAAACTTTGTGGAGAGCCTAGAATACATGAGAACTGAAAAAATTAGAAATTGTTTTTGGAACTTCCTCCTAGAGATGAATTAATTAGATTATTGACCTATTTTTTAATGTTTCCTAAGTCTAAACTTAGGAAAATTGGTTAATTAATCAAAATTAATTAATTCAAGGTGATAATTCTATATAATATCACATGGATCGACTGGGAATTAATATCGGCCCTTGAATAATTTCTAATCTTGGTCAGGCCCCAAGGGTTAGCTCAATTGGTCAAGTTATTTTTGGTAAGTACGTCACCAATTGGGAGGTCACAGGGAAAAATCTCCTCAACGCCCTTGGGGTTAGATGTTTCTTGTTTGGATTACGGGTAGATCCCTTTAGGTTGTTCTGCCTAGATTTTCCTGTGGATGTATCAGCCACCCAGTGTCCCTGACCCACCCTTAAAAAAAGTTCTAATCTTGGTCGTTGGTGCTCCAACAAAGTGTTATAAGAGGGAGCTTATGGGAACTTTGAGAATACACCTAAGGAGTTCGATTTCCTTGGAAGTTCGATTTCTAGAGAGCAACATCGATTTTCGGAAATCGAGACATAGAAACAGAGATAGTGAGTTGCAAAGATAGTGATCCGGATTAAGTTTTCTAGATTCGAAGAGGCAACAACAAGTGATAGAAGTGATCCATGCAAAAGTAGCACAAGGACTACGCAGTAGCTTAAGAAGATCAGTTCGATTTAGCTGGGGAGGAATTTGATTCAACTTCTAGAGGTCAGCAACATCTTCTAGAGGGTCACAGAGTCACTTCCAACAACATAGATAGTCAAGAAAACTTTCTTAGAGACTGAAACTGAGCCACATGTGTGAGAGGCAACGTTGGGACTGCGAGAGGGCATGTGTAGGGGTTTGGACGACTAGTTTTTCTGGAGTATCCAATGCTAAGATTACTTGTGGGCTGAGCAACTTTTCTCTTTAATTAATTTCTATCAGATACCTTCTATTTGGATTGTCATTTGAGCATCCATAGATTGTACTCATAATTTCATTGCTTCATAATAATAAAAACCCTTAATTTCTACAATGGTTTTCCCAAGTTGGGTTTGTCCAGGGATATTTTTCCAAAAATAATTTTGTAAATTTTACATGTGTGTGTGTGTGTGCTATATTTTTCCAGTTTCTAGTGAAAATTTCTTCCGTAGCTTTATTTGTGAAAATAAGAGTGTGAATAATTTGATATTTTTCTTACCATATAACATATAAATTGTTAAAAAAATAAAAAATTAGAAAAATAATTTCCAGTTGCTATGATAAATTAAATTTTCACATGGTATCAAAGGATGAGTGATCAGTTGGGAATCTCTTAAGTGGAGGAGATAATTTCACTCTTCAGAGGGAGAAAAAGGGAAAAATTCTTATATGTTGTGTAATCTCCATATAGGCATGTCAAATTACTGGGGCGAGGGTTTGTTTTTTTAGTTTTAGGTTGGCAGAAAAGCCAATTTTCCGAGGATAGTGACTCCAATAGTCAGAGGAAGAAACAACAACTCAGATTTTTGTTGAGAATATTTATGGTTGGACTCAGAGGTTTTTGCACTATTAGAACCGACATAGGGTGGAAGAGAAAATCACACACAACTGAGGGAAAATTTCTATCAGGGAAATTTGAGTTTCAAATGTTTTATTTTATGAGGAAGATTGGCAATAACAACTAACAAATATGCACATTCGAGAAGGAAGTGTGAGTAGCAGAGCATCAAACAAATAGAGGGAAAGAGGGAGTTTTTGAATTGATCCGAGATGGCCACAACTAGGCTTAGATATTAGGATAGGTTGGATGGAGCCTCCAACTATGTCATCTAGAAGTCTGGGATTTCATCCCTTCCAGATGAATATGGCCTAAAATCCTACATAAATAATGTGTTGGTAGTTTCCAAATATTTTGATCAGCTCAAGAGTACAAAAAAGAAATGGAGATGGCGAAGCAGTTGATATTGGATGGACTCTGAGATCATATAGTCTCACACATATCTAGAAAAGGTACTTCCAAAGAGATGTGGGATTCTCTCTCCACACTATATCAAGGTTCTTCTGAATAGCTAAATATGTCTCTCTATGAGAAGCTCAGGAGTATTAGTATGCAGAAGTGTAAAGGAATATATCCCTTCCTCACTAGGATTCAAGAAGTTCGAGATCAACTAGTAGCGATTAGGGAGGCGCCCCAACCCACATAGCTTGTACGATTGGCAGTAAAAGTGTCTAAGAGGATTGGAGAATGTTTGTCCAAATAATTATAGGAAGAGACACTTAGCCAATATGGGAAAGGATGTGGTTCGATTTTCAACAGGAGGAGTTGAGGTGGGCTTTATTAAAGAGTACAATTAACGAAAACAACAAAAAGGGGACGAAGAGTGAGGAGGAGAATGTGGCCCTAACATCTAAGGGTTTGTTGAGGCCTCGAAAATCGCTGCTTCAAACATCGGGGAAAACCACCCGGTCGGGACCTTAAGACAGCTCCTTTTTCGTTTGGAATGGTGGCTCCGACTGGATTTAAAGGACCAGTTTCCTTGTAACTAAGTGGATTGGATTGGATGGGTGAAAATGGGACTAAATTAACTGAAATAAAACTATCTAATCTAAGCTAAATACTGATAAAGAAATTCTAATATTAACCCGGGTAGTTATATGTGAATACAACTTAAGATTGTTTCAATTCAACAATAACCATGAAAATGTATTATTAATCAAATTGAAATGTGCAGAAACAAATAAAGATAACTCTGTTTAAGAAATTAAACATAGTTATATAAACATATTGCATTCATCATTATATACCATTTACATGTAACTATGAAAAATAACGTTTCAATTATACTCAGAAATGATATATAAAAGGAAGCGTTGTGAAAACCAATATACATATAAATGATAGCAATTTTAAAACGAATATCATAGGACAACAGAAATCAACAGTAAACAGATAGAAATACCTTGCTCATCTTGATGACTTCAAATGCAATCTGATACTCTATCCAGTAACTATAATGCAAAACAAAATTCCAAGGTACAGAAATGTAACACTTCAAAGATAATTTCGCATGAAAATCACCAGATGTGATCCTTTTTCAAAAATATATAAGACAATGGAGTACAGAAATGCAATCTCCAAGTCCAAAAATATTAAGATCCAGGACCCCTCTCTAAATGCATGAGAGGGGTTTAAATACTACTTAACTAACTCTAAAAATAGTTTATTACAAAAATTAAGGATTCGGTTCAATGACCGTCCTTTTCCTAGGCTAAAATACAGTGAAATTAAAACTAAATCTATCTAACTATGAACTTGATCTTTGCTCTTGCAAGCATCTAGCATAGTTTTGAGAAGATGCGGTTGACCGACTTCAGAATTCAGCTGTCCTGAAAAGACAGAGTCGGCAAGCGTAGGAGCAATCTTCTCTGTAGCATTCATAATACTATTGAGTGCATTGTGCTGACTGTGTGGCTTCACCAAGTACATCCAGTACGAATCCCAATTTAATCTTGTCAGCCCTTGGATGGATTTTGCTCTTTCTTCTGCCTTTTGCCTCCATTCTGCTTGCAATTGATTTACCTGTGGGAGATAACCTAGAACAGTTTCAGAAATCAAGTTAGCTTTGTGTAAATTGTCATTTACACAATCAGTGAGAATGTTTGCCGCTGTGGATGCCTCCTCTGCTACCCTTTCTGCACTTCTGATTTGTGCATCTCAATTACTGAACAGTATTTCTTTGTGGTTCTCGTTAGCAATGGGTGCACCAGCTTTTCTGCCTTCTTCTTATATCATACTTTAGCCAAAGTAGTTTCTTTTTATCGATTTGACCTTTTGCAGTAATTTTCCTCTGTGCTGAACACGCTTTACATCTTTTTCCCTACTCAGCATCAAGTGCCTTGAATTTGGTCAATGTTTCCTCATTCTGTCTTACAGTTATTTCAAGTCTCTTCAACTCCTGACTTTTCTTAAGAAGAGCTTTATGTTTATCTGAGAACTCTTAACCTCCAACAGCTTCTTCAGTAACTTCTAAAAGCTCTATAGAGGATAATTTTGGCAAACTTGCATACCTTATCTTGTGGTAGAAACTGTGTTAATTTGCCCACTTGGATATTTGAACTTGTGAACAGCGTCTAAAACATCCTTTTTTGGTACTGTCCACCTGCGTTTGTTTTTCTTCAATGGTTCATCTCTTTTGGTCCATTCCTGTGTGCATTCTGAGAAATTCGCATGTTCTCTGGCGAATTCTTTCATAAATTGCTTATTATAAGGCGCATGAGGTTCCTGCAACTTATAAATCAGCCTTACGTCTTCCGTGGAAAATGACCCGATTATCTCTTCAGATGGAGTTTTAAATTGCCTGTTTGAAATATCAGTGCTGTCCAGGACCCATCTCACCATGTCTGTGTATGGGAGAATCCTTGGCCTTGCTGCTATTCTATGCAGAAATGAGCAAGCCAAGTCTCTAAGATTTGCTTCAGACGAATCTTTGGAACCTGCTGTAGCTACAACTTTTATCACCACAGGGTTTTCATCTTCTAACAGATTGTACATTCCTTCCCAAGTAGATATGCCGGCATCTTTGTTACAGGCGGTGTCTGCGTATAGTGAAGCCATTTCTTTGCTCTCAGAATTTGAGCTCTTCTCTTTCTTACCCATAGTGTATATTGGAAGCTTTGTATAGTAATCTGCTCCTTCGTGCCTGCGTTTTACGAATAAATGAGAGTAATGATATTAGAAAGGTGATGAGACTGTTTTGAATATGAACGCGGATGAAATATAATATTTAAATTATGAAACGACTTTCAATCTAAACACAATCTCTTTTCACATTAATAATCAATCCAATCATTTAATATAGTCATTAAAGCGCATAACGGATTTGACATATGGAAATATTGCCTTGGGATAGCGCGCCTACATGAATCTGCGACATTGCGATCTGCGATTTGCTGCGCAATATCGTAATATCGCAATGTCGCAATATAGCAATATGAAGTCATCACAGTTATAAAAAATAGCGCAAAAACGGGAATTGCGCAATAGCGCAAAGCGCATATCGCAAAAATCACAAAAGCGCAATATCGCGAAATCGCATGATCGCATATTTGAAAAGAGCGCATAACGCAAAATCGCAAAAGCGCATATTTGAAAAGAGCGCAAAATATATTCATTAACCAATTCTGTTTTCTGCGCTATGCGATCTGCGATCAATGCGTTTTATCAAAGGTATATATTATTTATGGATGCGCTATCTTATTCAAAGAGCAGTTTTATTTAAAATCTATCATAAACTTAAGATTTTCGCAATATTCTTTCAAAGGGATTTTTATAGGTTTATGATAGAAAGTTTTATTTTCTAAGGCAAACACATCCTAATTGTTTTTTGGATTTTTAATTAAGGGTCCCCATTTTATTTTAGTATTATTACTAAAATAAAAAGGGGGGTCGTTGCTAGCTACAACAGGGTCCTAGTCAGAGGAAGGGGGAGTAAAAGAAGAAGAAGAAGGACTTGGAAAAGGTTAAGTGCTTCAAATGTGTTGATCTCAGTCACTACAATATGCAGTGTCCTCTCAAGAAGAAGGAAAAGCAGCAGTAGCAGGACCAAGCAACAGCCTCCACATAAATAGACAAAATTTCCTCTAGGATAAAAGAGGAGTTTTATATGTTCACAGATATACCTCCAAGAGTGAAGTTGGGTGATTTGCTATTGTATCCCTAGAGAGCTACAAATATTGGGAAGGGTCCATTGAGAAGTCCACCTCATGGATCATTATCTAGCTATGGGGCCCTAAAATATTAATTATTAGGATGGATCGATGGAAATTGATGCAGTCATAATTACAGAGAGACGGTTACAAACTAGTGGCAATCAGGTGTTGAGGAGCGCAATGCAATGTTGAAAACACTGAAAAGTGGCATAGTGTAAAGTTAGCAACAATGCAAATTCATGAATAGAAAGTGTAAAGGCTACTTTCTTTTAGGACTCGGGAGACAGATGCATCATACTGAACATAATTGATTCAGTATTTTTGGATACTTTTGAGTTGCAGTTGAAACAACAACAAATGAGAGGGAGTTGTAGTGCAGATGCAGAGTCCAGAGCAATATGGTCGAGTCAGCGTCAACACAAATGTAGCAACAAATTTGCACAGTGGTTGTTGGGTAGTGGCCACACATGTTGGGTAGTGGCCACACATCATCAGTGTGACAGAGGATAATACAGAGACAAAGTGTTGTGACCAGGTGTGCAATACTAAAACACAATCGTTGCTAAGAGGGAGTGTTATTTTTCATAGCATCAAATGTTTTCTTTTCACGAAACTTTGCAGAGAGGCTAGAATACATTAGATCTCCAAAACCCAAAAATAATTTCTGGAAATTCCACTTAGAGATGACTTAATTATATTATTAACATATTTTTTAATGTTTCCTAAGTCTAAAATTAGGAATTTTTTTTAATTAATCGGAATTAATTAAGTCAAGGTGATAATTCTCTAGAATCTCACATGGATTGACTGGGAATTAATTTGGGACCTTGATTAAGTTCTAATCTTGGTCGTTGGTGCTCCAACACAGGAATATAAGAATAATTTGATGGGCACTTGGAGAATACACTTGAGGAGTTCGATTTCCTTGGCAATTTGATTTCCAGAGAGCAACAACAGTTTTCGGAAAGCCAAAGATCCAAGAAAAGACAGTGAGGGGTAGGGATAGTGATCTGAAGGAAGTTTTCTAGATCTCGAGAGGTAGCAACAAGTGATAGAAGTAATCCATGTAGAAGAAGCGCAAGGACTATGCAATAGATGAATTAGATAAAGTAGATTTAGCTGGAGAGGATGCCAATTTAGCTTCCATAGGTTGGGAAAGTGTTCTAGAGGGCTAGAGAGTCACCTATAGAAGAAAACATAAGAAATACAACTTGCTCAAAGGCCTAAATTGAGTTTCACATGTGAGAGGAATTGTTGTTACTACATAGAGGGCCTACGTAGGGGTTTGGACAACTAATTTTTCTAGGGTAGCGAGTGCCAGAATTTCTTATGGGGTGAGAGAATTTTCTCTCTAATTAATTTATGTCAGATACTTGCTATTTGGATTGTCAGTTGAGAATCCTTAGATTGTACTCAAAATTACACTGTTGCATAATAATAAAAAACTTCAATTGTTGCATTGATTTTCCCAAGTTTGGGTTATTACTATGGACACTACTAAGGTTAATGTGCCACCCAAGGATAACCATATTGTGATTATTTTTCCCACTTTTTGATATGGAAAGAACCAATCTCCATACCTATAGTCATTAAATCTTAACATAAATCCCAAGTATTTGAAATGGGTGCACTTGGTTGATTGTTTTTTCTAACATATCTTCCAAATCATTGAAAGTGATGGTAGACTCGAGTAGGTTTACTTATATTCCAAATGAAACCCAAAATGATTTTAGAGCTCTAATGAGTCTTCACATACTAGTCCTATCTACTATATCCTGCAAGAAATAGGATAACATTGTCCACCAATAGAAGGTGCATAGACAATAGCATATGTAAATGTGTGAGTGATCAAAATAGTAGCATTGCTTAATTTGTTTAGGCATGTATCTCTTGTTTTTCATCTTCCATATTCAAAAAATAATCACGGATTTGGGTTTTGATGCCATGTATATTCTAAATGGATTGGTATCCATACCTTTCCAGATGCCCCCACACCTGCGACCGGGTAAATTTTATTTTTTTAACATACTAGTTAAATAAATATTGTTGTAATATATTTTCTAATCTCTCTCTCTCTCTCTCTCTCTCGATATATATATATTAGTTTATATATAATTTGTTTTATTCTAAGTCATAGGCATAGCTACTGTAACTTTAACACCCAATTACTACAACTAGATACAAGCAATAGTTTTATGTAACCATTGTTGCAACCTTAAGTTATTGTTGTTGTTCCATTACTCAAATAAAATAATTCTCGTATAAAGGTTGTTGTCGTGTCTCTATGCGTAAACTTCAATATTTACAAGGACTTGTTACGTATAATGATCTCTTAATATATATACTTTCTTTCATATATAATATTTTTTATTCTAAGTCGCGGATATCGTATCCCCAAGCCACAAATCCTACAACCTCAAGCCATAGTTGGCGCAACTTTAACGCATAGTTACTGCAAATAGATACAAGCAAATGTTCTATGGAACCGTTGTTACAACCTTAAGTTACAGCTATTGTTCCCTTATTCAAATAAAATAATTCCCGTATAAAGATTGTTACCGTGTATCGATGCCTCAACTTCAATATTGACAAGTATTTTTCAGGTATAATAATATCTTAATATATATATATATATATATATATATATATATATAATGTGTTTTATTCTAAGTCGCAAATGTTGCATCCCCAAGTCACCACTTCTGCAACCTCAAGCCATAGTTTTTGCAACTTTAATCCATAGTTACTGCAGTCGGATACAAGTAATTGTTTTATGGAACCATTGTTGCAACCTTAAGTTACAACTACTATTCCCTTACTCAAATAAAATAATTCTCGTATAAAGGTTGTTGTCATGTTTTTGTGCCTCGGCTTCAATATTTATAAGGACTTGTTAGGTATAATGGTCTCTTAATTCCCCATTGTTTTCAAAGTGAATATGGTTGATTGTAAATCCCACCATTTTCCTCTCACCATACTTTCCACTATCTTATAAATTAGTTGTGGGGAAGGGATTATGTCACTCTTTGAACTTCCACATAATTCAGAAATTTAATTCAGCATTTAAAATTCCTGCAAGTTTTTTTTGTAGACGACCGCAGCCATATTTCTGTATAGGATTGTATTTAAACACAACAACCAGCATTAACGCAATTCACCAACTAGAAATTAAACAAACAGAAATTTACCCCCCAGTTTTGTAAATTCAAAAGGAGGACACATGGAGCATTAATATTGGATCGCATGAAATTGAAGGGAATCTGAAAACCTGAAAACCGGACCTGAATTTTTTATAAGGCACATTGGATTGAGAATTCGCGTTACAAATTAGGCAGACGTCAACATCCCATTTTGAAACGCGAATTTGGTTTGAAACTCAATCTATTCAGACTTTTGAAGCCCGACGGGAAGGGTTCTTTAATGTTTTGATAATTTAATTTTATGTATGCTTTAATATATATACATATGTTTTAAACATATGTTATATATATATCATATGAAAAATGAAAGGTGGGCCATAGAATTTAGTTTTAATTTTATTTTTTTTTAAAGAGGGTTTATTATAATATGTTTTATATGTTACGGCATATAAAAATAAAAAGGACAAAAAAGCTTGGTAGTTTTTTTTATAGACAGTACATAAATTTTTTATTACACAGCAGTGTGTAAAAAATGAAAGACTGAGTGTAAATTTTTAAGTGTGTATGCACAGCAGTGCAAAAGTGAAAAACACAGCAAAGTGTTTTAGAGACAGAGTATGTTTGTTTTGAATAGACAGTGAGTTGGTTTTATGCACTGTGTTTTGTAGCAGTCATAATTTTGTAATCCCTCTCAGTGAGGAAGAAGTGTAATAGTTTTTTTTTGAGTTATTGAAGGGAATAGAAGTTTGTTTTCAAAGTATTGAAACTCTTTCTCCTGTCAAAGAAATTTTTATTTTCTCTGTGTTAACATAAGGGAGATTTATTCTCCATTCATTGTTCTGGAATTTTTCAATATTCCAACATGTGCAAGAACAACTTTACATGATGTAACCTATGAAATCGTAAATGGAGAAATCATAGTAACAATAAAGTAACCTATGTAACAATAAAGTCGGATTCATCCCGGGAGTGGTAATGGGAGAAATCATAGTGAACAACAGGAAACATGCAGAGTTGCTTACAATCAAATAGATGAAAAAACACATACAAAAAACCTAGATAATAATCATGAACAAGCTTAATATTGAATTATGAACTGTAAAGGAACTTACAAAATGTGACATTACGAACCCGGTCAAGCGCACAAGCAAAAATATCCTGGACATGACCCTGGTTGACAAGTTGTATTGCTCATGATGCAAGAGGATTTGTACCTGCACTGCCAAGTCAATCAAAATCCATCATTATCTATACAATAAATACAAGTAATTGATGTAGTATTTTTTACTCTAAGATGCATTCTTATGATAATGTTAGAAGATATGTTGAAAATGTCAAAACATACCTGAATAAGCTCCTCTTCGTTTCAAGAACAATTTATTGGAGTCGCATGAACTTGGAACAAGCCTCCCACGATCCGAAAGAGTAGCAACTAAGTCAACAGTGACTTTTTTGTTGCTACGCTGGATCAAGGGAGGTTTGCTCCAAGATTAAATTGCTCCAATAAATTATTCTCTACTAAACAGGGCCAACCACATGAAGGTGGAAGCTCTTATGGCCCCTCCCCCCCCTCACATCACTCTCAATTCCCCAATACCCAATCTATATTTCATTTTTTACTTTCATGAGCATAAAAAAAAAATTCAATAACTAATAAAAAAAAAATTCAACAAAAAGTACGCAAGGAAACATTGCAATTAATGCTTGACATAAAAATAGTATGATAAATGAGTTTTTTATATAACGCAAAAAACGTTACAAGTATGGTAACGTTTGTCTTATAATAATACAATATTTTACATTATCGAATTTTCTTTTCTTCTTCCTATTTCTAAAGCTCCTAATTACATCATCAATATCATCATGCTCTGCTCCTGTTTCGTGCCTTCACCCGTGATCGGGCTGAATTAGCTAGTCACAATGTCTCGGGTTCATCCAGCGACGGGCATCGCCTACAAAAATAGATAATATTTCTCAAATTTTTATTTTTATTTTTTAAATATCGCTTGAACTAGTTCCTAATATTAATAAAAAAAAATTGCAATGAGATTATTTACCCGGTGCACCCGTTGTTCGCCGCGACCTGCCATGTGTAGTCACGATGTCCGGTTTCATCCAGTGATGACGGGGGCACGCCTACAAAAACAAATAATATTAACAATTCTTAATCGAAGCCGCTTTAAATATCATTGAACTAGTTCAGTAATATTAATAAAAAAATTGCAATGAGATTATTTACCTGGTGCACCAGTTGTCGCCGTTGGGACTGTTGCCCTGTCTTCCTCTCTGGTGGTAAGATCCTCAAGGGAAACATTCTCCATCATTTAAACAAAAAATGTTATAAGGACAACCATAAAGGTATAATTAGAAAAAATTATAAGTGGAAATTAATTACCGTCATGGCCCTCACTGATAGTAGCATTGTCGGCCTGGTCCCCACTACAATGATCAGGTTGCACGTGAGGATCATCTACATCTAGCTCTAAAACTGGGTTATTTGCCTCGTCGGTAGTGCTGCTCCCCTGATTTAAACAAAGTTGTTAGACATTAAATTTATGGATGAAAACAAACATATTGAAAGGTTAATGTTTTACCTTATCAGACATTCTGGATCTTGGGACCTGCCCCAAGCTTCTGCGACGTTCAACTACGGTTTGATAGCCGAAATGGAAAGCGATATTTTTATCTTCCTCTGTAGTTTCTGTTCCGAAGTCATCACCCTACATTACATATGATTGTGTATTTTTAATCATATTTGATAGGATTACAAAAACGTTGTAAGGCAATACAATTAATTATAATATGTTTTGCTACTTAATTACAATTCTTGCGGCCAATTTCAAGTAGCCGCCCTGGCCTAGCTTGTGATGGCCCTTTTTTTCAATCCTAGCTTTGGTTTCCTTCGAGGTGTTAGGCAACCTAGCATCAAAAGATTGAAGTCAGATATGACGTAGCACACTTTTATTTTAGACATAGAGAAAATTAAATCTATTGAATTAAAGTTGTAATTTACCTTGCGGGTCCAGTTGGCATTTTTCCTTCTTTCTTTGCCCTTTTCTCTTTTCCGTCATGGATGAGTGCTCTCCACTCACTCTCTGAAAATGCGAGAGGACGCTCATATCTAGGGTTAAATTTCAATTGCGTCCTATAGGTGTCCCTGGTATATTTCAAATATTTGCCGGCTACCCGAGCCACCGTTGTTTTGTCAAATATGCTGACCCCAAAAAGGGCTTCTAGATAATCTAGAAGTTCTTTTTTCAGGTTGGAATTCTGGGAATTCCACCCTGTGCGTATGGTTGGGCCAAAAATTACCAACGCATGGCTCTCCAGAAACCTGTAGAACTCATTGTTTCCTACAGAGAAAAAAAAAAAAAAGAAGATATTATCATTAATTTAAAATAAAAATCATGATAAATATGTTTTAGATAAAGTACATGAAATAGTTAAACTATTAAAATTTACCTGGGAGTTGTACATGCTTTATAGAGACACCTTCATCATTCACCAACAACATGCCATTAATGGTCCCTGTGGAGCTGACACGTGTAGCTCCAGGAAACGCAATAATGTAGTTGGCCATATCAGCCTCATCATTGCCAACACGTTCAGCGATTGGCTAGGTGTCTGCTTGGGCAGGGTGTGTTTCTTGGCTGGCACCTAAAGGAGTAGAAGGTGTACGAGAGGGTTTTTGGGCAATCTCTTGCCCTTGTGTCCCACTACCACCAACACCGGGTTCAGCAAGTGCCAGAAAATGCTACATACAAAAGAAATTTTTGTTAGTTTAGTCAATGTAAAAATTAAAAATCAAACTATCACAATTCATCTCATGCAGAGAAAAAAAAAAAAAAAAAAAAAAAATCCTTTTGATTTTTTATTATTACCTGATATCTTTCTAGCTAGCTCATAAGATGTTTTATCCTCTCTTCTGTTTTAGGTGTTTGAGGCGCATCTATCAAAGTATTAAATTCCGACCTTGCATCTCGTGCCTTTTTTCGCAACAAGAACACTGGAGATAGGGATGAATACAGCTCTTCCTCAAAGAGGGAATCATCAGGCGTACCATGGCTAGGTGTCTGCATATTTGAACAAAATTAATATTATTTCAATTATGTAAATAACTAAAATACCTGAAGATAGAGCAATGCTGGCACTTTACATGTTCTTCCGCTGGCATCTTTCCACGATCATCCCGTCTCGGGGTTGTTCCTGCACTGCTCTGATCAGTCTGCCACATTGCAATAAAATTATAAATGTAAAAACTTGAAAACAATATCTAACTTGAAAACACAAAATGAAAACTGAAATAATTTCTAATAAGACACCGGAAGACAGAATTAGAGTTTCAAATATGCCTTGCATTGAATTCAGTCCTGGAAACATGTCATTGCACATTAAGGCACCCAAACAAGAGACGAGTTGACAATGAAGACCTTATTGAATATATTGTTGGAGCAACTTCTAGTAAACTTGTTGTGAAGACCTTGAGGACATTTTTGGAGCAACATTGTTGAAGCCGATGGTATAGCATTGTTGGAGACGATCTTGAAGGGCCTTGAAGTGAAGCTTTTGGAGCAACTATTGAAAAATCCTTAGAGCATTTAAGTAAGGCACTTTCTATCTTCCATCACCTTTTTCCTTTCAATATCCTTTAAATTATTTTGTTGATATTTAATGTTTGAAATCACGTTATAATTCCTTGATTATATGTGTTTTGGGACTTTCCCTTTGAAATTACCCAAAAATACCCTGGCAATTTTATCTTCAGGATGCATGTCTGACCCTATTGTTCAATATTTTGATTGATAGTAGTAAATATAGAGAGTTAGGGGGCTCTTGACTTGGTTTGGTTGGGCCATTAGATCCCTAACATCTACTAGGGAGAACCCCCCTTGAGTTGGAGGAGAGTTAGCCCGAAGTGAAAAGAGGTTGGTGAGGTGACAATGGGGCTATTGAATTACACATGGTATCACACTTTAGCTTTAGGACTTTATCTTGAGAAGTGCGAGATTTTGCTATATGAATTCTCAAATTGTTTACAACACTATTGTTAAGAACTAATAAGAAGTGATGTTGAGGGGTTTTTGGGTATAAGAAACAATACCATTTAAAAACTAGGGTTCTCAGTCCTTGGCATTCCTTCACCTAGGCCTAGGGGCACACTAGAATAATTTCACACTAAACCATGCAAACTTAAAAGTAACTTAACATATCCATAAAGTAATAATAATCATAATTCCTAATTTCCTATTGTATGATATGATGCAAATTATTCAAACATGAAGCAATGAAGACATGCAATGTCCGAATTTCAAGATTGATGAACCAATACAAGAAGTTAGAAACTACAACTTTGATTCAATACTCTGTGTCCTAACTCCAGGAAGGAATCTAGTTTGTAGTACAGAACATGCATAATGTATTATCAATTCTTAATTGACAACAACTAAAGGTCATCTACCTCATCAATTCCTTCCCATTTTGTGTTTTTATGTTATATTCCTTATAAAAGTGTCAAATTTCTCTCAAAGTAAGCAACCACTGAATAAAATAAAAAAAAGTTGAGATATGATTGAGAAATGGTCATTTATTTCTTGAAAGGATCTTCACAATTTCTTTGGTTTTTTTTCATCTCAAGAAACAAGAAATGACCTAAGAAACTATCGTGATGTAATATAAGAAACAACACGGTGCAATGGCCATTTTCAAAGCCAAATGATGTCCATTGAGGACATGGCCTTTATTTGGTTCTTGTTTCATAGGAGTTTCAGGTAGAAATTGAACTTTGTTGTACCATTTCCAGTAGTAAAAAGGGAAAACCTTCTTTTTCCATGGGAAATAATTTACCTTTCCTTTTTCAAGATAATCTAAATCACAAAAAATATGAACTATACTGCACACATTCTTGGATAATGTGAAAGTGGAAAATGAATACCCTACACAAGTGATGCACACATGTACATTTGAACACTAATATATTTTTGTAGTTGAAATGCAATGCTTGTTTTCATTTAAATGTAGGGTTTTTAAAGCAGGGAGAAATAATGGCTGCCAAATTAATAAGCGTTTCTTTTGGAAAAATTTAAATATTGTATTGGGTGATGAAGATAATAGAGGGTATTGAATCTCGATTCTTGACATCTAGAGAGAACCCTACAGCCTAACACAATCCAATGGAATTGACCAAAAAAACCCAAATAGAGTCAACCCTACTATAGGAGGAAGGGCCTGCAGTAAGAACTTACCATTTTGCAAGAGTTGAGGGAGAATGTTGTTCTGCAAGAGCTGAGGGCCAATGTTGTTCTGCAAGAGCTGAGGGCGAATGCAGGGCGAATGATGTTCTGCAAGAGCTGAGGGTGAATGCAGGGCGAATGCTGTTCTGCAAGAGCTCAAGGCGAATGCTGTTCTGCAAGAGCTCAGGGCGAATGCTGAGGGCGAATGCTGTTCTGCAAGAGCGGAGGGCGAATGTGCACGTGATATCAGACGTTAATGTAGCACACATGTACATTTGAACACTAATAGATTTTTGTAGTTGAAATGCAATGCTTGTTTTCATTTAAATGTAGGGCTTTTAAAGCAGGGAGAAATAATGGCTGCCAAATTAATAAGCGTTTCTTTGGGAAAAATTTAAATCTTGTATTGGGTGATGAAGATAATAGAGGGTATTGAATCTTGATTCTTGACATCTGGAGAGAGCCCTACAACCTAACACAATCCAATGGAATTGACCAAAAAAACCCAAATAGAGTCAACCCTACTATAGGAGGAAGGGCCTGCAGTAAGAACTTACCATTTTGCAAGAGATGAGGGTGAATGATGCTCTGCAAGAGCTGAGGGTGAACGCTGAGGGCGAATGCTAAGGGAAAATGTTGTTCTACAAGAGCTGAGGGCGAATTTTGTTCTGCAAGAGCGGAGGGCGAATGCGCGTGTGATATCAGACGTTAATGTAGCTATTGCGACGGATACGAAACAATAAAATCATTTTTATGTAGCGCGCATATAAGTTTCGTATTTTTATGTAGCATGCATATAAGTGTCATTATACCGATGGCAGAAAAAGCGTCGCTATTGCGACGGGTGCCTCCAAACATCGCAATTGCGACACTTATACATTGTGTCGCACTTGCGACGTTTGGAGGCAGTCGTCGCAATAGCAACGCTTTGGGCCATAGTGTCACAATTGTGAAGTCTTCCTCCAAACATCGCAATGGCGACACTTTTCTAAGTGTCGGTATTGCGACACTTTTCTATAAATTTCGGTATAGCGACGGTTTCGGGCAGGATGGAAAAAATTTTGGGAAATTTCCGACATTTGGTCAAAAGCATCGGAACCAAGTGTCGGAATTTCCGCCAAATGTAGTAGTGTGCCCAAAAAACTCTTCTTGGAATTATCCATGCATGTTTCCCCACCTCTCACCTAGCGGTATAGTTTCATGCACTCCCTTTGCCCATATGGCTCGAAATTTCTCTGCATGAGTGGTTGCTCCCACTCCATGATCCTCATCTTGTGGCTACTCCACATCCTGACGTTCACTCTTACCTGCATGCAAATCTTGCTCCCTCTCAAGTGTTAATTGCATGGCTTTCTCACACTTCCCAACAGTAGGAAGCTCAGTAGAAATCCCATCTACTTCAAGTCTATAGAGATTAGTAAATCGAATCCCAACCTTCTTGGCTTTCCCTGTTGCTTTGTGTCGCATGAAAACTTTTCCTTCACTAAAGACAACATCATAGCCTCTATCCTCTAACATTGCCACTGAGATTAAATTATTCTTCAAACCTGGAACATGCATAACATATTTTAAATGAAAGAGTTTACCTGATGCCCTCTAAAAGGTAATGGTACCAATTCCGGTCACACTGTATCGTCCATCGTCGCCCAACTCAATATGAATTTGGATATCTTTCTCCTCCAAGTCACTGAAAAGTTTCTTATCTCCCGTCATGTGAAAGGAAGCACCACTATCAAAGTACCACCCCGGTCCCAATGCAATAGACACCATGCATGCGATCAATGAGAAGTCAAGCTCAAATTGTGAGGCGAGAGCCTCACCAACTACAGCTCTAGCAGCCATCTTGTTCTTCTTCTTATGTGGACAATTTGTGGCAATATGTCCATACTCATGACAGTGAAAACACTTCACTTTGGACATGTTTTGTTCCTTTCCATCTTCACTAGACTCAGATTTAGAATGGAATTTATTCTCCTTCCCCTTCTTCACCTTGGCAGCCAAAGCACAATCCTCTTCATCATCATGCCTTGATGAAGAGCCATCTCTGGTGTTCCGCTTGAACTCCTCCTGCACTAGATCCAACCACAGTGATTCCCAATCCGGCAGTTTTTCCCATCTGTTGACAGAGTCTTGATAACTGTGCCAACTCTTAGGAAGTCCCAAGAGAGCCAAGCTCACCAAATCATCATCACAAAAACTTACTCCTACACTCCCAAGCTCATCCTTGCATTGGATAAACTTTGTTAAGTATACCAGAATAGTGTCATTCTTTTCCATCTTGATCTTTCTGAGTTTATCCTTCAACGCCAATTTCCTATGGTCGTTTTTGCCTTGGAAAATATTTGTCAAAGCCTTCCGCATAGCATATGGAGTGGCTTTCCCATGAAGACTTGAGACAATATGGTCTCGCACACCTTCTAACAGAATCCTTCTCGCCCTTGCTACTTTCTTTTTCCATACATCAAGTACTGCAGCATCTATCAAAGTAGGCTTAGGAACATCTCTGTTGATGAATTCTTTCAAGCCATTATCTTCAAGAACCGCCTTCATCCTATCCTTCCATGCAATGTAGTTCGATCTTCCCTCGAGTGCATACTCTAACCGCAAACCATTGAAATCCATTTCGATGTTTACTCAACTGTAGCACCAAGAAATTCTTGCTGCAATTTCTAATTGTTTCCACCAACAAACTCGGCTACTGCTTCAATTTTGCAATCTTCTTTGCTCCAATACCATGTATAAATTTTAATACAATTATGTACTGTCTGGATTCTCCTTATTTAACAATTATATGCCACTTTTAAATACAAAATCCTTCTACTTAAGTTCTTGCGGAAATTTAATCGCCAATTGCAAACACATGAAGAAATATCAATCACACATAACACAAATGTTTTTACCGGGAAAGCATAAAGCTAAAAATACCACTATAATATATTATGTATATATCATGGATCATGAAACAATCTCATACAAAACTCTAATCCAAGAGCTCTCAGTACAATATACAATCATCTCACACTGTCATGCAGAAATTTGCATCTCCATGCACCAATTTACTGCCTCCTGACAACCTGCCTCCACTGCGCAATCCCTGATGATCAAGAACATATGAATTAATTCGATGTGTCCAGCCTTTACTGCGAATTCCTCATAGGCATATCCAATGTGTGTGTGGTTGAAATTGAGCACCCACTAATGTCACAATTGATAGTCAAATTGGCCCTTTCACCTACCTCTCAACTGGGTCTCCACTCGATCTGACATGCATGTAGTTAAAAGTAGTATTTCTTCAGTTGCATGTGAGACCACTACTTTTGAATTAATTAAATAATTAATTCACTGATCTCTCACAAGTGTATATTTAGTTACAACTAGTTACAACTAGCACAACTGAGTTTAACTCACTTAACTGAGTTAAACTAAATAACAACTCACATAACTACTCATCCAACTCTGTTACAACTTCGAATCACTCAGTTATAACTAAATTCACTCTGCATGTCCCATAACCCAACCTTAGAACTCGAAATTCCTTCAGTCAACTGGTTTGTCACATGAGTTAACTGAAATCAAGTGCTCCAAGGGAATAGATTATTACTTATTGTCTAATTATTATTAAGGGCTAATAATAATCGACATGCATTCTATTTTTAGACATGCAATCTATAAATAGACTTCGCCCATGCATCTAAAAATAGAATCCATCCTATAAATAGAATTTTCTCAACCATTTATAAATAGACTCCCGCTATAAGTAGAATATGCTCAACATTCTAAAAATAGACATACACCTAAAAATAGCCTGTGTGGGCCCCACCAAGTGTAGGTGCTTATTTTTCACTAGGATCAAGGACGATGTTTCCAGATGCCAATTTCATTGTTTCTTGTTGCAATCTTCAACAAAGCAGTCATGGAAACAAGAACTTGACAGTTGCTAAATCAATCAATTTTAGAGTATCTCATCAAGTGGAAAAACTTACCCACTGAAGATTCTACATGGGAGGATGAGAATTTTATACAGAAGAATCCAGATCTATTCATGCGTTGAGGACAACACTTTTTTTAAGGAGAGGGGCATGTTAGGTCCCTATATTACTAGTGTATCCCCCCCGTATTTTTATTGATGTACCCTTGTAACCCCCATATTGTTGTTATTGTGCCCTTACATTATTATTGTTAGGTTGACTAGGATTATATTGAGACCCCATGGACTCCTATATATATAAGGAGGTTTTATCATTTGTATCATCCAAGAATTGTTCATTTATGTAATGTAAAGGAGGTTTCCCCCTCGAAGTGGCTTATTTCTAAGGCGTTGATCTCTCTTTTCTTCTATTTTTGGAGCTAGTTTCATAACACCAGGTTAGGAGAGATCTGTGTGGATCCTTAGAAATTATCCATGTGGACAAGTAGGGTCCAAGCTATCAAATATGTATGCCATTTTTAGAGTGTATTCCATGCAATTGAATTCATATGCCAATTGAAAAGTGTATCAAATCTTGGTGCAATGGTTTGTTATTTATATTGTAATGAAAAGGTCGATAGGTTGAATCCCATGGTGGTTAGTTGTAGGGCGCATTAAACCACATAGGTTTTGAATGATCAAAACATAGAATGCATCAAACCACACCTTATATCTTGACATAACATTTAAAATAGGGTTACTTAGAAACTTATCATAAAGGAACAAAGAGGAGGGGTGAAACCCCATAAGATTTATAATTATACTTTCACAAAACAAGATAAGGGTCAAACCTTGCATTAATCCATTAAACGAATGTTTATTTTTGTCTATAAATCCTATTGTGGACATAAAATTAAATGTAAGCCTACTATATGTGTAATATATAGCTAAATGAAGGATGTAGTGGATTAAAAGACCCCATATCAAACCTTGGGAAAGGTTAAGGGAAAATTTAAATGTATTTGTAATAAGATGAGAATAGCTGGGGATAAAGTCTTAAAACTAACTTGTATTCAAATACTACGCATGAAAATTTTGGCCAATAAATAATTCAGTATCATAGAATTAAGTCATAGACTTGTATATTTCTATTTGAGTATTGGAATTTAGTTAGCAAGAAAAAAAAAATTAGAGTGTATTTCAGCGTTCATTACATGTGGTGTCAAAATTGTAGGTTACAACACCGAACCTTTATGGGTCCTAAGTAAGAGTATTATTTTTTGTGTTTCATACATAAAGAAAAATTTCTACCATAAAGAAAATTGACGAATGGTTGAAAATAATAATAGACAGGATTATAGAAGATCACGTAAAGGGGGTAGAGAGCATTATTCTAAGAAGGGAATGATGAGGGTAGAAACTAGAAACCAAATAACCATGAATCTAAGATTTTACAAGTGGTATGTAGTCAAAAATCATATTTAGACAATGTTAAATCTAATTAGGAGAAATTTTCTAAGGCAAGGGATGAACAAGAAGACATAAATGGGTACTTAGGAGGTTAGAGGAAAACAGAGGTAGTATGAAAGCCGAAATAACTCATAAGAAAAGGTTTAGAAGTGATTCTCCAGACAAAATTAAACCTATAACTTCTAGTAAGATTCAAACACCCAAGTTTAATGATGACTTGGAGAACCAAAAGTCAGGGAGCATTGCTTCTTTATCTAATAAGAAAACAATTATATCCCAATTACAAGGTGAATTTAAAAATATCGGACCTTTAAATTTTGACAGAGAATCTAAAGAAGGGGGGAAATATTGCCTTTTGAATATCTCAAAATATTTTGAAGTCTCTAATTACCATAGTAACCTAAAAGCCTGATTGGCTACATACCAGGGGACTGGCAAAGCAGCGTTGTGTTAGAAGGAAAAAAAAGCAATAAAGAAAATTAGAGGCAAAAACTTGACCTGGAAATTATTCAAGAAGGAATTCAATAAGAAGTACTTAATAGAGAGGTACTACGATGAGAAATCTAGGGAGTTCCATGAATTAATATTTGTTCAATTAACAATGGACGAATTTGTGAATAAATTTATGAGCCTATTGTGGTATGTACCATATCTTAATGAAGAAAAGGAAAAAATCCAAAGTTTTAGTAGTTGTTTACCTTTTCCCTACAAACAAAGGGTTGAATTTGATCATCCGAAAATAATGGATGAAACAATAAGAAAAGAAAAATTGTTTTACACCCAAAATAAGTAGAAAAGTGATAAGTCAAAGAATTGATTGGAAAAAAAGAATGAAAAATTTAATGCTAAAAAGAAAGAATTTAAGAAACCTATGGGTGTCAATACTTCTAAAAGTGTTCAGCAGGGTCATTAGAGTAGGAATGGGAATCAACAAAAAAATTTGAATCAGAGAAGTGGGAATGTAACAGGAACAAGGAACCAAAAAATTGATGAATATACTAAGTCATATGTGGAGGAACTATCTACAAAATCCTTTGAATAAGAAGGAAACATTAGATAATATATAGGAGGCCTCTATAGTAAATGATGTCGCTCATAACATTCCAAGGATTAATGCATAATTGTATGATAGATGGGTTAACCACCAATCCACCATGGTAGAGATTCAAGGTAAAATATTTGGAAAAAAAAATTATATGTTAATTGATCCTAGCTCTAGTTTGAGTTGTATTTTTCCTTCTATGATTGAAAAATGTGGTCTTAAGAAATAAAAACAGACTAAACCTTGGTCAGTGAAATTAACTACAGGAACCAAAATAAGGGTTACTAAGATTAGCAAAGATTGTTCAATAGACTTAAATGGGTTACACAGTAAACTGAACTTTAATATTATACCTTTAGGATCATATGATATCCTCATTGGAATGGATTAGCTAGAAAAACACAGGGTAGTATTGAACTATTTAGAAATATATTTTACATGTGTTAATGATGAAGGGGTAACATGCACAGTAAAAGGGACACAAAGGGATATGGTAGTAAGAAAAATATATACCTTACAGTTAGATAAATGCAATTGAAATGGACGTAAATTATAGAAAATTATAAAGATGTTTTTCTAAAGGGAATCCCAGGACTACCTCCATGAAGAGATATAGATTTCACTATAGATCTTGTCCCTAGAGCAATCCTAGCATCTAAAGATCCATATAAATTAGTGTTGGAACGAAAAATGCAGCTACAAAAGTTGTTAAATAAGAAATATATTAGACCAAGTGTGTCACTTTGGGGTGCATCGGTCTTATTTGTGAAGAAGAAGGATGGAATCCTTAAACTTTGCATATATTATTGATAACTTAACAAAACAACAATAAAAAATAAGTATCCATTACAGATTTATGACTTGTTTGATCAGGTCAAAGGAGCTATTATCTTCTCACATATTAACTTAAGATCTGGTTATCACCAACACAGAATCAAACAGGAATACATTCATAAGAAAACTTTCCAGACATGGTATGGGAAATAAGAGTTCATCGTACTTTCTTTTTGAAACACTAATGCACCAACAACTTTTATGTGTCTGATGAATAGTGTTCTTACACCATTTTTTGGTCATCTAACCTGTTACTATTAAATGGACCAAAGTACACCATGTAAGACCAATTTTACCCTAAGTAAAGTTGTTATCACTATGAAAAATAACTTAGTAATACTCATTTATTAAGTTGTTTATGGTCTAAACAGGAAACCCATGAGGAAATATTGAATAAATCCACATTTGTTTGATTTTCCTCAAGGAATAATTATTTAAACAATAGTTTAATTAATATTCCTAGTCATATTTAACCCAAAATAGGAAAATTAATTAGATAAATCATTATTTATCTTATTATTTTCTAGGAATAATTATTTAAACCTTATTTAAATAATATTCCTTATTAAATTTGACTAAATCATTTATAAATAATTGAATAAATAATTATTTATTTGATTATTACTCAACCACATCCTTAAAATAATAAATAAATCATTTATTTATTTATTATTTACAAATAAATGGATTTACCGAAGTCAAATTCTTTTTCCCTCCAACAAATATAATAAAATATTCCATAGAAGTTGGATCTTGATTTGGTTAATAAAATTTTAATTATGCACCAATATCTAGACTAACTCAATATTTTGTTATAAATAGAAGGGTTTTTCCATTCACTCACAACCTTTTGTTGCCTAAATATCACTCTGGATCTATACTTTTGGTCTGACTTTGATCCTCCATCATTGTCATATTTTGCTACCATTTTTCTTGTGAGCTCCCTTTGAGTTCCTTTTTTTGTCTGGGTTTCCTACACCATCAAGAGAGAGGGATTTTAGATCTGAATTGTTGAGGACTTACAAGAACCCATCCCATTGAGGGGGACTGGTAACATCTTTCTATGTTCCCTTCCCAGGTGTCAAAAAATACAAAATTTCTTTAAAAACATTATTGTCTTGTCTATTGGATACATGGAGCAACTCTTGCTTTTATTTACTGCTTAATGTCTTTTTCTGCATAGATCTATATTTTTCAACATTTATATTGGTCAACTAATTGAAAATCTAAAGAAATTGACATCCATCTTTGATGTTAGGGTTGTTTGTTATGCACGGCTAAAGTGAGCCTTTTTCGTACGCTCGCGATTAAGATTCATACTAACAATTGGCGACTCCACAAGGGTTTACGAATACGACCTCTGTCATTTTTCAGATCCTTGCATATCCAGCTGCTTCAAACCCTAGGATTTCCCTTCAGCTTATTGTTTTTCTTCTCTTGATGTTTTTTTTAACCTATCAAACCCTAAAACATTAAAAATTCTAACTTCCGTGTGTTTTCAGACCTATTGCACAGGTGACAGACATCAGCCGCAGCTGAGGCGACAAACTTTTCTAAAACCTACTCCCGAGAGTGCTGGAAGTGCAGATCACACATTTTGGGCCAAAACCTACGACCTGGAGCTTCAGGGCGCAGAAAACAGGCCAAAACCTGCGACCTTTGCAGAAAACAGGTCAGAAACTGCGACATGAACTTTTTGTGGAAATTTTTCTGAGATTTTTCTAGGTTTGTATGGGCCTCTATTCATGGTTTTCTAACCTCTGTCTCCACCTGTTTTGGACCTGTACTTGCTATTTTTTACTCATCAAAGTGAGAACCTAGCCCCCTATGGCTCTAGTACCCTCCACCTTTCTTGGAAGAGTTTTAGCTGCTGCAAGTCATCTGAAATTTCAGTGTGTTCAGCTATTTTTTAGATCTGATCCCTTACCTTCATATCCACTTCAGATTGGTTATTTATCCATCCAAAACACCTCCTTTTAATTTTTTTTGGGTCTTCCTCTAGGGTCTCCTCCACTTCCCTCTAGGTTATAGCCTTTCGCCACCTCATTTACAGCAATTTTTCCTCAGATTTTTTGTTGTTTTTCTGCACCTATTTCCAGCAGATCTGACTTTTAGATCATCGTCCCTCCTGACTTTAGATCTATTGGCTATTTTAGTGTGTTTTTACTAGATTTTTTCCCCCCCATAGACTAGTTGTTGAGAGGCCTGCCTCCTTGGGTTTAGATTAATGCATAATTAGCTTTTTATTTTATGTTATTTTAGTTTCATATATTGTTATCTGCAGGTTTATTTATAGTTATACAGCACACTTTTTTCTTTTTCTCTACAAACATCTAGGTTTAAAAAATAAAATTAACACACTCAACACACACACCTTAAGTGAAGAAGAGCCTGGTTAACATCGCCAGAAAAAGACTTTAACATTGTAATCAATTGATCCTGCACCTCTCTGCCCTTGTTTCGACATTGTAATTAGTTGATCCTACACCTCCTCGCCCTTGTTGGTCTCTCTTCCATCTGTGTCGTGTTTCTGCCTTCATCATTGCGCCCCCAAGGCGTTTATCCCGGAGACTTCTTGGCCTTCATCCTCAGTTTCCGGTAGGAAGACTTACTCCTCCGCGTAGGATTTGATTAGTCCTCCATCGAGTCTCCACTCTGACTCCTCTTATGGTTCATTAGGTTCCCCTTCTAGTTCCACCCCCGGTTCTCCCCTTGTCACCTTCACCATGTCTGGTTCAGGACCTAACGCTGGTGGTAGCCCCAGCCCTAATGCTGGGAATACTACTAATGGGACCGCAACAAGAATTATCATGGTTGCTCCCTTGCTCCCTTATATGGAAGGCCTCAGTCTTCCTGATTTTAACCAGTTGATCAATGACCCTATACGCCATGACGCTGGTTGGCCTGCTATGCCAACCAAGCTCCCTTCCAACATCCCAAAGTTTGAAGGTCTTGCTGGAGAAGATCATATAAACCATGTTCTATCTTTCCACATGTGGTGTTCATCTAACTCCATTACCGATGACTCTGTCCGTCTTCGGTTTTTCCAATGTATGCTTACTGGCGAAGCTTCTAAGTGGTATTTTGATCAGACCTCATCCTCTCTTACCACCTTTTCGACTCTTGCCTGGGATTTTCTATCTTATTTCCAGCTTCCCCTTCGTTATGACACTGGTACCAAAATTTTGACTTCTTTCCGGCAAACGTATGCGACCCGCCTATCCGATCATGTCCAGGAATGGCGGAGAAGAAAGAGCCTATGTCAAGCCCCTACCTTCGAAGACGGTGTCTACATGGACTAGTTCCTTAGATCCCTTTTTCCTGCTATCGGCAAATATGTCGCATCGCATTTCCCTCAAACTGAAGAAGCTGCTCTCCAGATTTCGTTAAAATATGACTTGATCTATGCTCAGTCTGGTTATGTTTATACCGTCCTACCTGATCTTCCTAGACCCGGTGGTGCCAACGCACCGGGGGCATCCCATGCCACTGACGGTATCGTTGGAGCTCTTTCTCATCCATATGCTTAGCCTCCCATGGGCTATGGTTTCCCTCAGGGAGGGGCCAGAACCTCCAGCACTTTTCCCCCTCCCGGTAGCATGCATCAGGATATGGCATTCCTCCTCCTTTTTCCCAGCCTGTTTACCACAATGTTACCCAACCTCCTTATTATCCATATCCGAAGCCTGGTGCTCCAGCTCCTCAAGCATTAGCACCCCCACCTCCCTTGCCTTCTCAACCCCTGCAATAGCAGCCATCGCCCCCTCAGGGGTAGGTGTATGCACAACAGAGCACGACTAATCCTCCTACTTCCAAAAACTTGAAGAGGAAAGGCACTCAAAATCAATCTAACCCCGATAATCCTGGACCTAATCGCCAAGGTAATGCGCCTAACACTACTTTCCAACAACAGGGAACTCAACCCAAGAAGGACAGGCTTGTTCGCACGAATAATCCTTGTTCATGTTGCAGTGTATACGGTCATTACACCCACGATTGTCCTCTTTTACCACATATGCGGCAGATGTGGGAGACTCAAGCACCATCACGAGGACAGCAAGCCTCCCCTTCCGTCCCTCCCAGAGTTGCGCCTAGTCAGTTGGCTGTGTTTACTAATCTTTCCTTCAGTAAGGATTCATGGCTACCCAACCACCTGAAGGTCAGGCAGCCACTCAACCTCCTCCATCTGGTACCTTCGATTACTAGATTCTCATGATGAACTCTGACCAACCCACTACCGTTAACCTCAACCTTCACACTCGGTCCCGCCAGTAAAACAAGCCTCCCGCTACGTCTGCCCCCGAGACCCCTTCTTCAGGTTCTACAGAGCCTCTTTCGACAGCCAATGGTCCTTTACAGATCCCTCAGCCTAAGTCATAGGTTCATACCAAGATCCCCAAGGGACCATTACACCGAAATGTTGCTTCTGGCAAAACTGCACATTCATATAGTATATTAGATGATTTAGCACAATCTCCAACTGTCATCTCAATGATGGAAATCCTCCAGTCGTGCCCTTCACAACGTAAAGCTCTACTATCTGCCATGGGCACTGTATATCCCTCAGATGATTGATTGATCGTCTTCGATGTTGACTGCTCAGAACATCCTCCCCTTCCTGCTTCCGTCGCCTTCCAAATCCTCGTCAAGATCCGGAATGCCAATGTTTCCCATTATATCATTGATGAGGGGGCATCCACTTGCATGATGTCCACTTCGGTTGGAAGCAACTCGGATCACCTGAGTTGGACCTTTCCACTATCACCCTCCGAGCGTGGGACGGCCACTCCTCCAAGCCCATTAGCATGTTTCGCAATTGTCCTATTACTCTTGCGGGCAAGACTGTTTACGTTGATGTAGAAGTAATTGATGCCCCCATATATTACAACATTCTATTAGGTCGTAGCTACACCTATGCGATGTTTTTTATACCATCTGCGGTTCACCAGGAGATGTCATTTCCCCATAATGGAAATATAGTCACCATTGACCAGTTGACATATTACGAACTGAAGTCTCAGACCTCCCCTAAGTCCATCATATCTTTGGTGGCCAATAAGCAAACCGTCGACCCCTTGACCAGTGTCTCACCTGGAGTCTACAAAGACTCCTCTTTGCTTGGTTCATTCCCTGGTCTTCCTCCTCTTATCTCTGATCCCAGCTCATCGAATGTTTGCATGATGTAATCGTCTTGGGCTTCCCTCAAGCGGCCCGCTTCGGCTAGTCAGCAACCCTGCCCTCCACAACCTACTCCTAGCCCTTTGATTCAGCCTTTTGGACCCCCTCCTCCTGGCCCTTCACCTGCAATTGGTATCCATGAGCCTCTTTACCCTCTTGGAACGGTTCCTCCTAGCCTTAACCATCTCGGAGTCGTCTCGCCTGGCCATTACCCCTCCGGTCAGATACCGTTCCTAGCACGCCCTCATGGAGTGTTCTCGGTACCTGTCATGGCTACCTTATCCCTTCCTAACCTGACCCTGGGGATTCCCGTCTGGTACATTGATCCCCCAGCCGCTACCCCTCCTGGTCAACCCAAACCTTATCTTGCTTTGACCCCGGTTCAACCAGTCCCCATGACCCCTCCTGATGCAACTGTGCCTCAGCCACCTCAATAGGAACCTTCTACTGTTATGACAACTTCGGGTAAAAAGGGTAAAGCTCGCAAGAAGGCATCAAAAGACAAGGCTGCCCCAACTGACCCTGCTCCTCCTCAGCCTCCAAAGACTTGTGCTTTGTGTGACGCCATCGGTCATGCCACCCATCATTGTCCTAAGTTGCCTCGTATCAAGCCCATGGTTAATGGTGCGTTCCCTGAGTCTACGGTCCCTGAAGTCTCTATTTATTCCTCGACTGCAGCCAAGAACCCTAAAACTATTCACACCAAACAACCTTGTGCTTTGTGTGATCTCTATGGCCATTATTCCCACCATTTTCCCTGCCTCATGCATTACCGCGCCGCTTTGGAGATAGTTCAGGAGTACAAGATTGAACAAAACCAGTCTGCCTCTCCTGTCCTTGCGTAGTATGCTTCGGGCCAGCTTGAGGATTTACCCACTCCCATTGAAATTCCCCCTCCTGATGTCAAGATGACGGAGCCTACGGCCACCATCCTCTACCTATCATCGTTCATGAGATCCACGGTGGAAGCTCCCTCTAAGACTTCCCCTTCTATTTCGCTCGACCTCCATTCAGCGATCACCCTAGGCTCAACATCAGTGGATCCCTTATCTGCTTGTTCTTCTGTCACCCCCAGTGATGATGCGCATGTGAACCTTTCTTATCATGATGACGAGTCAGGTAGCTTCGCCGCGTCAGGTGATCTTTCTTCCACTAGTCACCCCATCTTCTATTACGATGAAGACATTATGGAAGTAGTCACCACCCCTGACTTTATCTACCCCCCCTTACATCGAACCCATGCATTCGAACTACATACACCTTGTGGCCATTACATTGACACCCAATTTTTGGGTAAGGGGGCATCCATATTCGAGAGTCCAGGAGAAGCAATCTCCACAACTCTCCTAGTGTATCTGTTCATGTTGACTCTAATAACATTATTCTTCCCCATTTAGAAGAACCTCTAGAGTCCCATATCACTTCAGATCACTCTAGGGATGATACCCCTCATCATTCCTTCATCTTACATCAGCATCCTAGTCCCCTAGACATTGTTGTTGACCAACCTGTGGGTTTTCTAGGAGAGCACCAGTTTATTATCTCCAAATCCACTTTTTGGGATAGTGACACCATGTATGCCAAGCCTGAAACTTAGTCCATTTGCTTCATATATGCAGTACCAAAATATATTGGTAATCCTCCATTCCCTTTCTCGAACTACATAACCATCACAAAAAAATGGCGCACCACATCATAAAAATTTGTTTAAATTCCCCTTTTTCTAAATACATTTTGGCATGAGCACAACATGCTTGGGGGCACTTATGCCCCTCAACCATAAAAATCCTAGATCTCAGCCAAAAACAAAATTGAAACCCCCTTTCTCTGACAGGTCGCACTTTTCAGGTCATTTCCTGGGACAAGTCGCAGTTTTCTGCCTAGTACCTACTACCTAGGTCGCAGAAAAGACCCCAAAATGTGCGACCTAGCCTGTTCATGAGCTCTGGTACCTAAACTGAAATTTTGATCCCCCTTAATTGAAAGAGTATGGTTAGGCCTCTTACCTGCAACTGACGGATCTTAATTCCAATGGTCGGTTTGTCCGCTACGATCGCCAAAAGTTTTAGGGCATTCTCTCCTCTCTACATTCACCACAGCTACAGTTGCAAATGGGTGAATGTGGAGGGAAAATGCCTTATTAAAAGAGAAACCCCTGATTTTTCTTTCACCTGCTGCGGCCAAACCGTAGCTCAGTTTGATAAACCATTTGTACCGTTGGAAAGCTCTCGTCGAGCTCTCAAATGGGTATCTATTATTTTTTCATGACTTGATACTTCACTAGGACACATTTTGTCCAAGAAGGGTCACTTCACCAATCCTAAAAATCGAATTTCTTCACCTGCAACACTTGTACTTGGGCACCACTTTGCCTCCATACTTATCCATGCTCGTGTCGATTTTCGTCGTGATTAACCATATTGTACTCATGTCTTTATGGTCCCCACTGAACCTTTTCTATGTGGCAGCATCATCGAGTTGCCCTTGTTTAGAGCATACGAGTTGAGTCATCATCGCATCCATGGAGTCTATCCCGAGTCCCTTTATATCCCGCTATATTCCTCTATCCTTCATTGCTTGGTTCCTCTCTCGTGTCACACATTATGGCCTTCAGTCCTACTGTCCCCTATCCCCTATGATATTGTGTCAGTCACTGCCAGATCATCCATGCCCTTTATGCTCTAACAAGGGAAGTCTTCTATCCGCTACTCAGTAACCCCCATTTCATCATCATCCATGGTGTTAGTTTTTTAGTCGCTCTACTATTTTCTCTCGTGCCTTAGTTGAGGATCCCTTATTTCCTCACCTATGGTGGACCTCCTTCTGTCGACATCATATCATTCATTCCAGAAGACAGTTCTAAAGGGCGGTGTACCTTGGTTCCATCTTCCACTCTTGTTCGGTGCCTCAGATTAGGCAAAGGGACTCCTTATAGCCCTTTGACTTGATTGTTTCTCAGCTCCAGCTCCTTACAGCATGATCGAGATCTGTATACTTGATGGTTCAGTGATGCAGCAGATTGTATCGGTGATTCGCGGGTGTGTATGAGATGTTTCAGACCTCATGAGGGGGTGGCCCTTCAGGTAGCCCCCCACATACCCGGATGACCTCTTTAGTACAGCCTTCAATGCAACTCCATAGATTTGATGATGTTGGCCTCAGCCACTTGCAGTGCCTTTTAGTTTGCATGTATTAGTCATATTTTCAGACCCCTTTCCTGTTTACAGAGGCACTTTTGTTGTATTTATATCTCATGTACTCAGATATTATTGTATAAGTCTTGGTTGTTATCCTAGGCACAGTATGTATGTGGGATTCATTATCATGTTTTTATCTAGCTCATGTTTATTGGACGCATTATTCTTTGTACTTTGTCTCGACAGGCATAGGTATGCCTCCCCCGCCGCCTATAGCATAGGTACTCACTCATAAAAGAGACTTGTCACACCTGTAAGTCTCACCTCCTTAGGGTCTAGTCCTCTAGCGCTTTGGTATACCTTATATTTCTCTCTCTCTCTAACTTCCCCTTCGGTGTCTAGTGATTGAGTTCTTACAACGTACTTCAGTCATACGATTAGCTCCTGACGCTCGCACGTTGTGGAGCAATCTGTTACACCATTTTTTGGTCATCTAACCTATTACTATTACATGGACCAAAGTACACCATGTAAGACCAATTTTACCCTAAATAAAGTTGCTATCACTATGAAAAATAACTTAGTAATCCTCATTTATTAATTTTTTTATGGTCTAAACAGGAAACCCCATGAGGAAATATTGAATAAATCCACATTTTTTTTATTTTCCTCAAGGAATAATTAGTTAAACAGCAGTTTAATTAATATTCCTGGTCATATTTAACCCAAAACAGGAAAATTAATTAGATAAATCATTATTTATCTTATTATTTTCAAGGAATAATTATTTAAACCTTATTTAAATAATATTCCTTGTTAAATTTGACTAAAACATTTATAAATAATTGAATGAATCATTATTTATTTGATTATTACTCAACCACATCCTTAAAATAATAAATAAATCATTTATTTATTTATTATTTACAAATAAAGGGATTTGACCAAAGTCAAATTATTTTTCCCTCCAACAAATATAATAAAATATTCTATAAAAGTTGGATCTTGATTTGGTTAATAATATTTTAATTATGCACCAATATCTAGACTAACTCAATATTTTGTTATAAATAGAAGGGTTTTTCCATTCACTCACTACCTTTTGTTGCCTAAAGATCACTATGGATCTATACTTTTGGTCTGACTTTGATCCTCCATCATTGTCATATTTTGCTACCATTTTTCTTGTGAGCTCCCTTTGAGTTCCATTTTTTGTCTGGGTTTTCTACACCATCAAGAGAGAGGGATTTTAGATCTGAAGTGTTGAGGACTTACAAGAACCCATCCCATTGAGAGGGACTGGTAACATCTTTCTATATTCCCTTCCTAGGTGTCAAAAAATACAAAAATTCTTTAAAAACATTCTTGTCTTGTCTATTGGATGCATGGAGCAACTCTTTCTTTCATTTACTGCTTAACGTCTTTTTCTGCATAGATCTAGATTTTGCAGCATTTATCTTGGTCAACTAATTGTAGATCTAAAGAAATTGGCAGCCATCTTTGCTATTAGGGTTGTTTGTTATGCACAGCTTAAGTGAGCCTTTTTCGTACACTTGTGATTAAGATTCATACTAACAAGTGTACTTATGCCTTATTTAGACAAATTTGTCATTTTATTTATTAATGACATCTTAGTCTATTCTAAGAACAAAGAGGAACATGATCAGCATTTGCAAATGATTCTCCAAAAACTTAGAGAAAATTAAATGTTAAAAAAATTAGCAAATGCATGTTTTATCAAACACATATTCATTATTTGGAGCATGTAATATCTGAAGAGGGGATTTTTGTGGATCCATAGAAGATAAAGGCCATTATGGAATGGCAAGTTCCTTAGGATGTGGTTGGCATTGGGTCTTTCATGGGAATCGCAATTTATTATAGGAGGTTCATAGAAGGTTTTTCCAAGTTATATTACCCAATCACTTCCTTATATAAGAAGGGAACTAAATTTGTTTGGAATAAAAAATGTCAGGACAATTTTGAAAAAATGAAACAATTATTGACTATTTCCCCAATTCTAAAGATAGTTTACCCCAGAAAAGACTTTCTAATCTATATTGATGCTTGTAAATAATATTTGGGATGGTATTAATGCAAGAAGGTCATGTGGTAGGCTATGAATCTCAAAAACTTAAATACCATGAGAAAAACTATGCAGCCCAAGATCTAGAATTAGCAACTATTTTTCATGCCTTTAAAATGTGGAGGAATTACCATATATGGGGGATATTTTAACTGAAAATTGATAATATCAACCTTAAATATATCTTTGACCATCCAAATTTAAATTCTAGTCAAGCCCGATGGTTGGCATTCCTTAGTGAGTATGATTTCGAAATAATACACATTAAGCGAAAAGAAAAGAAAATAGTAGATGCTCTTAGCAATAAACTAAATCATTTTTTTGTTATTTTTTCAAGCATTAGCAAACAAATTTGATTGAAAAAATAAAGATAACTGTGGTTTTTTATGAGGAATATGTTAAAATCAAGGAAAAATTTTAAAAATCAGATCTTTAAGATGAAGAAGGAAATAATTTTTCAATTAATAAATATGGTTTGTTGATGTATAGAAACAGAATCTATATACCCAATGATCAAAACATAAAAGTGTTTATCCTTGATTAAGTACATAAAAAGCTTACAAATGGGCATCCTGGCTATCAAAAACTAATAACCATGTTAAGAAAGGACTTCTATTGGCCTAATATGAAGTCATAAACAATATATATATATATAATTGTGTGTGTGTGTGTGTGTGTCAAAATGTTTAGAATGTCAGCAGGTTAAATCTTCCCATCAACATCTGACTAAAATTTTATAGCCTTTACCCATTCCAGAATGGAAATGGGAGCTAATATCCATGGATTTTATCACCAGTTTTCAAAAAACAAGAAAACAACATGACTCTATAACATTTGTGGTATATAAACCTAGTAATGCAACACATTTCATGCATGTAAAGTCTACTTTCAAAGTCATTAATATAACAAAGATATTCATGAGGGATATCTTTATATTACATGGTATGCCTAAGACTATAATTTAAAACAATGATGTGAAATTTACTTCTAAGTTTTGGAAAGGTTTATTTGAAGGACTGGGTACAAAGTTGAATTTTAGCATAACCTATCATCCCCAAATTGATGGTAAAAAAAAAAGGATCAATCAAATCCTAGAGGAAATGTTGTGAATGTATGTTATGGATAATCCCACTAATTGGGAAGATTATTTGAATTTCACATAATTTTCCTACAATAATGGTTATCAAACTTCCCTAAAGATGATATCTTTTGAGGTAATGTATGGGAGATGGTGTAAAGTTCCTTTGAGTTGGGATCATCCTGAAGACAGGTTGGTTTTATGACTAGATATGTTGAAATAAATGGAGTAAATAGTCAAACAGGTGAAATGGAATTTGAAAACAACTCAATACTAGCAAAAAGTTGTGTGGATTTAAAGAGAGTTCACAAATATTTTAATGTTGGTGACCATGTTTATTTGAAAGTGAAACCAAATAAAAGTACTCTTAGACTTGGTAGTTGTGCCAAGTTTTCACCTATATTTTGTGGACCCTTTCAAGTGTTAGCAAGGATTGGTGCAGTTTCTTATTAGCTTGCTCTACTAGCAAGCATAAAAGTTCATGATGTGTTTCATGAGTCATTATTTAAAAAATGTGTACATGATCTAGATCACATTATTGATTGGAGCACGATACAAGTAGAGTGAGAGGGAGAGTTCCTGCAATAACCTATATGGATCCTAGTTTGGAGGGAATTCACACTCCAGAATAGAGTCATAGCCCAAGTTAAAGTACAATGGAAACACTTCAGATAAAATGAAGCAACTTGGGAATTAGAAGGTGTTTTTAAAGAAGCATCTCCCTATTTATTTTGAGACTGGGTTGAGGTCCAGAGCATACATTGAAATGATGTCAAACTCAAGTGGGGGAGGATGTGATATCCCTTGACTTAGTTTTACTTGTAAATTTTATATGTAAAGTGTGATGATGTTGTGACTTTAAGACTTAAATGAAATTGATTTATCAGTAACATCAAGTATTTTTTTGTTGATAGAGTACTTTATATATGTTTTAATAAGTTATTAATAAAAACATATAAAATAATATTGGCTAAATAGAAGTTATCAACTATAATCCAACGGTTGGATTTGTTTTCCCTTGGATAATGTAATATTTTAGGCATCTAATCTGAGGATTAGATTATTAAATTTTGGAAAATTTATTAATCAATAAATCTCCCAAAAATACAAGATGTCTTCTTAGGAAGCTAGGGAGAGTGGAGCTCATTAATGATCAAAGTAACTACCTGCCACCTAATGGATAAGGGAGGAGGTAGTTACTAACTGCCAACAAAAATCCTAAAAAGGGGACTTTTTTCCTATACCGCAGTTAGACTCATGAAGTGTAGGGCTAGAGTGAAGGGGTATAGAAGACAAAAAGGTTAAAGATAACGGATTTTTGCTAGCTTGTATTCCATTGAAGCTCGGGGGTACTCATCCAAGAGTAAGAGTCAAGGTTGGGAGGAGCGTTGAAGCTCCAGTATCATTTTCCAAAACAAATTGACAAGGAAGTATATTTATTAGTTTGTATTTGTTTTCTTTTTGTTGATACATGTTAAGTATTTTATTATTGAATACATGTGTATTAGTACTGTTTCATAGTTTACAAGCTCTCTAGGTGTACATGTGAATGAAAAAGTAAATAGAATTACATTACTAAATCATTTTTGAAAATGTTTAGTTACTTCATGTAAACATATAACAATATAGAATATGAAATATATATCTAAAAAGAGAAAATGTATTTTTGTCTAGTGTGTAAATAATTTTTGGATTAGCCTATGAAAACATTTATTTCTGAATTCATTTATACTTCAGTGTATATGTACACATAAAAAAAGAATTATACTAGAGACTGATATGTTTTGAATAAAAAATTGATATAGTCTGTATAAGGTATGTTGGTAGAATCCCTTTCCTATATGTAAGTCTAGTTTAGACAAGAGTATAACCATAAAATAAATGAATACCAAAGACGAGGCTGAGCTAGCCTAATACATTAGAGAACAATAGAGTTCTCTACATGCAAATTCAGGAAAAATAGAGTATAGTAAAGTTAATGAGCGAATGAGGGGTTGTATCCAACCACTATAATTTTAGATATAATAGAATAAATTTATAATAAAACATTTATTCTATCATTACATCAAATCATGCAATTCTAAAAGCTATCAAGAAGATATTATTGCAATTTTTGAAATAGCAGAGAAAAAGAAAAGAATTACAGTTTATATAAAATAAGGGGAAAATCCTTTCGAGTTATCAACAAAGAAACTCAGCATACAATTTTATTTATAATGAAAAATAAGTGTTAACTAGAATGGTCAATGGAGACCTATTTTATAATTAACACATAACAATTTCCAATGACATAAGGCTTCTAGCCTTGGTCATGCTAATAATACAAGTGGGGCATAAAACCAAGAGTAACTTCGATGATAATTAATTCATATTAAACACTCTGGTGTCTCAGTCCTCAACGAGAGAATTAACAACTACTTAAGAAGTGACTAATGAGTGCAAATTCTACTGAGCTATAAGGGAGGAGGTTGAATTTGTTAAGGGACTAGAAGAGCTTACATAATTAATATAAAGAAGAACGTCCAAAGCGCTAAGAGTTGGTATACCTAAAAATGTCTAACAATATAAAGTATGAGTTGTGGCACATTAAAAGGAAATTTTGTTAAAAAGAAAAACCAGAAGATAAATTGAATGGGTATTATACTTGAGAAAGGAAAAAGAAACATGTCTGAAAAACCAATATCCACTACATTTACTAGAGGAAAATTTTGTAAAAAATGTTCGCAAAAAAATACTCAATTAATAAATTCAGGTAGGGTAAAACCCCTAAGAAAAGAGTAAAAATTCCACATTTGGAAGTTTAGCCATGACCCAACATTTACATATGTGTCTATGGCGAAAATAACTATGTTAAGGTTTAACCATTGCCACACAAATACTATGGTGTGTTAGGGTTTTAACCTATAAACCCCAAGTTCATAAATCGACCAAGAAATAAACAAGGAATGCAATAATTGTAATGGGGGTTTTAATTACTTTGAAAGGAATAATGTTATATTACCTTTTGGAAATGAATTTCTCTACTGATAATGAACCCTTTCCAAGAGGATGTCGTTAGTAACTCCACATCTCCGTGTTAAACCTATAGATAGAATGGAAAAGGTTATTTAAAAAACCCTGGTTTGTTTGACATATTTTAAAAAAAAAAGGCATTTACAAAGAAATATGAAAACAAGGTTTCACCTCGAAAGAAAAAGGGAATGAAAATAATCTCTTGTAACAAGTGTAATTAAACACGCAAGACAACTAAAGTATTTTCTCACCTGTGACAAATACAGAGAATAGTATCGGCGTCATAACCTACAACTCCAAGAAAACAAATAAATGGTTAAATTAAAACTATACAAGCCAGTAGTAGAAGAAATATATAAATTTCATAAAAAACAAACAATTGTATTCATACATGCTCATCCATGTTGAACCGTAATGTATCTCCACCAAAGGTGAAGGATTTAGGCCTGGAGGAGAGTGAGTTTACAATTATTCAGAACCTAGTAGAGAATGACGGTTCGAAAATCCCTATTACAGAGCATAGCGAAGCTCTATCGGAAAACCAAAAGGAAATGTATGAGTGAATCAGCGACGAGAAGATCTATATGGCCAAAGAGAAAACCCTATTGGATTCAAAATATTTAATCAAAGCCATCAATTGAAAATCCATGTTTTACCAAGTGAAGTCACGTGAGGCTAGGTGGGAAGAGACCTTCATGGATCCTTAGAAATGGTCCATGCAATTGAATTTGTATGCCATTTGTAGAGTGTAGTCCACGCAATTGAATTTGTAAGCCATTTGTAGAGTGCATCAAATCTTAGTGCATTGGTTTGTTATTTATATTGTAATCAAAAGGTCGATAGATTGAATCCCATAGTGGCCAGTTGTAGGGCACATCAAACCATATAAGTTTTGAATGATAAAAGCATAAAATGCATCAAACCACACCTTATCCCTTGGCATAACATTTAAAATAAGGTGACTTGGAACCTTATCATAAAGGAACAAAGACTAGGGGTGAAACCCCATAATTTTTATAATAATACTTTTACATAAGGATCAACCTTGTATTAATCCATTAAAGGGATGTTTATTTTTGTATAAAAATTATATTTTGGATATAAAGGTAAATTTGATCCTACTATATGTGTAAGACGTAGTTGAATGAAGTGTATAGTGGATTAAAAGACCCCATATCGAACCTTGGGAAAGGTTAAGGGAAGATTTAAATGTATTTGTAATAAGATGAGAATAGTTGGGGATAAAAAATTAAAAGTAACTTGTATTAAAATGCTACAAATGAAAATTTTGGTAAATAAATAAATCAGTATCATAGTACTAAGTCATAAACTTGTGAACTATTAGTTGAGTACTAGAATTGGGTTAGCAAGAAAAATAAAAATTTAGGGTGTATTTTTGGGTTCATTACATATAGTTTGTTGGGTGTGAAATTGTTAAATTCTGAAGATGTTCTATGCTAAATGCAAATATAATTTAAACTTCTAGGGCACAATGAAAGTAAGATGCAGATAGAACATACCAATAGATCGATGGAAGACAAGCCAAAAAGAGAGATAAATAATGGTGCCATTACGGCGATCAGCGGGATGCTTCAACCAGCAAAGTCTTCATAAGGTCAGCCTCCCACATGTGTCACACAACCCCAAGACTTTCTATCAAGAATACTCCACCAAGACGCTGCACCAAGAAGCCCTAAACGCAGAACCAAGAATGATGCTCCATCACCAGCCAAGAGAGAAGAAAATGCCTCCACAAAATGTGTGTGTAAAATGAACTCCAAGTCTCTCCAATATATAGGCATCTTTGGGGGTGTGTGATACATCTCTAATGCATGTGGGATAAATCAGGTCGACCTTGCACTTGTGGAATAAATTCAAAATACATGTTCTGCTCATCCGATCAAGATGATCTTTAGATCGATCTTGCACCTCTCCGAAAGAGGAATCCAATAAAAATATTGGCATCATCATCTGATCATCACAACATGGATTTTGGACCTAGTTTCCCAAAATTAACACTCCCTCTCAACTAGGGAGAACTCCATCCACCAGTGTCATCCAAACATCGTGCATCATCCCGCCGTAACTTGCTTCGATGGCTTCTTTATTTCAAAACAAAAGGTGAGTCACAAAGACATCACTCTTGGCTAACCCGAAGTCATCTCAGAGGTCTGAAATCTCTATAAGACTCAACGGAGTCACATACCAACCCAAAGTTGGTTTAACTGACCCAAAGTCAGTTGGAGGTCTGAAACCTCACTAGACTTGATCCCAGATCAAGTGGTTGGAAATGTGCCATCCTAGACATAAAGAGTACGGCAATCTCTGATGCGTCCATCGGTCTTGCTATGGTCTCTATTCACATTTCCCTCCTCACTAACCAAATGAGAGGTACTTCCCATGAGTCTGAAACTCCATGGGTAGGATGCATACGAGCACAAATCAGAGAGAGGTAAACCAACTCAATATCATCACGGTGGGGTGGAATCACACCAACAAGGTTCGGAATGTCGAGCCATGTGGTTTCTTATAGCTCCAAGAAGATATCCCCAAAGCCCCCCTGGAGCTCCCAGAGCTCATCGTCCAACAGGGCCCTCCAAATAGGGTCATTCCATGATTCCAAGATTCTCACGAAAGGTTAGGAACATGACCTTCCCTAAGGGATTTGTGAGAATATCCACAACCTGCTCATCAGTTCCTATATGATCGAGCCTTACGGCGCCTCGTTGTACCATATCCCATATGAAATGGTACCAAATATCAACATGCTTGGATCGATCGTGGAACACGAGATTCTCTGACAAATGAATCCCCCTCTGGTTATCATAAAGGATAACAGTGGCATCTAGCACATGCTCAAACATCTCACTGAAGAGCTTTCGCAACTAAGTGGCTTCACAACAGGCCATACACATTGCAATGTATTTGGCCTCAGCGATGCTCAAAGCTACCAACTTCTGCTTCTTGCTTGAAGTAGACCCAAGTGTGAAGCAGCATCCAGATGTGCTCTTGCGATCCACCACACTGCCTGCCTAATCCGCATCAGCATGTACACGAAGTCTCAAACTCCCAGCCCATGGTCTATCATGCCCCAAAGATATCTCAAGAGTTTCTATGCACCAACCCAGTGAATGTTATGAGGATCAATCATGTGTTGACTCAAAGTGTTCACTGCATAACATACGTCTGAACAGATGTTCCCTAAGAACATCAAGGCCCTTAAGAGTTGACGATACTCAGTAGGATTTGCTAGTATAGACCCAGCAGCGCTTTCACTCCACTTCTTAAAGTTGAGCTCCATTGGTGTCGACATGGACTTACAGCTCACCATTCCAAATCTTTCCAACTGCTTCACAATACATTTTCCTCGAGAGAGGAAAATCTCGCCAGGTCTCTGCCAGACCTCCAGGCCTAGGAAGTAATGTATCAGTACTAGGCCCTTCATCTCGAACTCAGAAGTGAGCTCCCTCTTCAACTGATGAATGAGAGGGTCAGCACTTGTCAGGAAGAGATTTTCCACATAGAGACCCAGAATAAGAGGCTTTTCCCTATCAACCTTAAAGTAAAGGTTCAGATCAGCATTACTTCGAGTGAAGCCCAGCTTCATCAAGTAGCTATCTATCCTCTCGTACCAAGCCCTGGGGGATTGCTTGAACCCATAAAGGGCTTTCTTCAACCTACATGCATGAGAGTCTCTATCCTGGAATTTGAACCCCAGAGGATTCTCCACATACATCTCTTCCTTTATTGAACCATGCAGAAAGGCGGTCTTCTCATTCATCTGATGAAGAATCCATCCTTGCATAGCAGCAAGGGTAACAATAGATCACAGGTGCAATCATAATCAATGCCTTCCTAGAGAGGAGTCTCAAGCAACACACCTTTCCTTGTACTTTTCATTACTCCCATCAGATCCATACTTGATCTTATAGAGCCATATCGAGGTGACAATAGCTTTGTCCTTCGGTCTCGGGACCATATCCCAGACATCATCCTTCATAATGGACTCGTACTTTTTGTGTATAGAATCCTTCTAGACTTGATGCTTTTTGGCTTCTTCACATTGTAATCATGGCTGCTAGATACCCTTGGTATCTATATGGATTCTTGCTTTCCCAGAATTTCCCCCTTTGAGGCCATATGACTCTTAGCATCCTGGAGAGTGTCTCTTTTCCATGAAGGTCTCTTCTTCTTTCTTCCAGCAATGTTATTTTCTCAAGATCATATACGGTTGTGGTCTCCCTCTTAATGCCATCTCCTCTGCAAAAGTCACTGAATTCATATGACTCACTTTGGTGCTATTATTATACATCACTATCATCTTCATTATAGCCATACTACCATACAGTACTGAAGGTATCAAAATTCATGGTCATATATACTTTTCCATATGCCTCTAAAGATATCACAAATCAAGATCATATAGATTATGCCATATGTCACTGTCCATATCTTCCTACACATCAAGAACAAATAAAATGACTTACTTGTTGAAGATGCACTCCACTTACATCTCTTTGGTCTCTTGTCCTTGATGTACCAGGTAGATCTCACAGATAATATTGTTGCTTCAAACTTTGCCTCAGTTGTTCACAGGGTCCTCCGCTGCTTCAGATGCACTTTCACAACCATCTCTTCAATCTGCCTTCTATTAATGACAAACCTCCACCAAGGTCACTAAACATAGGGCTATATATTTTTGCCATGTTCATAGGATCTTAATCAGTTGCTACTGAGTCACAGATCTTAGGCTCCATGGATCTACCTTCTAACAGTGGATTGCTTCTCCAATACTCACTTAGTAGGAAATACCTTAAATTTCCTTCCTCTTTTCTTAGCATATATGCCACATTCCAGCCCTTAATTCCCTGAGCATGTACATGATTAAGCTTGGCCCTTGCTCTTGTTGTTCCGCAGGCCCTAAGGCCTCTTTATCCAGCGAATACAAAGGTCTCAGCCCTCCTTTAGTGCATAAACATCAGTACGGCCCTAACACATAAATATACCATTGTTCTATGTCCACTTCTGAGCCTTTATCATCATTAAGACTTGTTATTTAAGCAATGCAGTGAAGAAAAATACAATGACCCATAGAAAAATCAATGCAGTCATTGTCTTGGGAAAAATTTGATGCAGAGTCTTCAGAAGGTCTAAGTGCTCATCTGAAATAGACAAAATTCAACTCCACAACCCTGTGGAACATATACACCAACAGCCTTTGCGAAGCCATTATTTTCAATTTCAAACAAAAAAATTACATTCAAAGAACGATTTGAATTCAACACCATTTCAGTCCTTGCCAAGGAATTTTCCTGCGCTTTTGGACCATTGTGTAACAAGGCATTCCTTATCATCTGGACAGTCTCTTGCATCTGACCTTGGATCTGAACACTGTCCTTTGCAGCCTAATGATGGTTGTCAAGGAATTTCACCCACATGTATTTTTGTCTCTCTTCCTTCAAGATTCTCAAAAAATTCCTCTATAATCAATCCACCTGTCGAGCATTCTGGGATTGGAAGGTGTTCAATGCCATATCATCAGAATTTTATCATGCCTATCCTCAACTCAGTTCCTCAGCCTGGATATGTTCATGGTTCAATAGTTCAATAAGTAAATTATTATGTTAATGATGTCCCCACTCATGTTGCTACTGCTACGACATAGCAGAGGTCTGCATGTGCTCAGCCTCCCTTGGAACTAGTCAATTTGCAACATGCATCAAGCACTGGACAAGACAGTCTTATGCCAATATTAATTACAATGCCACTTTTTTTTCTCTCCTCAAAACCAGTCAGGAGGACAGATTGCGTCAGTGCCACTTTCCATATTTACAGAACAAAAATTTATGGCCTGTTCTCAGGTTGGGATGCCTTTTACACCAAGACTTTCTACTGTTAATCAACCTAGTAAGGATATTCCAGGATTTATGTTGTTAATAAATGTGTTACAGTTACAGTGCTATCATCTACTCCAGATCACAGTCACACATCGTGTACATATTATAGCCAAAGGAGCAATGTCACCGTGTCACAAAATGTCAATATCCAAGTCATGTGAATCATTTTAAAAAATACAAACCCATAGGCTGCAATTTTCAGTCTGATGTTCAAGCCCTCTACTCAATATACATTCAGCATTCCAAGCCCTCTTTGGTTGTGGCCCTCCAAAGTAAAGCACCTCTTCCTCCACACTGCCCCTTTCTAGGCCTTTCCACCTAGACGTTGCCCTTAAAAGGGCCTCGAACTGCTAGCTATGGTCTGCGAACTAGAAAAACAATTAGCTATGGTTGTAGTTCTCCCTTAGACACCACCCAAACTACCTAAAATCAACCCTTTCTTATGCCTCTCTTCCTCGGCCACCTGCCTATCAAACTCAACCCTTAAATAGCACTCTAAACTGATCTTAAATCAGTCGCTGTCTCCTACAGCACTCATCCTCCCCTACAGAAATTCCCACATTGTCCCTAGGCCACCTTCATGTTGTCTTAAGGCTCCTCTTTCATGTTGTCTTAAGGCTCTTCTTTCACGTTGTCTAGGCTTCTTCTTTCACACTGCTAGGATTTTCTTTCACGCTATCTAGGCTTCTCCAATTTCACGTTGTCTAGCTTCTCCAATTTCACGTTGTCTAGGCTTCTCAACTTGTCTTCTCCTAGCTCTGATACCATGTTAAATTATGAATATGTTCTATGCTAGATGCAAATATACTTTAAAGTTCTAGGGCACAATGAAAGTAAGATGCAGATAGAACATACCAATAGATCGATGGAAAACAAGCCGAAAACAAAGATAAATAATGGTGGCGTTACAGTGGTTAGAAGGATGCTTCAACCAGCAAAGTCTTCATATGGTCATCCTCCCACATGTGTCACACAACCCCAAGAATTTCTATCAAGAATACTCCACCAAGACGCTACACCAAGAAGCCCTAAACTCATAACCAAGAACACTGCTCCATCACCATCCAAAAGAGAAGAAAATTCCTCCACAATTATTTTTTTTGTAAAATGAACTCCAAGTTTCTCCAATATATAGGCATCTTTGGGGGTGTGTGACACATCTCTAGTGCATGTGGGATAAATCAGGTCGACCTTGCACATGTGGAATAAATTCAAAATACATGTTCTTCTCATCTGATCAAGATGATATTTAGATCGATCTTGCACCTCTCCAAAAGAGGAATCCAATAAAAATATCGGCATCATAATCTGAGCATCACAACATGGAGTTTGGACCTAGTTGCCCAAAATTAACAGAAATACTAGTGCGCTTGGGAATAAGTGCTTGAACCTTCAAAAGGTGATCTAGTTGATTTAATGTTGATTTTTCTTTGAGATGTGTTTTATATTTGAGGGAGTTACTACTCTTGGTATTAGAGAGTATGAAAAGATTGAAGGTGCTTCCAAAACTTTTCACTTTCCCGGTAGAGGTTTTAAATACCATTGGAAGAGGTTGAGTTCTTTAAGCACATTGAAAAAGAGATCACTTCACCTACAAAATCAAAACTATTGGTTGAGCATAATATAAATGAGGTGAAGGATGTTGGGTATGTATTATATTCTCTATATGATTTGTATGCAGTAGGTATAATGTGGGGTTGGGGGCGTCTTAGCCCCCGATAAAATAAAATAAAAGGTGGTTTTTTGCGTTTGTTTTTTGTAGTTTTAAGCACATAGTTTTGTTTTTGGCTGTTTTGTGGTGCATGGTCATTCAGCTTATGATTATCTAATTATATTTAAGGAATTAAGGTTGTAATCTCATCCATGTTAATGGATTAGGGGTCTTGCATGTTGTGGGATCATATATTGTATTTTAAACAATGAAGTTGATTAATGATAAAAATTAGAGTTGTGACTCTAAATGGTTTGTTGGTTTCTTAGTTTGGGCTTCCAATGTAAATCTATATGTAATATGTGATTGCAATTATTTTATTTTTATATTTTATTAATAATATTGGTATGCATTACATTACTTTATAAGGTTTAAAACTTACAAAGGCAAAGAGAATCATTATTGATTTGATAAACATAATTTTATCAATCACGTTATATAGAAGAAGACTAGTGAGGTGATGTATGATATTTGGATTATATTATATTAGAGGGTGAACGTCTTTAGGAAGATGCTCTGGAGAAATTAGTTATTGGTTATCTATAAGAGGGGCATAGATTCAATGTTTGGTTACCGAGGAAGGATCGCATGGTTCAAAGATCAACTGGCTACCACAGAGACAAATGTTGAGGGTGGGGATTTGGCGCTCATTGCTTTGATTGAGCTTACTTTATTGTGGAAAACCTTTCTATAAAGTGTTTGTGCTTGTGAGGAGTTATTATCTTTTCAGAACTTTGGGATGACTATTACAAGAAGAGACAAGTTTTAAATCTAGATCAACTAAGTCAAGTAGAATACCTAACTCCCGTTAGGAAGATGAAGAAGGGAAATAAGAAAGGACCTAGGAAGGGTAAGAAATAACAATTAAGCCAGAATATGACATATTTGACTAATGAAAAATATTTTAGGTGATACCACAAAGGGGAATTATCTCTGTCAATCTTAAAATGAGAAGAACATGCCAAGCAACATATATATGTTGCATGGAGTACACAAGATGGAGCTAGAGTGGACAATTTAGCATCCTAATTTGAAATTTCCTTCTCTATGGTCTCTTGGTTATATATCAATATTATGTCAAGTGTTGGGTGGGATGTCAATAATAGGGCATTAATACATATGGCATATGATAGGGAATGCTTCAAAAAGTTTCAAAAACAATAGGGAGGAATAAACATAGGGTTAGGTGGTGATACTAGTTATCCTATAAAAGAATTGGACTCCATTTCCTTCACAATACCATCACATGATTTTATTGAGTTGAATTATGTTTCTTTGTATTGATTTGAATGAAAGTATTATTTCAATTTTTTGTATGAAATGTTTTCAATGTAGAGTTGCATGTGAAGGACAATAGTGAAATATAAGTGATTGTAGTGTAGCAAATTTGACAACTTTTGTTAGAGATGTGTAGGGTGATGACATTTTCAAATTATTTAACGATGTTGTGGTTCTTGTGCATTCCAACAAAAAAATAGGGAAGCCTTCTAGTTTTGTTAAGGCACCTGTAGAGAATGTATGGTGGGATGCCATGGAGATAGGTTCAAAAAATATTATGGAACCAATTATTTATTCCAAAGCTTGCCACTAATGGGAGTATTGAGGAGTAGTTGTATAGGGTTGTTATATTTTTCCATAAAGAGGGAGTTGACCTATATGAAACTATTATCCAATTATTGGATAATTATCTATAAAAGAGGGAGTTCTGACTTATGAAGGTTTATTTTAAGTTGTTGGAGGTTTTGAGGTGCATGGGAAAGATACTTAAGTTTGTAGATTTATGGAGAGGTCATATCTAGGTTGTTTCATGCACCATAAATTTAAAATCTCAATAAATTTGGTGAATAAATTTGAATTGAGGGACGATTGAGTTTATTTAGTTTTTGATTTTTTCATATTCATATGCGGTCAATGTCTTCGAAGGTTTTATATGTCATGATAATGTCCTGGTTTATCGAGTAATTTATGGTGGGGTCAGTAATTGATTTCTAGACTACAACAGATTGAAATTTTTTATTATAGTATTGGCTGAGATTTAAAAGGAGAAGACTAATGTTTTTTAAAATCCTTTCCTCACAAAGAGGGTATGCTAGCTTTTGGGTTGCTTCAAAACTGTTTACACCATGCTAGAGTTTATTTCATGTGATGTGGCCCTCTTAGTTATATATTATCCATATGGTAAATTAAATTTTAGGAGACAAATATCTTTGTTATCACATATTTTTTTCTAGAAGTATCACACTCCTTGAAAAGGTAAGTATCTTATCTATAATTTGTATCTTCTATGTGGTGTGTGTGTGTATGTTGGAAAAGTGGTTTTTTTATGGGAGGTGGTCCTACCTTGAGGATGGGTGTTGGGTATTTGGAGCAAAGGTACTTAGCCATAGGAGCATTGAAACTACATGGAATATCTTATGAGGATGATAACATGATCTTAGGGTGCTTAGGTTGAGGACACATTACTTAGGGTTGGTTTTGGACCTTAAAAAAATATGTTGAGTTGGGGCATTGGAGGATGTATTGTGATGATGAGTGCTTGACACTTGGAGTCCATGATAAAAGAGTGAACCACTTGAATATTCATCTCCTAACATGTGTACACCTTGAAGATTCTTCACTTTGAGACCTTATATTGTAAATTATATAATTTTTCTCATAGACATAGTCCACTTTACTATTATTGGCATCAGTTCTGAGATTTTATTCATATGTAATGTGTTATCACTCAAAAAATTCAAACATCATTTTGACAAGGTTAAATTGGTTCATGGGTCAAAATAGGGTTGTAGGGTTCACTTTTAAGTTTGATCAAGGGAAATATTAAATTTTTATGGTTTGAGTTTACCCTAAGGTCTAAACCCACTCATGTTCAAACTCCTTCATGTCACATCATTCATCATTTTGATTCATTTCATTTTCCAAAGTTTTTGTACCGAAACTGCCTAATTAGCCAAGAAACCACAGTTTCGTAGCGCATTGCACTGTAAAAAGTCACTTTTTGCTACGAAACTACTGATAGTTTCATAGCGAAAATAGTCAAATTAACACTAGAGGCACTACGAAAGCATGGTTTTCTGTCTGTCTTGTCAGTGGAGCTGTTAGGTGTCAAAAAACATTGGGAAAGGGTAAGTTAGATGCTTTTCGATTCATGGAGTGATGAAATCAAGGTACATGCCCAGGTTTGCAGACATCGAGGTTAGTTTAGGTAATGAATAAGTCATCATTGAGTCATGAGAAGACATTTAAACTTCAAATTTTGTTGTGAAACCAGCTCCAAAAAGAGAATAAAAGAGATATCAACACCTTAGAAATGAGCCACTTCGAGGGGGCAACCTCCAATACATTACATGAATGAACAGCTCTTGGATTATTCAAATTACAAAACCTCCTTTCTATATATAGGAGTCCATGGGGCCACAATGCAATCCTAGCCAACCTAAAAATAATAATTTAAGGGCACAATAATAACAATATGGGGGTTACAAGGGTACAATAATAACAATAAGGGGGTTACACTAACAACAATAAGGGACTATACTAGTAATATAGGGACCTAACATGCCCCTCTCCTTCAAAAAGTGTTGTCCTCAATGCTTGAGTAGCTCTGGGTGCTTATGTATAAAATTCTCATCCTCCCATGTAGAATCTTCAGTGGGTAAGTTCTTCCACTTGATGAGATACTCTGAAATTGATCGATTTCGTAGCTGTCGAGTTCTTGTTTCCATGACTGCTTCAGGTTCCAATATGATTTTTCCTTCCTCATCAAGTTCGGGCAATATTGTTTGAACTGGAATATTTTCACCTATAACCTTCTTTAAGCATGAAACATGGAAAATTGGATGCACTCGTGAAGAAGCAGGAAGCTCCAATTTGTATGCCATAGTACCAATCTTTTGCAACACCTTGTAATGACCATAGTACTTTGGCGATAATTTATTATCCTTCTTAGCTTGCTTGAGGGACATTTGTTTGTATGGTTGTAGCTGTAAAAATACCTAGTCTCCTACATCAAAACTTCTCTCGCTGCGATGTTGATCTGCCTGTTGTTTCATTCGATTTTGTGCCAAATTCAAGTTGTCCTTTAAGAGTTGGAGAACTTCTTGTTGATGCTCGATGTGATCTTCCACTGCTTGAACCTTCGAATTTTCTCTTAAATATGATGTGATGGATAGTGGATGATATCCATAAAGTGCCATAAATGGGGTCATTTTTGCTGCAGTATGGAAGGAAGTGTTATACCACCATTCAGCGAGAGGTAACCACTTCACCCATTGTGTTTGTTTATCAGATACAAAACAACGAAGATATCCTTCCAAACATTTATTTACTATCTCAGTTTGACCATCAGATTGAGGATGATAAGATGAGCTATGAGCTAATTGAGTACCCAAACAAGAAAATAACTCCGTCCAAAAATTTCCAGTAAAAATGGGATCTCTGTCGCTCACAATAACCCTCGGGTTTCCATGTAGCTTTTGAATTGTGTCCATAAATGTAGTAGCAACTGTACTTGCTTTAAATGGATGAGATAATGCACAAAAGTGTGCATACTTGGTAAGTCTATCAACTACCACCATGATGACACTCTTTCCTTCGGACTTAGGTAAACCCATGATAAAATCCATTGAAATCTCCTCCCAACGTTGACTTGGAATGGATAAAGGTTGTAGAAGTCCCGGGGTCTTAATTGTTTCCACTTTATTCTGCTGGCAAACCAAACATTCCGCCACAAACTTTTGAATATCAGATTTAGGGCCATCCCAAAAAAATTCTTTCTTCACCCTGTGGTAAGTTTTTAAAAATCCTGAGTGTCCTCCTAAAGGAGAAGTGTGCAATTCCAGAAGAATCTTTTGTTTTAGTTGGGAATTCTTACAAAGATATAAGCGATCTTTGTACCATAAGGAATCATTTTTCCAACTAAACATATCAGATGTACTAGGATCTTGCTGCAACTTTTGAATGAGTGTCCATACATCTTTGTCCTTCTTCCATTCATCTCTTGCTTCGGTTATCCAATCTGGTTGGATAATAGAAATGGCACAAATAAATGCTTCCACCTCTTCATTCTTTCTTGAGAGTGCATCTGCAACAACATTAAGCTTTCCTTTTTTGTAGATTATTTCAAAGTCATAACCCAACATCTTTGTGACCCATTTTTGCTGCTCTTCTGAAGATAGTCTTTGTTCCAAAATGTGTTTAAGACTATCATGATCAATTTTTACCTTGAAGTGTCTTCCCATTAGGTAAGTTCTCCATTTCTTTAGTGCATGCAGTATTGCTAACATTTCCTTCTCATAAATAGGTTTCTGTGAATACTTTCCTTTGATTGGACGACTTTCAAAAGCAATAGGTCTTCCTTCTTGCATTAAAATAGCACCAATTCCATTTCCTGAGGCATCACATTCCACAATAAAGGTTTTTGTGAAGTTTGGCGTAGCTAAGACTGGTGCTAAGCACATTGCCTCTTTAAGATGTTCAAAGGCCTTAGTTTCTTCAGGAGTCCATGAAAATGCATCTTTCTTCAATAATGTTGTTAGAGGTGCTGCTATTCTCCCATAATTCTTAACAAACTTTCAATAATACCATGTTAACCTGAGAAATCCTCGCAACTGATTTATGGTTGTGGGGACTTTCCATTCCTTAATGGCTTTAATTTTGTTAGGGTCTACCTTAACACCCTCGTGAGATACAATATGACCCAGATATTCCACCTCTTGTACTCCAAAGAAACATTTGGATGTTTTTGCATATAATCGTTTCTCCTGCAATAGTTTGAGCACCCTGTCAACATGTTCAACATGATCCTTCCAAGACCTGCTGTAGATTAGTATATCATCAAAAAATACTAGCACAAATTTTCTAAGGAAGGGTTTGAAAATGGAATTCATCAACCCTTGAAATGTATAAGGTGCAATGGTAAGGCCAAAAGGAATGAACAAAAATTCATAATGACCCTCATCAGTTCAAAATGTTGTTTTTGGAATATCTTCAGTCTTCATTCTAATTTGATGATATCCTGAACGAAGATCCAACTTGGTAAAATAAATTGCTCCATGTAATTCATCCAATAATTCATCAATCACAGGAATGGGAAATTTGTCTTTAATGGTGAGCTTATTGAGCTCCCTATAACCCGGACACATTCGCCATGATCCATCCTTCTTGTGTACCAACACTACAGGAGCAGAGAAAGAACTTTGACTAGGTTGAATTATACCCGCCTCTAACATTTCTGCAATCATACGTTCAATTTCGCTCTTTTGGAAGTAAGGATATCTATAAGGCCTGATGTTTGGAGGAACACTTCCTGGAATCAAATGACTAGCATGATCATGATCACGAATAGGTGGGAGTCCTTTGGGAGTTTCAAACACCTTGGAATGATTGTCCAAGACTTGTTGGAGATCTGCAGAAATAGATGATTTTGATGTTGGAACTTCTAGTGAGCATAATTGTGCAATTATGCCTCATTGTTCTTTATTTAGAAGCTTTGTCATGACATTAGAGCTTATTATCTTTCCTGGCTTCCCTGCAATACCCCGTAATTCGACTTCCTTTCCTTCTGAAAAAAATTTCAAGAAAAGTTCTTGAAAATTGAAAGCTACCATCCCCAAAGATTGTAACCATTGTACTCCTAGTACAACATCAACACCTCCCATAGGAATGGAAAGCATTGGACTAGTCAATACATATTCCTCCATGGTTAGCTTGATATTATGGCATTTTCCAGAGCAATTTATAGTTCCTCCATTTGCAACCATCACTTGACATTCTGGTGCTGGGTATAGGAAACAATTCAATTCCTTGGCTACCTTACAATGAATAAAATTATGGGTACTACCTGAATCAATCAACACTATTACCTTTTTCTTCTTGACATTTCCTTCTATCTTGAGAGTTTGAGGAGTGGTAATTCCTTCCAATGTATTACACGATATGGTCAGACTCATTTCTTCCTCTTCTTGGGTTGGTTCCTAGTGTATATCTTCTTCTTGTTCATTTTCTTCTTGCTCTTCACAATCTATGTAAAATAATTTCTTCTCAGCACACTTATGACCTTTAGTGTCTTTGCTATCTCAACTATAGCAAAGCCCTTTTGCTCTTTTTTCTTCCAATTTTTGTGGTGTCAACCTTGTAGGTTGTGGAAATCTAGGAGTAGCAACACTTCCCTCTTTATAGAAGTGAGTGGTAGGCTTCCTTGTCACCATAATTTTACATTCAATTTTTCTTGCCAACCTGAATGCCTTCTCCAATGAATCATGTTCCAAAACGCGAACTTCATGTTGGATGTTATCCTTTAAAGTACCTATGAAGAGATCAATCCTGTGTTCCTCTGGAATATCAGTTACCCTTATATTCAATTTTTGGAAGTCCTCAATGTGCTCCCCCATTAAACCCTTTTCTTTGAGATTTATCAATTGGCTAAAGAAGGTGTTGCTCTTTGTATCCTCATAATGTGCTATCATTTCCTCCGTAAAAAATGACCAAGTGACAATTTTTTTACGGGAGCAAAGCCATCGATACCATACAAATGTATTTTGTTCTAAATGTAAAGTTGCAATGCGTAACTTTTGTGTGTTTTTCACATTATGGAGATCAAAATATTGCTCCATCTGTAGTATCCATGTTACAGGATCCTTTCCATCAAACTTCCTCATATCCATTTTTGGAATATGGTGGTTCTTCCCGTCAACATTAGATTTTATGAAATCACGATTAACATTTATTTTGTTCTCATCATGAGTTTCCTCTACTATCTTTTCACCATTAGGAAACATTTCTTGTATCAAATTTGTCAAACCTTCCATGTCTGCTTTTAGATCATTCTTCATGCTTTCCATTTTCTCATCGATTTTAGCTTCCATGTCATCCATCTTAGATTCCATGCCAGCTTCCATGCCATCTATCTTAGATTCCATGCCATTCTTCAAACCATCCATCTTAGATTCCACGCCTTTCTTCAAACCATCCATGTCATTTTTTGTTGCTCTTTGCGAGAGTGAAATTTGTTGCACTTGCTCTTGTAATTTTGATATGTCATGTTGCCATTCTTCGTCTTCATGAGTCATAGTAAATCTTTCTAAAGGCTTAATGGGTGTTGAATTCATTTTAGGGGCCATTTTAGAATCCAATACTGATATCTATTCTAAAATATGCCCTTGGAATCAATTCAACTTGATTCTTCAAACAAGACTAGTGCAATTCGAAAATAAATAAATAAATAAACACCTTTTACTTGCTTTTGAGGAGCTCGATATTGAAATTGAATTATCTCTATAATTGGGGATCCTCCATATCTGAAATTCAGCCCTATAGTAGCCCTCTGAAGCTTCTTTCAAATGCCACAAGTCTAATCTGATTTTTATTCTTCAAGGAAAATTTATGGCCAATCTCCCACAATCACCCAATTTTGGACTCGTTCAGTAGAGCGAACTTGTACGACTTGCCACGTGTCACTGTTTCCTCCTTTCGCTCTAAAATTGATAGAGAGAAAACTAAATTCCGTGTGATTACGGCCACTTTTTACAGCATTCCAATCTGATGCTCATAGAGAGAGCTATGAAGATTTTCCCATGATCACCTCTTTGAGATGAAATTCAGAAGCCTCAAAAAGCCCTAACTTCCACAGATCATATCTTCAAAAATATTGCGAACCAATATCTGAAATTTTGCGAAGATGTTCCTCAAGATTGTGGCTTCACACTCTAAAAATTCTAGCTTCTGAACCTATTATTGCCTAAATCTACCTCAGGCTTAAGGAACGCAGAGTTCAGGGTAACATCAAATCACGCTCAGTCTAGTAGCTAGCCCTACCAGAACAGGAGAGGGCTCTCTCCGGGTCAATCTCAGTGAAAAGTAATCAATAGTGCTTGATATGACTAAAATAAAAGCTAATTTTAGGCTAGGTATATAAGTGAAGGAGTCTGATTGTGTTTTTGGGGTTTTTTGTTGGATCAAAGTGAAAGGCAGTTTTGGGTGCGGGGATTAGGCCTAGTTTTTGCAGAGTTCTGATTGGGGCAAGGAAGGCAATAGTTTTGATGCTTTAGATTGAGTGAATGGATGGATCATATCGGTGAGGAGCTGAAGAGGGCAAGAGGGTCTCAAGAGTCCTCCTCAAACAGATTAAAACATGAAAAACTACACAAAACTGAAGCCAGAGCAAAGCAAACCAATGAATTCTACCTTTATAACTTGATTGTTCAGTTTAAGAAGAAAGGAGAATGAAAATGGTACACATAAAAATCAGTGAACTTTCAAATACATATAGGAAAACACCATCAAGACATAAAGCCACAAGGATCCCAAAGAGGGCTGCAAAATCTGGTCTATTCCTTTGCCAAAATTGCAGAATGAAATGTACAATGTAGTGCTAGCAATCCCAAATGTCCAACCCTGAAAATGACTAAAAAAATACATCATATAGACAAGCCTAACCCATTCCCATGCCTCTAGGGGTCAAGCTCATCATTCTAGGAGCTGTTTCAACCATATCTAAACTAGGAACTAGAAAATAGGCCGTGAAACAACTTGCCTCTATATGCTAGGAAACTGATCCATTCACTCACATTTCACCTTTTGGTGAATGAATCTTCTAGAACAAGTAAAAATGTGCCAAAATTACATCATGGTTATGAAATTACATCAAGGTAGATCAAAAGTTACATGAAAAGTGAAAATGGCCAAAACTAGGCGAAATTCTGAGTTGTGGAGTGAAAAATAAGCCAAAATCCTCTATGCGCCGCGCCCAAAATCTCTATGCGTAGCACAACTTTGGAGCTGATTTTTAGGCCCTTCCCGAAGTCCAAATTGAGCTCATGATATCTCATTGGAAATCCCTACCTGTCTACTTTCCAACCCATGTGGAATTTATGGATTTGGTTGCCATTTTCTGCTTCAAAAACTCAATCTCCCAACACTGCTTCCTGTGTGTGCAAAAGGTGGCAGAAAGGCCATTTTTAGGGTGTTTTTGACCCTTTAGGCAACCCAGAACTTGATGAAATCCTTAGGTAATTTGTGAGCATGCATAAATTTTGATAAAAAAATCCAAAAATTCAAAGTTTCCCCCTTGAAGAGCTGCCAATTATAAGCGCGCACCAAGTGGCGCTACGCGTCGGGCAGGAAAATTTGTGTTTAGGCCCAAAAATTCAAAATTGACAAAAATTTTCCCAAATTTCTTGAAATTTGGGTTGAATGTCCACCATCAAGTGCTATGCTGAGCCAAAGAAGCTTCGGCCAAAATTTGGAGTCTATCATGCCTTTTACGCCTCCTCGATGCCTTCTTCATCTATGTTTCCTGAGGTGAATATGAGGAGTTTGGTGTCTTTGGTTTTTGTTGCCAAATATGTGATAACAAGTGAGGGACTATGGAGGGATAGGGTGGTGGAAATGATGGAAATAATAGACTATTATCAAGTGAAATTGTGAATTAAAGAGTTTGGGGCAGTCACTTGGTTTCTTGGAACAACCTTTGGGTTTGAGGAAATTTACAATTGGGATGGGGACAATGGGAATGAAATGAGTATAAGTGGCTTTAGGGATGTAGGAAGATAGGGGAATGGACTGTAATAATAGGATAACAGTGAGGGGAGGAATAAACAAGGTGAGGAATGAAGTATTTGGCACAAAGTTATTTTAAAACAACAACTTCAAAACCCTAAGGAAGCAATTTTCAACAAGATAAGAGGGTTTGAGTTTTGTGTATTAAAATCCTCATAAAAAACACAAGATCTCATTCATTGACAATGGAGAGTTTACTTAACCAACTTGGACCAAGAGAGACCGAGAATATTTGGAGTTTTGGAAGAAATGGCAGTTAAATAGCTTTCCGGCCCTATGCGTTGCGTAAGTAACCCAATGCGCCACGCACCTCCAATGCGTCGCGCACCTCCAATGCACCGTGCTAGTGTATTTTTTACACTACGGAGGCAGGCTCAATGCGCCGCGCCTACCCAGTGTGTCGCGACACTCAGCCTATGCGCCACGCACTGAAACTTCAACAAAATTTGCCCTCAAGCTTCTTCCTTCGCTCCTCACAGGTTCTCTTTTGCTCACTGCTGTCTCTTGGCATGCAAATGGATTATTGAAACATAAAAATCATATATATACCAAATAATTTTGATTTTTCATTTGAAAAAACCCACTTTGTAATGTTGCAAACTTGACATTTCACTTTAAAATTATGTTTTGTTTCCTTTGTGCTTTTGGACTGAATGATGAGTTTTCGCACACTAAACCACCATAAATTCTGAGAAAAACTCTTCACTTGCAATGGAAAAAACTCTTAACTTACTTTCACACCTCATATTTGAGCACATTTGGAAAATTTGGAGAAGTTTATGGTGAAATTGGGCTTGCAGCTCTATGTGCCACGCCACAAACCCAATGCGTAGCGCCATTTTGCAGGAGGCTTTTGGAAGCCTTCCTGCTGTCCAAATTGGGCGCGGGATAGCTCGTTGGAAATATTATTGAGTCTAATTTCCAACCCAACCAGAATTTTTCAATTTGGAGTTCATTTTCCTTGTCAAAAATCAAATCTCCCAAGACTGGTCAAAATGAGCAAAATGAGGCTGCCTCAAGGCAGAGTGTTGTTGCAGTCAAATTTTGAAGGTCTTCCTCAACTCCAAATTGAGCTCATGATAGCTCATTGGAAATATATTTGTGTCTATTTATCATTTTACTCATCAAAAAATTAATTTGGCCAACCAATCTAGGATAAATCTTGATTTTCCCTAGGTCACTTCAGAGGTGCATCAATTCTCCTGAGGCAACGGTATTTTTGACATTTCTCTAAAACCATGACACCTGTATAAAAATTGAAGGAGGTTTTTATTCCTTGGAATATTCTGGACAAAAACCTCTCTCATTTGTCCCAAATTCATATTTTAATGCTCAGGAACATCATTGGATTAAAACCTATCCCGATGTGTGGAACAAGGGATTTGTCGAAATGAAGCGAAATGAAGGGGAAAAGGGGCTTCTAAATTCTTGAGAAAATTTTTGGAAGTAGGGAGGGATGTTAGGAAGCAGGGGAAAGTGGAATTGCAGATATTGAGTGAGAGGAAGGGGTCAAAAAGGGTAAAACACGGGCCTAGCCTAGAAAATTGCCAAGTTGTAGCAAGAAACTAGGGTTTGTGCGAAAAGGAGGAATTTGGGGGATCTCAGTGATGGGAAGTGTTTAATAAGGTACATTAAGGATAGGGGAAGGTTTATGAACATCAGGATACAATTTTGGCTGATGATTTGACCATCCAAGAGAAATTACCTTCAAAACCCTAGGAGAGGGAATTGAACCTTACCTAGGCACAACTGAAGCATGAACAAGGTGTAAAATGACCCAGTAGAACTTGACATGATGATGAAAAACCTATGAATGATGGTACACTCATTTGAATAGTGACAAAGACCGACATTTGGACAACTTTGACAGGAGTAAAAACAAACCCTAGACCTAATACCTAGTGACCAAATTTTACTTGAAGACTCACTGAAATGAAAAAAATTGACTTTGACACCTTAAAATCACTTTGTAAGAGCATGTTTGATCACTGGAAGAAGGCTGCAAAGGCTGACACTAACAGAACCTTCGTAGAAAAAATTTATTACGAAAATACCATAATGACCTGTTTAGGTTAAATTCAGGAGCCTGCAAAATGACCTAACTTGCATGGATCATATCTCCGAAAATATTACGAACCAAGCTCTGAAATTTTGCGAAGATGTTCCTCAGGATTTTGGCTTTGCACTCTACAAATTTCAGATTTTGAACCTTCGTATAAAAAAATTTATAGTTAAAATGTCACGATTACCTATTTGGACCAGTGAAACCCTAGAATCTCAAAGCTCTGATACCAAATGTTTTGAAACCAGCTCCAAAAAGAGAAGAAAAGAGATATCAACGCCTTATAAATAAGCCACTTCGAGGGGGAAACCTTAAATACATTACATGAATGAAAAATTCTTGGATGATTCAAATTACAAAACCTCCTTTCTATATATAGGAGTCCATGGGGCCACAATGTAATCCTAGTGGGGCCACAATGTAATCCTAGCCGACCTAACAATAATAATTTAAGGGCATAATAATAAAAATATGGGGGTTACAAGGGTACAATAATAACAATAAGGGGGTTACACTAACAACAATAAGGGACTATACTAGTAATATGGGGACCTAACAAATATATTCCTAGTTTAGTCATTCTCATTTCTCGTTCCTCCTTGCGTAGTATCTGAGCTCTAGAGAGTTATTTTACCAAGACAAACTTGTGGATGGTTTCTTCAAAGGTTTAATTTGAACATTATCAAGTGAGCCTGCAAATTCATCAAGCGAGGCTGAACAATTCTTTGAGAAACTATGGTAGAGAAAAGAAAAATACAGAAGGGTGGACAATGTCTGAGATATGACCTGAAGACATGAAAGTGATCAATGAATATCCAGCAGTAATGGAAGCCTTCAGAAGAGCAAGTTGCCTATAGTTTTCTGAGAAATTGTAGGGTTGTCATACACAGTTATCCAAGGAGTTTGCTTTGAATTTCAGTGGAACAGCCACTAAATTGGGAATGCTAAATTTTTCCATCACACCAAAGGTTATTGCTACTACTACAAAGATTCCAAGAGGTCAAGAAACCTGGTTCAAAGGTTTCAAGTTTAACATGAAGTAGTGTAAATATTTCATGAACCCTGAGCACACTAAGATGGATCTCAACAATGTTGTTCCAAGAAGTTGCATTAAAGACAACTATTCAAAATTGTTGCTTATCATCCGAAAGTACTTTACCTGTGAAGGTAGATATCATAAAGTCTACTCATACCATTTCAAATTACTCCTGCACTTCACTAGTAAGATTTGCCTTGACTTACCTTTCTATCTGCATAGAATTCTGTCAAAGATGGCTAATAAGGTCCAAGCAAAATCTGTGGGGAGTGAGACATCATTATTTCATCATGGCTTAATGAAATTATTGGTTTTACATGAACTTAAAAGGTTAGGTAGAGATTGGTCCTCATTCTTGTTTGTCAGTGGTTTTGATTTGGATGCTCTAACTCCTTAAAAAACTCCTAAAACAAAGAAAAATCTATCACCACTAGCAGCAGAACAGAGCCAACCATTGGTTTCAAAACCAAATGAACATGTAAGAGAAAAACCAAGTAAGCAAACTATGAAGGAGCCAATGAAAATCCAGATTCTTGACACACCAAATTTCCCACCTGCAAAACACAAATCAAAGGTGGTCAAACCTGCAAAACATAAACAAACTATTAGCAAACAAGGGACCAAAAGAATGACTAGAAGCCAAACAGTGGTTTTGGAAGAGAAGATAGTGGTTGTAGAAGACAGAGCGGAAGATAAGGGGAATCTATAAGATATTTTACATGCCATTGACATAGAGGAAAAACCTATTGTCCAAGCTGAATTCATAGAGGAAGGTGGTAAAAAGTTAAAGAAAGACAAATCTGCAAAGAAATTAGAGTTTGAGGGAGAAGATGTAGGTTTCATGTTCCAAGCAAGAAAGCCTATCACAAGCCGTGCTAGGAAATTAATAGAAAGCAACAAAGAAGTTCAAATACCTAATGAGAGAGCTCAACCACCTCAAGAGATTATTGACCTCTCATCACCCACAGCAAAGGATACAGTCAGCAAATCAAAAAAGGGAAAAGAGAAGGTGATAGAAAAAACAGAGTTGCAGCTCCTTGAAGAGAAATTGAAATTGGAAAATTAGGAAATTTTTGTCATGCAAAAGAAGCTATGAAACACAGTGATGAGAAAATTCAATTTGAAAATATGAAGGCAGTTTGGGAAGAACAAGTTGACACTGTTTCTAAAACTTTAGACAATACACAGCAGTTTTTCAAGTGGACAATTCCAGCAACGTTAGAAGCCAAGCATGTCAGAAAGGTGAACACTCATCTGAAATCCACCAACAAAAGTCTTAAAGACTAGGTGAAGGACCTTGAAGAGAAACTTGAACTAATTCATGAAGAATTAGAGAAAAAATGGCTTAAAATGACAGTGATTGAAGAACCAATAGCCCAACCAATTGTAAATGAGGAAGAAATGAATTAAGGAGCCTAAAAGTGAGTTGTTTTATGGTTAATGGAAGATGAGGACATGTTAGTTACAATTTTTTGGCACTTACAGGTTTCATTTTCCAAAATTATGCAAAAAATTGCATTTTCAACACTTTTCAACAGTTTCGTAGCGCCTATAGGCTTGAAGGGCAGAAAAATGCCTCGAAACTATTGTAGCTGCTTTTTTGAGTTTTTGACCAGTTTTGGAGGTTATTAAGAGATGAAATTGGTATGAGGGATGTGTTTTATGGTGATGAAACTTATGATAAAGGCTTGTTTTGCAGTGCTACGAAAGTGCGCTACAAAACTACCTTACTTTCGTAGCGCACTATCTTTCAGCCTTTTTAGCAGGTTTTGGAGCAGTTTTTGGATAGCTAGAGGTTATGGAAGAGTTAAATACCAAGTCAAGAAATTATTCAACACTCAAGGACCAAGAATTGAAGGTGAAATGACAGCCAAAATATTCAAAGAAGAAGAAGACCATTTGCCTAAAAAACAAGGTCTTGTTGCCTAGTTTTGAGGAGGTCAGTTAAGTGATCATAAAGTGATGAATCCCATCATCTAAATTCGACCATGTGACAGCATACCTGTCAAAGATGTAATTTATTTTAGTAGATAAGGTTGTTAAATATAATAATGAGTAGTTTGAGTCTTGTTTGAAATAGGACAGTCAAGTAGGATAGGTGTTTGTTTGTCATTAAAGTTGATGTTTTATGGTTATGCAAGGTTTCATTAGGAAAAAATTCGATGTATCTAGCCTAGAGGCAGATCATATCATGATGTAACAACTCTATTAAAGGCCATTGAGTTGAATTTTTCAAGGGTTGGAGAATTTTGGCAAAGTTGCAGCTTATTGTAAATTGATTGTTTCAGTAATACAGAGATCCGTTACTTGACCAACTTGAGATTCTGAAGTAGTTTTTTGTGCTTTCCTATTCTATCTATACCTCTTATGTATCTCACTTGCAGTGGTTTTCATTTATATTACTCAAAATTAATCTATGAGATGCTCTTACTTCCTTTATAAGTGAATTGACTGTGTATTTTTATGCTTGATGTGTGTGTGTCCTATTACTAAAAATTCTGATTTGCCTCAGCTTCCATGTCAAGTAAACTCACTGAATCACTGAAATTTTTTACTCCATAAGCCCAATGTCTACATGTCAATGTTATTTTCAACCTAAATTCATCATAACTAGTTTATTTCATAAAAAGAGTTAGCCATCCATATCTTTATTCCATATCATTAACCCTTGAGAGAGCCCTCTTAGATTGAGGAGGCTAAGCCTCAATCAAAAGATTGGTTTGAAATAGTTGCATGAGATTGCCTGATTAGCAGCCTATCAGAAGAAATTTTCTGATAACATAATGTATTCATTACTCTATATTTTTAGCTGACGTGGAGGGGTCTTAGTGATTGTGTGATGTTGGAAATATTTGTTTCATTGATGTCAAGGACAGTGGAAGACTACTTATGTGCAAGATAAATATTGGAAATTGAAGATTATTGGAAATATTGATTTTGGAATTTTTATGTCCCATTTGGATACCATATATTTGAAGGAATTTTTAATCTAATTATCTAGATAAAATTGGGGCATAGGATATATATTTAGAAATATTATTTTTACACCTTTCTAGCGGTATATGGAAGTCCCTTTAACTCCATAGGAGGGAGGAGATATGAAATATTTTGTCAAGATGACTCAACCAAAGTATAAGCAAGTTGAACCAACCATTTTTACAAGGTATCCCCATACATGAACATACAAACTCTATAAATAAAGGGCTTATGAGCGAATTTTATCACCAATTTGGTCGCAAGAGGAGTTGAAGAATAGTTTGTGGGGTAATTCTTGGAGTCTAAAGGTGGAAACAAAAATATGATTTATTAGGTGAATGATTCATCTTGGAATTTTCATTATAACATTATTTTTGGGATGTTTTGGATCATGAAACTTGTTGGACACAAGTAGAAAATCATTATGTATCTTTCGTTTAGATTTCAGACCTTGGTGTGCTATAATTTCGGAGATCTGCTCTAAGGAAGTTAGGCTTCCTGAATGATCCTGAAATATGATTCAAATAGGTCAACTTGGAAGCTTTTCTATGACTTTTGTTTTAGGATATTCCATACTGTGAAACTTGGATGATATATATAGCAAATAATCATGTTCCTGTGGTTTAAATTATAGACTTTGGTTTTCTATAATCTCGGATATATTATCTATGGAACTTAGGCTTCTTGAATACTCCTAAAATCTTCAAAAAAAATTCAGCTTAGTATTTTTGCTACATATTTCTTTCTATGACGTTTCAAAATTTAAAATTTAGAGGAGACAGATTATCAATGTACTTGCGATAGAAATTATAAACCTTATTTCACTATAATTTGGGATATATGATATGAGGACGTTAGTGTTCCTGAATACTCCTTAAGCATGCTTCAAATAGGTCTGCTTTGCATTTTTTGCTATAACTTTCTTTCTAATATGTTTCTGTCTATGAAATTTGGATGACTTTGACAAGAGATCTCTAGGTACCTATGGTAGAAATTTCATAATCAAGTTTGCAAAATTGGATATGTGGAATGTTGTGCAAATTCATTCTTGGGAAGAAGCCAAAAGTAACAAGTTTTGAGAGAAGTAGACTTGATTAAGGAAGAAGCAACAAGTAGACTCAGTGAAAGCAAAAGTAACTACCATACCTAGTGATGTTAGAAACAATAAGTAAAATTGGTGAAATTGGAAGTAATTAACATACATTGTGAAGAAGCAAGCAGACTTAATGAAGTAGGTTGGTGTAGACAAATATTTTCAAAATGGGGATTGGTGTCTCTTGTAGGTTGGTGCCTACAAAAATTGTAGCAATGGTGATTGGTATCTCTTGTAGTTTGGTGCTTATAAAATTATAAATGGGATCGATGTCTCTTGTATATTGGTGGCTACAAAGAAACATAGGGGATCAGTGTCTCATGTAGTTCGTTTCCTACAAATAAGCAGCATGGATTAGTGTCTCTTGTAGTTTGGTGCCTACAAAACAAAAAAGGGTATTGGTGCCTCATGTGGGTTGGTGCCTACAAATTGATGTAATAGTAGGTTGTTGCATACAATGTCTTCCATATAAATAAGTTACGTGATTTTCTCCCATAAGGGTTTCCACGTATATCTGGTGTTACTTTTTAAGTTTATGAGATTGATGTTTTATGATGTGTGATTGGAATAAATAAGTAAAAATTCTCACTATAATTATTCACTTCCCATATGAATATAATTGTAAATCCAACAATTAGTTTCACAGTGTCATTGGGTGAAAATGATATAATATTCCTAGAATATCCCTTTTCCACTGACTGGGCTACCATGTCACCATTTTGTGATGTTCTGCAATTTTTTTAGCTATTTATGAAAACGAACAGTAGGCTCTATCTTCTTCATCCAGACTCTGTTTTCGACAAAACGAATTGCTCCAGATTCATGGCGATGAGCTCTTCACTGTCGTTTAGTTTCCATTCAATTTTGAGAACTTTCATTTTTTAGCTTTAACACTGAGCACCTGATAATTCGTCCCCACTAAAAGCCTTTTGGACCCCAAAATCTCTTTGATTACTAAACATGTAGATGAGGGTACATTCCTCTCACCCTCCCAGTCTCAATCCACTAAAATTTTCCCATTTTCATCATTTGGACATTTTCACAAAAACTAATCTTTTTCCTTGACTCTTGATACCCTTTCTTGTTGTTGTAGACACCGTCATGATGCAATTCCCCTGAATTTGTAGAGAAAAAGTTTTTTCTTGCAAAAACAAACTTGTTCCCACCTTGGTAATTAATTAAAGGAAACTTGAAAACAGTCTCACCTCGCACACTATCGTCATGGTGATTCTTAGTTGCTCTTGCTTTGTACTTGCGTTGACTCTTGACCAAGTATTTTCGCCATTGCCATGTACCTTTTGGAAACCAAAAACAAGCACTTGTGGAACATATGCCTTCTTTGTAAAATTTCTTTAGTGCTTTCTCTTTGACCTTTTCACTCTCTTACATCGACATCTTGTTTCCAACACTACTCAATACTGATGTTGACTACTGCAAATCTCTCACAACTTGTTTACCTCCTTTCAAAGGCAACCTTTTAGAGTCCTAAAACATTTCATTACAAGCATAAGCAACTTTAATCAAATCAACTTGTTCATTCGATGCATAGTTTTGAAAGGCTTCATTCATAACATCTCTATGTTTGATCGTTAACAATGTCAAATTTTGACTTGCATTCACTATTCTCCTCATTTCCCCTGCATGTACAAGAGACAAACTTGTCTTCTTCTTATGCGCTCTAACTATGTACTCAATTCCATCTTTAAACAAGTGATACTTATTCTCATGGCGATGAAATGCTGCTTTCCTATCATAAAGATAAGGACTTCCTAAAACAATACCTAATATCTCAAGCGGCACCACATCTAGTTCAACTTCATCAAGAAAGTTTTAATTGATCACAAATCTTAGTATTCACTTCCTTGTTACCTGCAAGTTTCCATTCTTGCATATCCATCCTAAAGGATAAGGTCTTGGATGTATAACAGTTTCAAGGTTTAGCTTCTTAACTAAGTCTTCCGAAATCAAGTTAGCTTGAGAACCACTATCAAAAAGTGTGTCTATCTTGGTATGTTTAGAAACGACTCTAATATGAAAGAGTTCAATTCTTGTATCTTCATCTTGAGTTACATTGGAAAAATTTGAAGAACTAGTGCTTGCTATGTTCTTACCTTTCAAACCCATTGTTGTAATATTTGTCTCATCTCTGTAATCCGAACCTAAGTCATGCTCAATGATAGAAACAGTTTTTCCCTTCCCTTTGGCTTTCAATTTGTTTGGCTTAAACTCTGAATGAAGCTGCCAATAATGGTCTTCATCATGGCCATTCTTCAAACAATTTTTACATGTGAGTTTCTCTTTCTCTCTTTTTATAGAGCTATTTCTCTTTCCTCTTCCATTAAACTTGACCTTTCCTTTACCCTCATACTCAAGGAAACTATCATGTTTCTCATCTATATTCAGTTTCCCTCTTTCTTCTAAATGTGTGGCTTGAACGCAAACCTCATCTAAGTTTGTGGGAATGAACATGAGAAGAGTGTGCCTAAGGTAACTGTGCAAACCCCAATATACTTTAACAAAGTTTCTTGAGAATACAAATTAATTCCCAAAATAAGAGCTCTTCTCCTAAATTCATGAGTATAATCTTGCACACTTTTCCCTTTCAATTGTCTAAATTTCTACCAGTCCATAATGGCCTTTTTCATGTAAGCTAGAGGATAAAATTTCCTTTTAATGGTAGCAATAAAACTTGACCAATACATTGAGATCTTACCATGGTTTTTAATTTCTTCTTGAGTCCTTGCCTCCCACCATACAAGTGCAGATCCTTCCATTCTCAAGGAAGCCAATTGAATATTTATGTCATTTTCTTGAAGGTTCTGAATTCTGCAATAAACCTCCAATTGGCGAATCCAATTATCCAACTTCTCTGCATTTACCTTGCCATTATACATTGGAAGCTCAAATTTGACATCAAGTTTGAGTAAGGGATTTTTTCCTTTTGTGGCTTTTGAGTGGGTATGGGTAGTTTTGGATGTGGAAGTGGAAGATGATGATGATGGTGAAGATGAGGATGATGATGAAGATGGTGTAGATGGAGGATGTTTCCCTTCATTACCCTTTGAATCCCTCTCTTAATCCTTTTTGTCCCTCTTTTCAAAGAGTATCCTAACCCTTTCAATCAGTTCAAAGAAAGCCTTCTTGTATGCTTCCTCTTCTGAAAGACCTTCATTCTCTCCAAAACCTGACATGATGGCTATGGATTCAAGCTCAGCTTCTGGTGCAACTTGTACCTCTTCAATCTCAACTTCTGGTGCAAATTGTACCTCCTCAACCTCAGCTTCAGATAAAACTTGAGGTGCTTCAAGTGCAGTTGTGAGTGGAACTTTGGGTGGAGATGGTACCCTTGTGGCTCTCCTTCTTCTGGTCCTAATCTCAGGACTTGCAAACAATAATTTATGTTCTCCTCTCTACAACTTCAAATTTGTAAGCATCACAAATTTGCAACCATTAAAACCATACCTGCACAAAACTCAAGAAACTATCAAACAAATAACCTTAGCAACCTTTGCTCTGATACCAACTTGATCTGAATCTGAATGTTAGTTTTTTGTGTTAATTTCATCTTCAAAATTATAAATAATTTTCTGATCTTTTTCTTCATGTGCATAGGTTTCTTGAGGTGTTTGTCATTTTTAAACAGGTAAATGCATCAAGTTTTATGTTTAAATCATGAGCATTTTAACTTAAAAACAAAGTACCGAATAGCAGTAATAACATGTACATTAACCACTCTCGTTGAGGTGGAACATGCAGTCTTCCAGCTGAAATATGGAAAATCTCCAGGCCCTGATGGATTTACCACCAACTTCTTCCACTTCTTCTGGGACACCATCAGAGACGAAGTCTAGGATGTAGTGGAGGAATCATGCACCACTCACTGGCTTCTCCCGGCACTTAATGCAACCTTCATCACTCTAGTTCCAAAAGAAGACAACGCAGCTTCGCCAGGTAAGTACAAGCCCATAGCACTCTGCAATGTCATTTATAAAATAATATCAAAATTTATTACTAACAAGCTGAAGTAGCTCCTCCCCCTGATCATCTTCTCAGATAAAATAGGCTATGTTGAGGGCAGGCAAATCCTTGATGTTTTCATCCTAACCCACGAGGTCATACACTCTCTCAAAACCTCCAAAACACCTGGTATGCTCTTCAAAATCGATCTATCCAAGGCTTTTAACAAACTTAGTTGGGACTATATCAAAAATTTCCTTGTAGCATTTCGCTTTAGCCACACCTGGGTACGTTATATCATGAGCCTCGTTACCTCTCCGTTTCTTTCCATTCTGGTCAACGATATACCCTCTTCAACCTTCAACCCTTCAAGAGGAATCAGACAAGGGGACCCTCTCTCACCCTTAATTTTCATCATCATGGCCGAAGGGCTAGGCCACCTTCTAAAAAGCTCCATCCAATCAGGTGCTCTGCAAGGTATACCCCTCCACAACCTGCCCCCCTCCTCCCATCAACAATTTGTGGATTACAACATGATCATGGGTTATCCCTCGATCTAGGAAGCCCGTACCCTCAAATCTCTTCTAGATTCCTTCTCTAAAGCCTCCGGTACTGAGGTCAACACTAAAAAATCGCAAATATTTTTCTTCCACACCCCCCCCCCTCTATCTCAAGGAAACATTGTCTACATCCTAGGCTTCTCCATTGCATCCTTACCCTCCAAATACCTTGGATCCCCCCTCACTAACACTACCATTAATCACTCCTCCTGGAAAGCCCTGCTGGACAAAATGGAAACCAAACTATCCAATAGGACCCATAGGACCCATCGTACTCTAAATATAGTAGGTCACTTGGTTTTCATCAAAGAAGTATTGCAATCCCTCCCCATTTACCCCTTCTTTGTACTAGCTTCCCCCAAATGGGTCCTCAAGGCCATGCGCAGATTGCAAATATATTTCCTATGGGGGGGAACCAAAGAGAAAAACAAATGGGCTAAATTCAACTGGAAGGAAATTTTTACACCAAAAATTCATGGGGGGCTAGGGCTGCATGACCCTGAGCAGAGAAACAGCATCATGGTAGCAAGTATCTGGTGCAAATGGGTCTCCAACCCCCACTCTCTGTGGGCTAACCTGTGGGCAGCCATGTATGCTTGTGCATGGCCCAAGGAGGACCTTATTAGATTCACCATAGATCCAGGAGGATCCCAAATCTGGAAAGAAGCAAGTAGCCAAAATCATATGATACAGAGCCACAGCTTCTGGGAGCTACGCAGCGACACACAAGCTAGATTCTAGGAAGACTCCTGGCAGAAACTGTCGAGACTATCCTCCATCTTCCCCATACCATTATGGAGTGTAGCTTTACAGACTAGGCAAAGGAAGAGTGTATAGGACTTCTAGACCAATGACAAAACCCAAGGGTACAAGAACTGGCTACACACGGAAAGATGGCAAAATGACTGGTACCATGAGAGTCACACAAACATTTGGGAGGAACTAAGCACTAAAATAAAAATCAGAGTACAGCCAGGACCTGACATCCTTTGTTGGGGTCACATGCCAAGTGGAAACTACTCCACCAAGGAAGCTTAAAATCTTCTTCATCAGAAGAACTCAGATCCAACAAATCTCATCTAGAAAAATATTTGTTCGGCCAAACTCTGGCCTAAAGTAGCCACCTTTCTATGGTTGTTCAATAAACGAGGCATCCTCACATGGGAGAATATTTTTAAGAGAGGGTTTGTAGGAACCCCCAGATTCAGTCTATGCCAGGAAAAATTGGAAACCATCGACTACCTGATGGACCAATGCCCTACCTCAAATGACTTGTGGGACAGAATCACAGTTCTATGTCGGCGCACCAACAGAGAAAGGGGCAACATCATCAACACCATCAGCAGTTGGACGGAGAACCCTTACTGTAGCAACCTCCTAAATAGACTCTATCAGTTAATTCTAGGCATTCTTATCTGTAACATATGGAAGGAAAGGAACAACTGAATATTCAAAGACAAAGCATCCACCTCAGAGCAGCTTTGGGCAAGGATACACGGCAACCTCACTGAAACGATGGCCCTAGATGCATGGAGCCAGGAGGACCTCCCTATATCTATTGCGGAGCGTCATATATGGAATAACTAGCACATGAGCATAAATAGCCCCTAGACATCAACCCAAGAAGCATCGGTAGAATCCCTGCTCCTGAAAAATGGAAGCTCCCCTCCCCCCCCCCCCCCGAAATGGCTTCTTCAAATGTAATTTCGATGGTGCATCCAAAGGCAACCCCAAGAATGCATGATTCAGAGGTATTCTCAAGAACTCTCAAGGTGAGACATTTCGAATTTAATACGATAACATGGGGTGGGATAGCAACAATTCTGCAGAGCTGGAGGGGCTCATCCAAGGTATTCACATCACAATTGAGTTTCACTATTTATCCCTGGAAATGGAGGGCGAATCGCAAATCATCACTATGGCGGACACAAGAATTATCCATGGTACAGCATCCACAAAGGTATCCACCAGCTAGAGGCTAGCCAACAGGCTCAAGATTCTGGAACAGCTAATACACAATCACAGAGCCATTACTTTTTTCCATGTGCAAAGGAAAGCTAACTCAGTTGCGGACCTCCTTTCGAACAAGGGGGTGGAAATCCACAAAGAATTATATCATTCCAACCTTAACCAAGCAGAGGATGATTCTTTAAGATGATAATTCCATACTCCCATTCAAAATTATCTTCTCTCCTCGGATGTGGGTGACAGCAAGAGTACGAATGATAATCATCTCTCCCACGCCCATGAGGATGAAAATCTGCAATGTAGGTCCTCACTCGATGCGGATCCTCAAACCGGTAACCATCCACGTGAGATGAATGAGATAAGGCATGATGAATACACACTTGGACAGCGTCACCCCCTCTAGGGTACCTCTCTGTAGGAATCATCCTAAATGATTACCTGGATTGATATGCCAATTGGCCATAACTCTTCACTCAAGCCTGCTCATGAAAACGGTTATGGCACGTAGCTACATGCAAGGCTCAATCATGACCTTCACCTTCGCATGTGTCATAGACCTTTTAAAAGGAAGGTCCCTCAGCACAAAGAGACACCCATTCAATTCCTTCAGTCTTTCTTACTGATTTTTTTCTTGTCCCCCTTCGCCACCATCCCGCTGCGTAGCCTTCTTCCTAGAGCTACGTTGTGAAAATATCTCTGGGTTGTGTTTTATCAAGCTTGCGCTTCTTATCCCAACTCCATCTATCCCTCTAGCCTCATTATTCTGCGCGCACCCATTACCCTGTGTCCCCGAACATGTTTTCCCACTCATTGTTCCCCGGTCCTCTTTCTTTTCCCCTGCTTCGTTCCTCTCGCCCTGTTGAGCATCTTTCCATCTTTGTCCCTCCTCTGCTTCAGCAAGCCATGGCTCCCAAGCTGCACCAAAGAACCATCCGTGGAGCATAGAGAGGGGCTCTCCCCTATCTTTACCACTGGGGGACGAACAATCGTCTAGAGTCTGTGGAAGGCTCCTCCTCAGAAAATTATGCTAGACAGATCCATGATCCAGATCAGGAGGAGGAGGCCTCCGTGCATGCTTTGCAGATAGGTAGATGTGGCCCTCGGAAGTCTACCATTGCGCATAAGGCGCACCTCCCGCCTCGCAAGACCAAACCTCTACCAGCTCAGGAGGAGGGTGATGATATAGATGTATGGATTATGGATTCTGAAGGTACTTGGACATGCATCCCTAATGCAAAATATCCGGTGGCTCCCATCCTCTATGCACGGGTCCCCAAACCTATGCATCCACCCACTGAAACTGAGGAAGCGGTTGCGTAGGCATACGCCTACCCCATAGTGGAGGAAGAGCCAGACATCAATGATGAATTTGAAGACTAAGGACTACAAATATGCTCAGTTTTTCCTTGTTTTTTTCATGCCTGATACTATCACAGGATTCCAAGTTATATGTATGCTTCCACATATTTTGTAATTTCTGGATACACCAGCGCTACTGCAAATTTTTTAATTTCCTACTTCAAGTTTTATCCAGGATGGTTTCCTCCACGGAGGCATCATGCAACCAAGGCTATGATTAGTTAAACGCAGCTTACCAACAGGTGGGTTTAATTCCAAACCATGGGTTTAATCCCCAGTACCGAAATCCCCCTCTACATTTTTTGTAGCGGGAAAGGAAGGAGCAGCAAGATCACATCCAACCTCCTCTATACTTGGAAGGGGAAATGGAGGGACAAGTCGAGGGAGTAACATACAGCCAAGAAGATCAATTCCTCACTTATTCATAGGATGAAGAAGGTGAACTCACCATGCACAAAGAGCTAGAAGAGAAGGAAGTCCCCCCAGAGGATCGAGATATTGATAATTACTACAGGAAGTTTGTGGACTTCATGCAAGCTCAGCTCCATAAGAATTATGACCTCGGGTCCTCTAGAAATAGAACCCGAATGCAAGAGAAAAACGAAGTGTCAACACCAAGAGAACAAACCCCTTCTAGTTCTACCAGAAAGGGGAAAAATCCTTTAGAAGAGTCTGCACATCATAAAGCCACTGCGTCCACTTCCGCAAAGCCATGTTTTGATCCTCTCGTGACCTAGAAGTCCTATTTTGTAGCCTTGAACCTACCTAATCACCCTAAAGATAATTCCAAAGAAGTCATTGCAGAAAAATCTCCCACATCCTTTAACATCCATAAAGAACTAGAGAAGGTCAAGATCCATGTTCCGCTAATCGAGCTCCTAAAGTAGCCTTCATACAAAACCCAAGTGTCTCAATTCATGCTTCCCCATGGTGTAGGTCCTCTCCCTGACAGCCTTAATATCCAAGAGGAAAGACCCATGGTAGTCTTTGGACCTCATGTAGAAGAATTGGACTCAGCCACTATGTTGTGTAGGTAAATCCCCTCTGCGGACAGAGGCGATCCCTCTAGCCCTAGGGTGGGTCTAGTAGCAAGAGGACATGCTAATGTGTCGGTTCCTAGTTAATAAATGAAATGAGTTGGGATATAGTGTCCTACCTAGGATCCAACGCGGTTGTCGTAGCTGCAGCAGCTGTCTCCTGATCTTCATCCTGACATGTCACGATCCTTCAACAATGGTACTCAAGTGCTTGCACAAAGATAAAAGGACAAAACCAACATACATGACAATAATTGCATTCATAACTAGCTAATTAGTCAAGGATAATTAAATGTATTGCATAAGATAAATCACATCAATACACGACGGGAACCAAAACATTAGTCATGTATATCTGAAGAGAAATAAAGAGATTACAACCGGAGCCTTGACGTCACAGCCTCCTTCAACGGATCCATTCAAAACGTGTCTCGAGCATTCGTCGGGGAATTTTGACGTGGCGAGGCAAAAAGCCTAAGCTCTCTCTATCGACAAGGGTCTCTCTCTCTGCTCTATCTCACACCAACTATATCATACTGTTTCAACAAAATGTTCAGCAATTCCTACTTAGCTAGTTGCATCTATGTGAGAGAGGTGTATTTGTAGAAGCAGAGGAGGAGGTTGGGATCCCTCAAATGGTGTAAAGTAGGCCTTATTGGGAGGTTTCCCCAAAAGGAGGAAAGAAGAAGCCAAAGGAAGGTGCTCGATGTTATGCAGTTGAACAACCCAAGCTGACTCACTCATGAAGTAGTTAGCTTGGAAACTTCGCTTCTATATTTAAAAAAATTTCCAAAAACAGCTCGGTGTGGGCAGCTCATTGAGGTAGAGCACCAATGGGCATAGGGTCAAGTGTTAATTTCCTTTATCAGCGCAAGGCCATAACTTCCTACCAGCGCCAACCCAAAAGCATGTGTTTTTGATGGTCTATTCAAGGAAAAATCAACAAAGGAAATGTTTTTCTCATGGAAAGGGATGCAATGACACTTTTTACAAGGCATGACACTTCATATAAGTCACAAAAATGGTCCTCCAATGTGTGGGATGGGGATTGTAGGGATGGTGACAAAATGTTGTGTAATATATTCCCCCTAAAGAATTTTTTCCGAGAGAGGGAGGAGTGAAATGCTTTACGAGAACGCATTCGAACCAAACACCACTGTCGAAAGACCTACAAGTACAAATACAACAAAAATCTCTGATACATGAACACGTGTCATGGGCGCAGCCATCCATAATAAAGTACATATAAACTGAGATCCGAGGTATGGACGCAGCCATCCAGCAGTAAGGATCAACAAATAGACTCAGGTATGGTCATAGCCATCCAATCAAAAGATTCATACATACAATCATGATAAACCACGATATCCCGCAACCTGGATCTTATCAGACAAAAGCCAAGGTCTTGTGCTCCATCTCGACCCGAACAAGTAAAAATTCAAGCATGTGAATATGTGAGTTGAAGTCGAACATGCAAGAAATTCACTTGATTACCAGCCAATGATGACAAATGTTAACAGGCATGAGAGAAACCACCAATAATGACAATGGCTCTCAAGGTACAACTAGTACAATCCACAGAATGTGAATAGTGATCTGGTGTCGAACACCTGCATAATAACTCGATCGAAGGCCAATGATGTGGACCTATCGTCGAATGTGAAGAACTTGCCATTTAGGCATGCAAGCTCCAAGGTACCGGAAGGGAGTGTGTAGATCAACTTCCTAGATAATGAGCTGAAGTCAACGGGAAGTGAACCGGTCAAAGGAGGGCCATAATTTTTCCCACATCATCGACATGAGACAGAGGAATATGATAATAGTGAATCAGGACCAAAAAAGAGGATCAAAGGGAGGTTGAAAACTGAAATCGAAAAATTATCTTGAACATATCAGCAACACGACTCTGGATTTGGCATTATTTGAAATCAAGGGATCTGAGGTCATGATGACGTAGCAAAGATCAGATGAGGAGTCAAAAAAAATTATCCAAAATCCTGGAGGCAGAAATGACGAAATGAGATGTCCCCAACCCGACACGAATGCAGATGAGTGTCATGTTCAAGAGCGACATACTGCCGACACGACTGAGAACGGGTTCCATTTTCCCCCACCATTGCTGGAAAGTACCCAAATTATTTTTAGAAAACAAGCTTGAAGTGGATAGCATATACTTGTCATGTAAGTTTTTCCTTCGGACAAATTCATCCTAGTACATTTTACGAGCCCTAGGAAGGAGGAAGGAGGTGACGTCATGGTGATGGTTTCCGATGTCATTTAGGGTTTAACAATTCTAACAAAGGAAGAACTCGACATCTTTTCACGTTTAGAGAGTTTGAAAAGAAGAGGAAAATAAAACTCCAATAGTCCCTTTTCGTAAGTAGTCTCACAGATCTGAAAAGGTAGAAAAGTGTGTCTGAGAGAACCTCTTAGTCGTGATAGGCTAAGGTATTCCTTTTTCGTAAATAATCTATCCTGACCTGAAAAAGGGGTAAACGTATACTAGGTAGATATCGTTTCGTAGCCATTTAACAAGTTCAAAATGACAAGAGTCTCGACAATCTTTTCATTTTTAGAGAGTCAGAAAAGAGCTGAAATTTGACTCCTCTTGAAGGAACGAGTGGTATTAAGGGTAGCAACTGGTTCCAGTGACGGTGGAACTTCTCGGAACAAGTAAAGGTCAAGAGGTTGGCTAACAAGACCGCTCATTACAGTGATTCCTCAGGAATGGGTAAAACAACCAAGTGAAGACATATGATCGGCCAAGCGGATGGTGACGGTGGAATGAGAAAAACAAGGTTGATCTGGAAAATCAGGCTGATAAAATGGAAATCAGAATAGGTAAAATAAGAAGGGTTTCATTTTTACACAAGCTTGAAATCAGGAAACTCTGCTTGAAATTGGTTTCATTTTTACACAAGCTTGAAACAAAGATAAACTGTGCTTGAAAAAATTTGCATGCCCCCAGCATGGTGACTCGATTAGAGGTACATGCCCCCTAGATTCATGGCATTCACTTGATTAGACTGCTAGTTAATGGCAGGTGGATGGAATGAAGGTTCAATTACGAGATCAAGAGAAAGACTTGACTAGGATCTTATGAGATCTGATCAAAGACTCGAATTGGAAAGGGAACCCGTTTCATTTTTAATGAGGTTGACACAGTAAAATAACTATCCTCGTGACCTAATTCATTTTTAATGAGGTTGACATAGCAAACAAACTATCCTCATAACACCTTGTTTCATTTTTTAATGAGGTTGACATAGTAAACGAACCATCCTCATAAGAGCTTGTTTCATTTTTTAAGGACCTTGACATAAGAAAACGAACTATGCTCTGAAGACCTTGTTTCATTTTTTAAGGAGCTTGACACAAGAAAACGAACTCTGCTTCGATGACCTTATTTCATTTTTTAAGGAGCTTGACACAAGAAAATGAACTCTACTCCGACGACCTGGTTTCATCAAGAATAAGAGGTCATGGCTTCCAAGAGGTTTGCATATGATGGGAAAAAAACATCGTGGAAGTCATGATCGAATGCCTCCAGTAGATAGCACTCGATGGCACTATCACTAGATGAGGGCAACGAACAAGTGGCCACATAATTAACCCGTGATAGGGAATATACAATCAGTGGATAAAGATTCAGCATAAACGATGGTGAGCCAGCTGCCACCTCAAGACCAAAGAATGAAAGTTGATAAATGGTCACGATTCGACCTTTGTGTGGAAAATAGATCACACGAAAGAGGGAGGAGACAAGTGTGCCCATGGCATAAGCATAGTCGTGCCCCAAGAATAAATTTAAATCCAAGGGGCTTGGAATAGCCATCATATCTATATAGATGGTTTTCCCTCCCAAAGTGATAGGAAACTTCGAAAGGATCCCTAACGGTTGACTGGTTCCTCTGTTAAAGGCCAACAGATTCTGCGTAACAAGAACAAGCAATGGAGAACCAAAATCTTTCCAAGTAGTTGAATATAGAACACTAACAGACGTGCCTTCATCTATAATCATGCTAGGTACGACCATATCGAAGGCCTGTACCGTGATCTCAAAAGGCACATAAGAAGGAAGACGGTATCCTGAAAATCGACTCCAGTCGAAGGAAGTGACCAAACTACTTGGAGGGGGTACCATTGAACTGAGATGGTCATCCCCTAGTGTTACAGGAGAAAGAGGAGCATCCTCCTGGACCACATACATGGGAGTAGGAAGAGCAACTTCTTGAGTCGCAAGGACGGGAGGATCTTTCTCCAAGTCTGAGGAATCTGAAGAAACAACAAGAACGTGGGGGGGATGAGATGCACTCTTGACAGAAAAGACCTGATGAAATATAGGCAAAATCAGATCAACTGATTCCACAACCGATAGTTGGTTGGGAATGGATTCGTGAATTTGAATTTCCAGGGGAACGGGATCGACCAAGGATGAATCTTGACCGATCGTTGAATCAAATAGCGGAGGACTCGAAGAAAACTTTTGGTAACCAACCGGAAGGCAAGGTGCAGAAACATTAGGGTTTTCCAACACTCTCATGGCTTCATCCATGTATAGACAAAGGTGAATGGGATGATGCCCTTCACACAACTTACAGGGATTTGTAATCTTACCTTGTTTCTTCTAAATCTTATCATGGCTAGTCGAAGGCGTGCCACAAATATGACTTCCAGAAGCCAAAGGCAACGGCATATGGCCGTCAAACCATGCTTCAAGTACCTTGGGAATGTCAGGGTAGTCTCGAAGAAGGTGGTCACCTTTGCACAACATGCAAGGGAATTTGACTTTCCATGGAAGGTTGGATGGTTTATCAAGAGAAGGTGTCTAAGGCGCAATAGTCGTTGAGTTGGCCTCTCTCTTATCTGACTTCTTCTTCTTCGTCTTCTTCTTCTTCTTCTTATCCATCTGGTTACTGGAATCTAGACTTTCACTAGGTGAATTAGAAGAGGAGGACAAAGAAATAGGTGAAGAAGGGGAGAGGTCCACCTTAGAATCAACATGATGTTGTTCAAGTGGAGGAGATGGTTGTACAGAGGGCAGAATACTCGAGACCACAGAGGTCAAGAATAACCAGACAGGCAAACCAACAGTTAACCCAGGAAGGGATAATGTTGCCATATAAGGAGCACCAACATTCCCAAAAGCAGGAAAAGGACTAGGATTCCTTGGTTGGTACCTCTGGAAATTTTGCCATTGGAAACAACCGTAAAACAAAAACACTAAGGAAGATAAATTTAACCAGGAATATTTCGCGAGCAGTTAATTTTTTAAGACACTGAAACAAAAATCTACCTTTTCATATTTTAAGAGTTACAAAAAGGACAAAAGATGACTCTAGTCGCTTTCAGTTTGAATGAGCGTGAAGGGAAAAGTGCTCGATGATATTTTCACTTTTAGAGAGTCACGAAAAGATCAAAATGACTACTCAGGTAATCTAAGCAAGAGGGTGTACCAAGTTTCCATGAACTTCCATATACACCTTAGTGATCAAATGAAAGAGAAATGACCAAGGACTTGATGTATGTGCAGGTAGTCTCACCGAATGTTGTGTTCGGTGTATCACGGTTACAAGGCGGCAGACTCGGCTTCCTATGGATAAAGGATTGCAACCTATGAGGGTCTCCCTTTATATACGCGACGGTACAGGGAGCACGAGTCTGTACTATTGTTGTCTAATTCCAGATGGGGAACGATAGCTACTAGGCTTAACGACGTCAGAACACATCACTAACCTAAACCTCTAAAATATGTACATTAGGTTTCAATGCTTCCTTATATTGATTGAAATGATTTTAAGGTTGATCTTGAATTAATGTTTCGATTTCAAGGCCTTACCGAATGTGGTCTCAAACTCCTAAATGCACACTACATGCAAAAGAACATCATTTCCGTTCAATGAATGCTAGCTAAGAGAAGGCTAGGAAAATTTAACAAAGTAGCAATCAATGAAAACATAAGAAGAGTTTCACTAATGCATCTAATACAACCAAACGAAAAAACGAAAACTCGTTCCTAGTTTGATAAGAGATAGTTATGCAAAATAACTTTTCATTTTCGATTCAAGCGAAAGAATACATTTTTTTGTTTTTTAGATTAATGAAGCACATAATGCACTGTTGCACTAAAAATCAAATCAAACACTAGTTTTGAGTACTACGAATGTAAATATCTAAAACGAATAAATCAAATGTAATACAAACATAAAATGCACTCAAAACAAGGATGCACTCTTCCAAGAAAACAAAAGGATTTCAAAACGATCCAACGAGCAATGTAATTTATGCTCGAAGTGACAAAATGGAGATTCAAACGAAAACAAAAGTGATCATCCAACAAACCAAAGACACAAAGAATTGAGAAAGACTAACACAATTGGTCAGCGAAATGAAAAGACAATGATCAAAGTGACTTGAACTTAACTTAGAAGGCTCAGTGAGGAGAAGGCCGAAAATACAGCATAAGACACCTAGAAACCCTAGGTCTACAAAATCCACTGATAAGATGATGGACAAATAGCTGAGAAGACCGAGACTACAGAGTCAAAGCAATCTCAAAAGACCAATTTCAATGCAAAGAACCAATCCAAAGCCAAGGAAGACTGACAAAAACTCAGAAAAGAGGTTAAATCAAATCCTACAGGATTCGACGCAACTGTCAGGCTGTAATCTATGCCTAACAGGGGTTGGCGCACCTGTGACAAAAGCAACAAGCACCAATTGGTGCAACTGTTCAAGGAAAAATTGTGCCAAGCTAGAAAACTATGGGAAAAAGATAAAACCACTGAGCAGAGGTAAGACTTGACACTCTGGAACTAAATAGGATGGTTTAAAATAGTCAGGCAAGTCAAGCAAGGCAGAAAAGCAATCAAACGACCAAAGTCGACTCGACAAGTCAAACACTCAACAAACAACGAGACAACAAACACACACTGCTCCCCAGCGGAGTCACCAACTTGTTGTGTAGGTAAATCCCCTCTATGGACAGAGGCGATCCCTCTAGCCCTAGGGTGGGTCTAGCAACAAGAGGACATGCTAATGTGTCAGTTCCTAGTTAATCAATGAAATGATTTGGGATAGATTGTCCTACCTGGGATCCAACGCGGTTGTCGTAGTTGCAGCAGCGGTCTCCTAATCTTCATCCCGACACATCGTGATCCTTCAGCAATGTTACTCGGGTGCCTACACAAATATCAAAGGACAAAAGCAGCATGCAAGACAATAATGGCATTCATAACTAGCTAATTAGTCAAGGAAAATTAAACGTATTGTGTAAGATAAATCACATCAACACAAGACGGAACTAAAACATCAGTCATGTATATATTAAGAGAAAGAAATAGATTACAATCGGAGCCTTGACGTCGCAACCTCCTTCAACAGGTCCAGTAAAAATGCATCTCGAGCATTCGTTGCGGAATTTGGACGTGGCGAGGAAAAAGGCCTAAGATCTCTCTCAATAAGGGTCTCTCTCTCTACTCTATCTCACACCAGCTATATCAGACTGTTTCAGCAAAATGTTTAGCAATTCTTATTCATCTAGTTGCATCTATGTGAGAGAGGTGTATTTATAGAAGGAGAGGAGGAGGTTGGGATCCCTCAAATGGTGGAAATGAGGCCTTATCCTTTGGGAGGTTTCCCCATAAGGAGGAAACAAGAAGCCAAAGGAAGGTGCTTGGCGTTATGCAGTTGAACAACCCAAGCTAACTCGCTCACGAAGTAGTTAGCTTGGATACTTTGCTTCTATATTTAAAAAACTTTATGAAAATAGCTCGGCCCGGGCAGCTCACTGAGACAGAGTGCCAATGGGGGTGGGGCCAAGTGTTAATTTCCTTTATCGAAGCGAGGCCATAACTGCCTACCAGCGCCAACCCAAAAGCATATTTTTTTGATGGTCTGTTCAAGGAAAAGTCAACAGAGGAAATTTTCTTCTCATGGAAAGGGATGCAATGACACTTTTTGCAAGGCATGACACTTCATATAAGTCACAGAAATGGTCCTCCAATGTGCGGGATAGAGATTGCAAGGACGATGAAAAAATGTTGTGTAACACACTCCCCCATTCTATGTGTCTCTAGTTATACATGACATGTTACTACACAACTGCATGCTAGATTCTGGGGCTTCACATAATCTATTGCCATTTTCTGTCATGGAGCAGTTGGGGTTGCAGATTACCAGACCTTATAAAGATATGCATTCTTTTTATTCCAATAGGGTAAAGTGCTTGGGCATGATCAATGATCTGGTAGTAAATTTGGCCCAGATTCTGGCCAAAAGTGTGGTGATGGACATCATTGTAGCTGATATCCCAACTCATTTTGGAATGTTGTTGTCCAGATCCTGGGGATCCAAGATTGGAGGGTCCATAAACCTGGACCTCACTTATGCCACTATTCCAGTATTCAATGGGGAGGAAATAAGGTTATACCATGAATCTAGATTTGTGAAGATGGTCACCAAAGTCAATGGTTCCAAAAATTCTCTGGTATATGGTAAGGAGGGTGAATTCTCTTGTCTTATGCTTGAGGAGGATGAAAATTTCCTGCAAGAAACAGATATTTGTCCTATACTACAAAAGAATCCTATGAGCAGAGAGGAAAACAAGATATGGACCTTGTAGTTCGATGGAGCTAACTCCCGAGAAGGGAATGGGGCCGGGGTACTCTTGATATCGCCGAAATGATGTTTGGTTCCCCTCTCCTTTAAGCTAGAATTTGAAGCCACAAATAATATGGTTTAATATGAAGCATTGTTGTTGGGGTTGTAGGCGGCGCAGAATATGAACATACAAAACCTCAAGGTGTTTGGAGATTCAGAGCTTGTAGTGAGAGATGTCAAAAGCCAATGCCAAACTAAACATCTGCGACTTAGAGCCTATAGGAACGAGGTATGGGATTTAGTTGAGAACTTATTTTCTGCATTTAATATTCAATTCATGCCAAGGGATAAGAACAGAATAGCAGACTCACTAGTTGTGGTTTCTAGTAATTTCCGCCCCCTGCAGAATCCTTTGCTCGGATATGAGGTTGAAGTGATCTACCATCCTTCCATTCTAGACAACATAAAGCATTGGCAAGTCTTTGAAGATGTAGAGCAGGTCCAGCGTTTCATGGAAACGGTAAGCGAATTTTTAAATATGGTGATCGATTCAGTCCCTGAGGGTGACTGTGAAGAGACAAAAAACTAGGTGGGAAGAGACACTGGATGGACACAGTGTTCTGCAATTAAAGGGAAATTTCATCCCCAGGGGGCTTGTGCCATTGGAGAGAATGTTTAACAAAAATGACATCCCAGTAAACCATAGCAAAATGACCTTGGATGAGCCTGTTAGGGGTGTGAATTTTGGCACAGAAGAAGATTCGAAGATGGTGAAGCTTTCAAAAGACGTTCTTTAAGAATACCAATGTTAGTATCTCATTCTATTCCAATCATATAAAGATGTCTTTACCTGGTCATACGAGGATCTGAATACTTTTGATGTAGACATTATACAGCAAAAGGTACCTCTAAAAGAAGATATGAAGCCTCATAAGCAGAAGCTGAGACAAATCAACCCCCTTCTCCTCCCAGCTATCGAGAAGGAAATAAAGAAGTTGTTGTAGGCCAAGATCATTGTCCCTTTAAGATACTCTGAATGGGTGGCAAACCTGATGCCTGTAAGAATGAAGAATGGTGAAATCAACCTTTGCGTGGACTTCCGCAATCTGAATATAGCCTCACTCAATGATAAATATCCCCTCCCAAATATGGAACACATCCTACAAAAGGTGGTGGGATCCTCCCGTATGTCCATGATGGATGGCTTCTCAGAATATAATGAGGTGGCAGTGCTCCCGGAATACCAAAAGAAGACAGCATTCACCACACCTTTGGGAACCTTCATGTACGCCTGAATTCCCTTTGGCATGATAAATGTCGGTGCTACATTTCAGCATGCGATGGACATTTCTTTCATAGGAGAGCAAGACAAATTTGTGGTGATTTACCTGGATGACATCATCGTCTTTTCAAAGAGTGATGTTGAACACATCGAGCACCTTCGCCGAACCATTGAAAAATTTTGTAGGTATGGTCTATCTCTGAATCCTCAGAAATCCATGTTTTCCTTGGAGGAAGGAAAGTTATTGGGGCACATAGTAACTAAGGAGGGAGTGAAGATCGATCCGAAGAGGGTAGAGGTTATAGATGGAATTCCCCTACCAAGAAACAAGAATGAGATATAGGTGTTCTTGGGAAGAATAAATTTTCTCAGAAGGTTCATTCCCAACTACGTCGAGATCATCTGAAACATCACTTGGATGTTGAAGAAGAACAATGAAGTTAGATGGTCTCCTAAAGCTAGAGACTCCTTCGTCAGAATCAAACAGACCTTTACAGAAGCTCCAGTGCTGGCCGGTCTAGATTATGGGAAGTTGTTCATGATTTTCTCTTTCGCATCTCCTCACACAATAGTTGCAACACTTTTACAAAAAAATGCTGAAGAACATGAGTAGCCCATTACGTTCTTCAGCAAATTCCTACGAGAGGCCGAGTTGAAATATGATATCTTGGAGAAGCAAGCTTATGCCCTGGTCAAATATCTAAAGTCGTTCCGGGTGTATGTGTTACAGTGTACCATAACTGCCTATGTTCCCACAGCAGCGGTGAAAGATATCTTAGTACAAGGAGACATTTAAGGAAAAAGGGGCAAGTGGATAGCAAAGATTTAGGAGTACGAACTGGAGATAAAGCCTGCCAAGCTCATTAAAGGCCAAGGGCTAGCTAAAATCTTGTCTGAATCCAACTATCAAGCTTTGGGGGTAAATCTGTCTATGCCAGGAGGAGAGGCACAGGAGGCCACAAGTGCACATCAGGGCATAGAATCTTCCACTCAAAAAACACATGTGAAGTAGCTTCTCTCCTGGTGGGCTGGTTGCAGGATTTAACGATAAATTGTCAAACTTAGAAACAATTTCACCCAAATCTGAAGTTAAATCTGTTGCACTCAACTCCTTACCTTTATCGGTCATTCACATATTTCTGCCTTTATTTATTTCACCACAATTTCAAAATACTAAAAGCTTTTCAGCGATGGTAAAGATCACAATTAAGCCAACAATCACAATACTTTACTTAATTGATATTTTTTACGGACCTAAAACAACATTAAAATGTTGTTTATAAAACTATCGCATCCAAAATTTAGTTTAAACCTCATGCATCTATTTATGCAATATTTGTTGGATTAAACAATTTAATGCAAATGTCGTCAGATCAAATGAACTGCTAGGTAGTCAACTCAATTCATTTAATTCTAATGTATAAAGTATCGGGTCTGGTTGAGATATTAAGGATCTTTCAACTTAATATGTGATAACCATAAGATCTCAAATCAACAGTTGTAACTCCTCTAAACTCCTCATGCACTACAGCATTTTCATTTTACTTCAACTCCACCATATTCGACTTTCCTGGAAAGGTTTTCCTTAAAATTTTGAAAGGCAAACTCATTTCAATGTCTCACAATTCACTCAACTTTGTAGTAGCTTGATAATGAAAAATACACTGATATAAATTTACAGAGATAATTCAACTTATGCCGTAAGGAATTCACACATGTATTTAACATCAAAACAAGCTCATTTTATAATACACCCACATATAAATTAACGCATACAGAGAAATCAATTAACCAGAACTCAACTTGAATTTCCTCAACACAGAACTATTTCGAAGGAAATCAAAGCCTTCAGGATTTGACAATTATGCACACCATTACCCAACTACAAAGGAAATTTAAATTTTATTCAATTCGATCCCTATTTCCATCAAATACCCCTTCTTATTTTTTCATTTCAAACTTACATATAAAAATAATTCTCTCACAATCATTTTGATCCGATTTAAAAGAATCAGATTAGTCCAATTTTGCATAAAAAATTCTATTACATGATATTTGCCTAAAATTCCTCAACTAAAAACTAAATTAAATGAATAAAATAAAAGCAGTTCAAATCCCTGAATACCAGTCAAATCTTATCTACCAAAAGAGTAAATCGCCAGCTAAAGGAACCCACTCCTTTGCTTGTAAACTTTTTTTGTATTTTTGGAATAAAAAATTAAGTCTTTTATCTTGAATTCTCATGCTCCTGCATCAGACTCCTGAGGACAAAATTCTTCATGGGCTCCTGTCCATGAGCTTCTCTACAGAACTACCCAAATTCTGTAACATGGTTTCTTTCATCCAAGTAGCCTCTGCAACTGGTTGATCTTTCCACTTGATCAAATACTCAAAATACTCCCGTCCTCTTGTTTTTTTAGACAATCTTTTGTCTAAAATCTTCTCTGGCTGCAATGTTTTGTTGTGGGCAACTGTTTCAACCAATCAATCTCTTATTTTTCTTTAGCTATATCATCTGTGTCATTGTCTTCATACCTGTACAAATCAGCAACATTGAAAATTGGAGATATTCCAATGTCAGAGGGTAATTCAATTTCATATGCATTTGCAGAAAATTTTCTCAATACTCTGCATGGCCCAATTTTCTTAAATTTGAACTTATTATATGCCCTTTTTGGAAATCTTTATTTTCTCTGGTGTGCTAGAACCAAATCTCCAACCTCAAATTTAACTTATCTCTTCCTCAAATCTGCTCTGCTTTTGTATTTGATGTTGTTGTCTTGTAACTGTTGTTTTACCTGTTCATGTATTGCTCGAATTTCTGAAGCAAAATCTTCTCCTTTAGCACTTCTCATTTCTAATTTTCTCAAATTTCTTAATTCATACACTCCTCTTGGGTGCATTCCATAAACTATATAGAATGGAATCTTCCTTGTACTCCTGTTAGGAGATTCATTATAAGCAGATTCATCATGTGCCAAAATTTGATCCCACTGTTTAGGATGTTCACCTACAAGACTTATCAAAAGATTACCCGAGCTTTTGTTCACCACCTCAGTCTGAGGGTGATAAGTTGAGATTAAACTTAGTTTAGTACCAAGATTTTTCCACAATCTTCTCCAAAAATGACCAACAAATCTGGTGTCCCTATCAGAGACAATGCTTTTAGGTAACCCATGCAAACTTCCAATCTCTTTGAAAAACAAATTAGCAACATGAGTAGCATCACTGGTTTCATAACATGGAATAAAATGTGCCATTTTAGAAAATCTGTCAACTACAACATAAATTGCATCATTCCCTCTCTGTGTTTTAGGTAAACCCAAAACAAAATCCATACTTACCGTATCCCAAGATCTATTTGTAATAGGTAATGGAACATACAAACCTGTGTTTTGACTCCTTTCTTTTGCATACTGAAAAACTTTACAATTTCGCACATACTTTTCCACTTCAGATCTCATCTTTAGCCAAAAATAAAAATGACTAAATTGTTCATAAGTCTTGTCTGCACCAAAATGTCCACCAAGTCCACCACTATATTTCTCCTTAATTAAATTTTCTCTTATAGAAAAATTTGGTATGCACAGTTGATTTCTTTTAAATAGCAAACCTTTTAGCAAGAAAAAATCCAGCCACTTACTTTTGTCCAATAAAATAGGGTTATTGCATGCTTCAAATGCCTCTTTAAAATCCAAATCTATCTTATACGATTCTTTAATAAAATCAAAACCTAACACTTGAATTTCACTTTCTTGAACTAAAATACTTTTTCTACTTAACGCATCTGCTACTTTGTTTTCTTGGCCAGTTATATGTTTCAATACAAAATTGAAACTTTGAAGATACTCTACCCATTTTGCATGTTTCTGATTCAATTTTCGTTGCTACATAATGTACTGCAATGCATGATTGTCTGAATAAAGCACAAATTCTTTAGACATCAAGTAATGTCTCCACTTTTTTAATGACTGTACAACTGCATAAAATTCCTTGTCATAAGAAGAATATTTTCTTCTTGTCTCATTCAGTTTTTCACTAAAATAAGCTACAGGTCTGTCTTCTTGACTTAACACAACTCCAATTGCTTCCCCACTGGCATCACATTTAACTTGAAAAGGTTTGTTAAAATCAGGCAAAACTAAGATGGGCTTTTCTGTTATCTTTCGTTTCAACAACTAGAAATTTTTGTCTACTTCATCAGTCCATTTAAATGGTTGTTTGTCCTTCTTTATGGTTACAATAATAGGAGCATTTATCTTACTAAAATTCCTTATGAATTTTCTATAAAAACTAGCAATACCATGGAAACTTCTTACCTCAAAAACACTCTTAGGTGAAGGCCATTCTATGATTGCCTTTATCTTCTCTGAATCCATTTTCAATCCATCAGCAGAAACAACAAAGCCTAAGTATACCAACTCTTCCTTCATAAATTAACATTTTTTAAAATTTGCCAGAAACTTTTCTTGATGCAACTTCCTTAAGACATAATTTAGATGTCTCATGTGTTCTGCTTTAGATTTGTTGTAAATTAATATATCATCCAGATATACTATTACAAACTTACCAATAAATTATTTCAGTACTTCATTCATAAGCCTCATAAATATATTAGGAGCATTTGATAATCCAAACGGCATTACCATCCATTCATATAATCCTTCATTTGTTTTAAAGGTTGTTTTCCATTCATCTCCTTCCCTTATCCTAATTTGATGATAGCCACTCTTTAAATCCAATTTTGTAAAATATCTTGCCCCACTTAAACAATCCATCAAATCTTCACTTCTGGGTAAAGGAAATCTATACCTGATTGTTATTTTGTTGATTTCTCTTGAATCAGTGCACATTCTCTAGCCTCCATCTTTTATTGGACTCAACACTGTTGGCACTGCACAAGGACTCAAACTCTCTTTGATCAGTTCTTTATCTAAGAGTTCTTGTACCTGCTTCCTGATTTCTTCATTTTCTATGGGAGTCATCCTGCATGATGCTTTATTTGGCAAATTCTCTCCTGGAATCAAATCTATATGATGGATGATCTTTCTAATAGGTGGTAATTCATACGGAAAATCATCTACAATGATATACAATAATTTTCCAGCATCTCTTGAATTTCAATTGGTAAATCATAAATTTTAGTGGAAGTAATTACTACCTTGGGTTTGAAAATTAAAGCAAATTTTACCTCGTCATCTTCAATCTGCTGCAGGTATTCTTTTCCACTCAGTAACAAAGCTTTCAGATCAGATCTTCTTTTTCATGCATCTTCTTCTTCTATCGGCAACAATGTATGATTAACACCATCTTTACAAAACTTGTATGTGTTCTTTTTCCCGTCATGAATAGCTCCTCTGTCATACTGCCAAGGTCTACCCAGCAATATGTGACATACGTCCATAGGCATCACATCACACATAATTTTGTCTTTGTAACTGCCCAACTGGAATTCCACTTCACAATGTTCATTCACTAACAGCTACTGTCCTTTCTGAAGCCATGACACCTTGTAGGGTGTTGGATGTTTCTTTGTCTTCAATTTCAATTTCTCCACCACTTCTGTAGAAACCAAATTATCAGTGCTACCACTATCAATTACCATTTGACAACATTTTCCTTGAACTTTGCACACACTTCTAAACAAAGTTTTTCTTTGTGTTGGTTCAACAAATTCCTTTATTGGTTTTAATAGAACTTTGTTCACTACCAACTATTCTCCTTTCTCTGGTATATTTTCTGCTTCTGGCACTTTTTCTGCTTCTGGAATTTTTCGTGCTTATTCTTCATTCTAAGAAACAATTACATTTCTCTGATTTGTCCCCACATTCTATGGACATTCATAAGCTCTATGTCTAAGCTTATTAAATCTATAACATCTTATTTCTCTTCCTATGTCTCTGCCTCCTCTTCCTCTAGAAAAACTCCATCTGCCACTTGCATCGTGTTCTGTGGGTGTATGTTGACTTGAGCTGTTACTAGCTCCTTCTCTTGGTGTTGTAGATCTTCCTCTACCACCTTGACTTCCTCTTCCTCGAAAAGTACCTCTTCCTCTGGCAGATTGCTTCCTTATGAGTTTTTCTTCAGCCTTCAAGGCCATCTGATAAGCCTCTTCTACTGTTTTAGGAGATAGCAAACTTATCTCATCTTATATCTCCATTCTGAGACCATTGATATATCTTGCAATCTTCTCTAATGTATCTTGAATTTGTCTTGCTCTTATGCTCACTTTGCAAAATTCATCTATGTATTCTTTGACTGCCATTGATCTCTGTCTAAGATTGTGCATTTGTCTAAATAATGAAAGTTGATAATCACTTGACAAAAACTTACCTCTCAGCTTTGCCACCATCTTGAATTATTTATTGGTTGCTTACCAAGTCTCCTTCTTTCTGCCTGCACTCCATTCCACCAAAGCACTGCATGTCCTTTCAATTTTGTGACAGCAAATTTCACCCTTTTTCCTTCTTCCATTTCTTCATAATCAAAAAACTTATCCATGCCATTAACCCAATCTATCAACTCTTCTAGGTTTAAGCCTCCTGTAAAAACTGAAACTTCAAGTCTGGGTTTAGATGTGGACCCCAACACTGATTTAAAATTTCTCATTTCAGGTTTAACTTCTGTAGGTTCTCCCTCTTCTGTAGCTTCAACTTCGGGCTCACTGACATCTCCGGCATCTGCATCTCTTTCATTTCCCATTTCCATTGCTTCTAATCTAGCTTGCATCTGTTGGATAACTTCCATCACTTTAGCATTTGCAACTGGTCTTCCTCTTCTTCGACCAGCACCACCTCCTCTTCCAACTCTGTAATCCATGTTGGATTTCTTTTCCTGATCTTCGAGATCTTTCTCAGTGTCTAAAGGCTGCTCTAATACCACTAATGGTGGGTTGGTTGCAGGATTTAATGAAAAATTTTCAAACTTAGAAAAAATTTCACCCAAATCTGAAGTTAAATCTATTGCACTCGACTCCTTACCTTTATCGGTCATTCACACGTTTTTGCCTTTAGTTATTTCACCACAATTTCAAAACACTAAAAGCTTTTCAGCAATGGTAAAAATCACAATTAAGCCAACAATCACAATACTTTACTTAATTGATTTTTTTACAGACCTAAAACAACATTAAAATTTTGTTTATAAAACTATCGCATCCAAAATTTAGTTTAAACCTCATGCATATATTTATGCGATATTCGTTGGATCAAACAATTTAATGTGAATTTTGTTAGATCAAATGAACTGCTGGGCATTCAACTCAATTCATTTAATTCTAATGTATAAAGTATCGGGTCCAGTTAAGATATTAAGGATCTTGCAACTTAATATGAGATAACCATCACATCTCAGATCAACGGTTGTAACTCCTCTAAACTCCTCACGCACTATAGCATTTTCATTTTACTTCAACTCCACCAAATTCGACTTTCTTGGAAAGGTTTTCCTTAAAATTTCGAAAGGCAAACTGATTTTGATGTCTCACAATTCACTCAAATTTTCAGTAGCTTGATAATGAAAAATACACGGATAGAAATTTACAGAGATAATTCAACTTATCCCGTAAGGAATTCACACATGTCTTTAACATCAAAACAAGCTCAGTTTATAATACACCCACATATAAATTAACGCTTACAGAGAAATCAATTAACCAGAACTCAACCTGAATTTCGTCAACTCAGAACTATTTCGAAGGAAATCAAAACCTTTAGGATTTGATAATCACACACACCATTACCTAGCTACAGAGGAAATTGAAATTTTATTCAATTTGATCCCTATTTCCATCAAATCCCCATTTTTTTATTTCATTTCAAACTTACATATAAAAATAATGCTCTCACAATCATTTTGATTCGATTCAAAAGAATTGAATTAGTCCAATTTTGGATAAAAAAATCTTATTACATGATATTTGCCTAAAAATCCTCAACTAAAAACTAAATTAAATGAATCAAATACAAGAAGTTCAAATCCCTGAATACCAGTCAAATCTTATCTACCAAAACAGTAAATCGCCAACTAAAGGAACCCACTCCTTTGCTTGTAAACTTTTTTTGTATTTTTGGAATAAAAAATAAAGTATTTTATCTTGAAGTCTCATGCTCGTATATCATCTCCCCATGGTATAAAGATATAGTGGAATATCTTTTATCGTTGAGATGTCCTCCTAACTATGATAAGGCCAAGTACCACACCTTAAGGTTGAAGTCTCAAAAGTATACCGTGGAAAATAGGTGACTTTACTGGAAAGACCCGGCGGGGATCCTACTATTGTGTTTAGCAGAGCAGGAAGTAGACCAAGTGATGGTTGAATTCCATGAAGGGATATGTGGAGGAAATTATAGTTTGAAATACACTACACACAATATCCTAAGGGAAGGTTTCTTCTGGCCTAAATTGTTTGGTGATGTACATGCTCGTGTCCAGGCCTGCAAGAAGTGTCAGACGTTCGCTGAAAGGAAAAGTTATGCACCTCTCCCATTGATCCCAGTACATGTTGAAGAACCTTTTAAGAAGTGGGGAATTCATTTCATAGGAGATATTCACCCGGCCTCTAGCAATCAACAACGATGGATCCTCACTGCTACAGATTACTTCACCAAGTGGGTAGAAGTCGCTCCCACAAAAAATGCTACAGATTCAGTGGTGATCAATTTCCTAGAGGAGAACATAATATCCATGTTTGGATGCCCAGCTAAAATCATTATAGATAATGCCTAGGCTTTCAAGTCAGCTAAATTTGTAAACTTTTGTCAACGTTGCAACATCTTACTAGGACACTCCACTGCATACTACCCACAGGGCAATGGGCTGGCTGAATCATCTAACAAGACACTAGTGAGGATTTTGAAGAATACCATCAATGAAAATCAAAAGAACTGGGATTCTCAGATCAAGTTTTCACTCTGGGAAAATCGCATCACCACTAAAAGATCCACAAGAAAGTCCCCTTATGAGCTGGTGTATGGCAGAGTCACGGTCTTCCCAATTCAGCTTCCATTACCTTTGGCTTGATTCTTACAAGAAAGTGAGGAGGAGCCAAATGACCTGATCCAAAGAATGAATCAGTTGGTGGAGTTGAATGAAACCTGGGAACAGGTAAGCCTCAGAGTAGTAGAGTATCAAGAAAAAATGAAAGGTTTATTTGACGAAAGAGCTAAAGATAGAGAGATCCAAGTTGGGGATTCGGTGTTGCGATGGGATATCAGGCTAGCAGACAAAGGGAAACATGGGAAGTTCGACCCCCTCTGGTTTGATCCATTCAGGGTGGCAGAGGACAAAGGCAACAATACTTTCGCGTTGGATAACTTAGAAGGAGACATACTTGAGGTGCCCGTAAATGGGCAGTTCCTCAAGTTTTAATTTCATCACTGATGAGGGCTAATATAGCTCACTGTATATATATCTTTCCATTGTATATATCATTCCATTGTACTCCATTTTGTTTTCATTTCTCCCATTTCATCTTCCATATCATATTCCATTGTTCCCATTTTGTTTCATCCACTATTTGCATTTTCCATTTCATCTTCCATATCATCCCCCATTTCATCTTCCATTTTGTTTCCACTAGACCGTTGGTATAAAACTTTGTCTAATCAATGTGCATTTGTGACTCTGTGTACCTAATAAAGCACAGGAATTTAGGTCTACAGGTTCTCAATGCACTGGAGAATATCATGTTGTCCCCAAATGGAGCCAATGTTGGCCTGTGACCGCACACAAAGGGGAGAAGGATAAAGGAGGGAAATTCCTAACTGTCAAATAGCTTCAAAGGAATCAATATGCATCCTAGTTTAGTAGAAAGGGGAAAAATGTAGCTAATAAGGCTTAAATGGTAAGCAAACTTCATTCTCGCCATCCTTCATCTCATCTATCCTCTCTATCTCCATTTACCCTCTCTTACCCCTTCACTTTCCATTTTTCTAAAGCCCCCACATTGAATTTCTTCATTTGCATCACCGCTTCTTGCAATTCTTAACCTTTACATCTTCTGACTTACCGAAACTTATCTTGTTGTTGATGTGACTTGGTGGGACCCAACCAACCTCGATACATCACCCAAATCCGCATGCAAACCCTCATATTCCGCATTTTCCTTACTTGTCACCATTTCGCACTTTGCAACATCTAGTGCATCGCATGTCGCATATCACACAGTTTACAACTTACCTCTTAAATGCCTACAAAGTTTTTCTTTAATATGCAATGCGGTTGGGTCCCACTTTCCCTCCGCATCACATACCCCACCATCACACACCGCTCCTCGTAGCTTTTAACATTTACCACCTGCTGCTCCCAGCAAATCTTGCGACATGCGATCTATGGTCAGGTCCCGCCTTCCTCCACGTCACCCTTTTCTCCCCGCCATCCATCGTAGATCGCATATTATAACCGTCCACATCACAACTAAACTTAAAACTTTTGATTTCCGATTTGCGATATATCGCATCACACAAGTTTTAACTTACCATTTACAACGCCCGCAAGCTGTTTTGTTTAACCTGTGATGCGGTCGAGTCCCATTGCCTACCACATCATTTTTTTCCCACCAGGGACGCTCTGCATCTTAGCCCCACCCGACGATGCATAAGTGAAAACCCATTGCGATTTACGTAAATGGGGAGCAGGCTCGACCATTATTCCCCATTCCCATTCTCCTGCCATTCCCATTCAATGGCATGCATCTCATTACCGCTAAGCCTTTTGCATCTCTATGTCATTTATGCTCCACCCTAATGCATCTGATGATCCTTAACACATTTTGGACCCCTCCCAGCCTTCAAACTTTAACGATGGGGGAGGGGTCCAGAATAGGCGATTTCCATTACCACCCTCTCCTCCACGTGCCTTCCTCTTGTCGTTTCGCACCCCCCCCCCTCCGATACCGCTATCCGCTTAGGACCCCCTCTGGAATCAGGATCCTAGTTTTTAGATTCAGTACGATTATTTCATTGGTGAAGCACTCGGTCATAGGTTACGTAGTCCCTCCAAGAGCTCCTCACTAAATAATTCAGTGTACACAGCACAAACTGATAGTTATGCAACAGCAAGGAGAAATCATGAGAGTCAGAGAGTGGAGGATGCCGAACAGCAAATGGAATTACATGATGAAGTCTAAACCGTCTACCACTTCTCACCACCCCTTTGAATATTTTGGGATTTGGCCTTCATGGCCAGCTGTTTTGATTATTTTTTCTGTTAGATAATGATGTTTGGCTGGTAAAATCCCGATTTTACCCATTTCTGTTTTGATTTTTTCTGCTGCAGGAGCGATTGCCTTAAGAATGCTCTGATAGTTTGTTAGGATATTTTGATTTCACCTATGTAGGGCGATCATGACAGAATATTCGATCATCGACCCTCAAGGCGAACTCTATATGTAGTGAGTTCTAAGTTGGAAAAAAGGTTCTGGAATTTTGAAGAATTTTGTTGTAGTTTTGTATGACTGTGCTCCCTGTGATTTGAGACACATATTTGGGAGAGTTTTTTAAACTTAATATGAATACAGAGTTGATATTTGGATTCCAGATGAAGCAATGAGCAGTTTGTATTTTTTTTTCTTTTGTCATCATTAATCTCCTCTTCATGTGTAATCATCTTTCATGCTATTATTCTTTGATGGTTCATGTAATGTAGCTGTCGGTGATCTACAATGTTATTCATGAATTCATATATGTATAACGCTCAGGTGTTAACACTCATGTATTAATCTTTTTGCATTCCCTTAATTCGTGCTCCACGAGCCTTTGTTTTTTGTCCATATTGCATCTATATACGTTTCCTCTGAGTTCATAGGGGACATATTCTTAAATCCCTTAAGCATCTCTCTCATGTGTTGCTTCTCTGTTCTCTCTCAACACCTTTTTATATTTTCAAGATTTATGCTCATTGTTTTATACTTGGCCCATTTCAAAGCCACCAAGCCTCGTAGCCTCTTGAGCCCTCTCACAGTATAAGGAATTCACATGAATCAACTCCAAGGTATTCTCCATCCATGAACCACCAAAACCATTTTTCTCTTATTCCATATTTTGTTAGAGGCATTTCATACAATTGTCCACTTTTAACCTCTGATTTTTAAGATGTCCTAGGCACTGGTATTTTGCAACTCAAGGCTATCTCTAGGAGCTACAACACAATCCCCTGAGACAAAGAACCATCTAATCCATCTGGAATCAGAAAAAATCAAACTATTAAGGCATCAAGAGGAAACTTGGAGACTCAAAAGCAAGCTCATCTGGCTCAATGTGTGTGATGACAACACAAATTTATTTCAACAATGTGTGAAGGGAAGGAAGAGTATAAACATTATATGGGAGTTGAAAGATCATGCAGACATGGGTACAAGACATTTCTCTCACATTTACAGAGATCCTCGGGTGGCCAATATATCAGAAGTGCTACAGGATTCTAGATCTATGCAAAGGTATGTGGAGGAGGATGATATTTAAAACCTAAATTCTATCGTTACATTAGAGGAAATTGAAGCAATATTAAAATGGTTCAAAAAGGATAAGAGCCCTCAACTGGATGGTTGGCCTATTGAATTCTCTCTCACTTTATTTGAGGGCATTGGAAGGGATCTCCTTCAGGTCATTGAGGAGTGTAGAACTACTGGTCGAATGTATGATGGTTTCAATGCCACTTTCATTGCCCTCATCCCTAAAATTGACAAGCCCCTAATTTTTAATGATTACAGACCTATTCCCTTATGAAAATGTATCTACAAGGTCATAGAAAAAATCATTGCCAACTGTATTAAGCCTATATTATCCCAGCATATATCCAAGGAACAATTTCCTTTCTCCATCAAAGGAAAATTCATGAAGCCATTGGCACTGCTCAAGAAGCCCTGCAGTCGATCAAGATCAAAAGTATTAAAAGTACCATCCTTAATATTGACTTTTCCAAGGCTTTTGACTATACTTGTTGGACCTCCATTCAGCTCATACTCATCCATATTGGTTTCCCTCACTCCTTCATTAATTGGATTATGAGATGCATCACAAATGCATCTTTCAACATTCTCATTAATGGAGCAGGATCTAAATTTTTTCATGCAGGTAGAGGGCTCCGTCAAGGATACCCTTTATCCTCGTTACTTTTCCTGTTGATCATGGAATGGATGACCAAGCTCATTGCATCTGCCAAGGCAGATGGGTCATTAAAAGGTGTCAAAATCACATATCTTATCCACCTGACCCACCTATTATTTGTTGATGATGTGCTAATTTTTCTAAATGGTTCTATCCAAGATTCCAATAGCTTCAAGAGGATACTGACTGTCTTCTGTAAAGTTACTGACATGATTGCCAATCTTAGAAAATCTACTATAATTATGGTAAGATATTCCATTCAGGAAAGTATACAAGCCCTTATTTAGTTTCAATTTGGTCAAAGGGAGATTGAGGATGGCATGAAATACATGGGTTTTAGTCTCAAGCCTAATGATTACATAATTACTTACTGGAACTAAATCATTTCAAAAGTGGAAAGGAGGGTAAACATCTGGCAGCAAATATGGCTCTCTAGAGCAGGGTATTAGTTCTAATCAAGTCAGTTCCGGAGGCAATACCTATTTACTGGATGGAACTTTCCTGGATACCCAAGTGTGTTACTACTAGAATTCAGCAAATTTGTCGAAGGTTCCTTTGGAGGGGGGAGAAAGAGGGAAAGAATTCTGCTTGGGTTGGTTGGGATAGGATTGAAAAGCCTAAACAGTGGGGTGGTTGGGGTGTAAAATACTTAAATCTATTTGCCACAGCCTTGGCTACTAAAATGGGGTGGAAACTCTTAAATTATAGAAGCCTTTAGCAAGAGGTCACTTATTTCAAATACATCACCCCATTGACCACCCTTGAATGGTTCATAGGAACCAAAAGGAGCATACCTGGATCCTTAATTTTCTAGCGAGCCATTACAAGATCCATATATGTCATCAAACGGGGTCTTGCTTGGAGCATTGGATCAGGCGCTTAGGTTCAAATTGGAATGGATGCTTCGTCTGGTTGTGGACAAGATCCCCACCTACCCTTGGCTATATGACAGTCTCTTATGGATTCATGGATTCACACTCTCTCTCAAATTTCGGACGAGGCCAATACCACCTGGCTCTCACAGGCTTGGAAATCTTCACAGGAGTTGGGCATTCTAGATATCTGGCAGGTTGAGTGGCACAGATATCTCAGAGCACTTTGGGCTTCTAATATAGATTAACTGAGTGGGATGATGAGATGATTTGGGCTTTATCCCCTCAGGGAATGTATACACCAAAAGAATGGTATGTGTCACTTATTGTAGCTCACGAAGCCCGGGAAATTCAATGGTGGTGGAGGCATATCTGGAAGTTGAAGGCGCCCCCAAAGGCTAGATTATTCATGTGATGTATACTCACTAATTGTGATCCAACGTATGACAATCTTACCAGACGCTCTATTCATTGTCCTTCCAGATGTTGCGTGTGCAAAGAGCATAGAGATTACATTGATCATTTGTTCCTTTCATGTCCCTCTACTAGAAAGGTTTGGAAAATTTCCACTTCAGCTCTGGGCATTACGATCAATTGGCATGGCACTTATGTCACTGAGGTGTTGGGTCTCCAAAATGTCTTTAAAATGACATATATTTTCACTTCATTCACACCTCATTTCACCTTTATCACCTTCATTCCATCACTTTGTCACTATATAACCCTACATCTCTATCATCATATGGGTTCATAATTGTATTTTCCTAAATTTATATATTTTCAAGTGTTTATAGTGAATTAATGATTAAAAATTTGAAAAATGACATATACTTGCTTATACCTAAAACTGGCTTCAGTTTAATGACATGTGTAGGTCATTTGGAAGCCCCCCAAGACACTCTTGTGTGGCCTCCAAGGATCAATTTTGAATTCACTTCAATATTGGAAGAAGATTTGGGATAGGAATCAACCATATCTCATGGAGAAAAATCATGGATAAAGCGATATGTGTCTAATTGGTTGAGATTTTTAGGGATCTAGGGAGAGAATAGTTGATCCTCATTAATGGTGTAGCTTCTTATGTTTTGTATAAATAGAAGAGCCTTCTCCTCTAAAAGGCATGTGTAAAGTTTGGAGTTATGCTCATGTTTTGAATAAAGAATTAGATTTGGCACCATACTCATGAGTGTTCTTTCACTTTGATTTGGTTTTTCTTGCATATGGAGCTTCTTTACTTGCCATCCTCATGCATAATTGGATTGGCCACCTAAATGAGTGTGATATTGTATCATAATTTCATTCATTTTTTTATGTTTAGTTTAGTTTTCATTTCATGCTTTGTTATTATTTCCTTTATGTTCATTTACATGCTTTCATAAGTTAAATTTTCATATGCTCATTTTATTTGTGTGCTCTTGGACGTTTAGATGGATTTTCACTTTGATTTCATTGTAGTTAAGATTTCTTAGATTTCAATTCATGCTTTTCAATTCTTGCAAGAAGTTTAGATTGTGAATTCATGAAGTGTGCCTAGATTAGATTTCCAATTCTATGCAAGCGTGTCACAGTTTAGATTTCTATTTATGCATGTGTGATAGTTTAGAATTCCACTTATACATATGTTTTAGATGAGATTCCAATGTTTTCCTAGATTAAAGTTTCTTGCTTTCCTAGATTAGATTTCCTATTTTTCATAGATTAAATATTTCTTTATTTCCTAGACTATATTGTCTTTCATTAGCATAAATTTACTTATCATTAGATTAAGTCTGATTTCAATCATGCAAGTATGTGTATAGATCAAATTTTAATTTCATGCAAGTAGATTAGATTTATTTTCATTCCTAGATTAAGAGACTCATTTTCAAGAGATTGTGTGCATGTTCATATCAGACAACTTTTGTGAATAATATTTGAATTGCCTTTCATAGATCAAGCTTTTTTTCCTTCACGTAGATTGATTTCAGTTTCCTTATGTTTTTGGTTTGTCGTCATTTTATTTTGTAGTTAGATTAATCTAAATTGAGGGTTAATTTCTAGCATATACAATGCATGCATGCTTCGCAAGTTTTTTTTTCTAAATAAGACTATTTATATTATATGGCACGTAAAATACAATTCGAAACTTTCCCGTCGGAGTTGCTATGCTAGCAAATTCTGGCAGGAGTAGAGTTCAAAAACACGAAAATGTGACTGCCCCAGTTGGGGAAACCAGTCCATATTTTTGTTGCTCCGAGTGGGGAAACCAACATTTGCAAAAAAAATCCTAAAAATTATTGAGTTGTTCAGGAAAAACATGAGAACAGAAAAGTAAATCCTCATTGAGGGAGGTAACCTCTCGATATGGATTCTGAAACGACGTGACATGCTACTTGTCATGTGGAGGAGGCTCTTCAATTATGAATCACCCATAGTCTTCATAGGAGTCCTCTTCTTTCTTTGACGGCTGCACCATGGGCTCAGGCATTGTGGCTGAACGCACACCTGCATCCTTATCATATGTTGCTGGGCTACCGCTCCCTTCGCTGCTGGAGGAACGCGGAGCTGTTTTGACTGGAAGGGCCTCAGATTTTCGGGAATGCTGGGGGGAAGACAGGGAAATGGTGGACTTCCTAAGTCATTTTCGTGCGCCAAAGCCAGTAGAGCTGTACGTGACATTCGGAAAATGCACAGTGAGAGTAGCGGAGACAAGAGGGAGGTTCAGAGAGCCATAGGAGTCGTAATGGAGCTGGAAAGTGGCCGAATTTTCATCATGGAGGAGGGGGGGGCGAAATTCATCATGGAGGGAAATGGGAGGGCAAGAGGTCTAACCTATGCCACGGCCTCTTCGGCAATTCATCTTGTTCCTCCAAGGCATATCGTTGCAGGAGGGAGCTGGAACAAGGGGAGAGGTGGAAGGGTGGCAGGAAGCCTGAAGAAAAGGAGTATTTGGAGAATGGACGTCGAGCAGCTTAGAGCTGAAATCGGCGGAATGGACAGAGAAACTGAGGCTGCAAGAGAAAATTGCGTGAAATATGGAGCTGGGTGCCATAAAATAGCAGGAGATTCTACAAGTCGGACGAGTGTTAAAGCTCGAGGCAAAGGGATTAACGTCGACAGCATGCGAGCAGTTGTAGTATTTAATATCGATCGGACAAGGGCCATGTGTGGCTATGTGGCCAAGCCATGTTCCTTGCTTAGGATCCTCCACATCCCATAGCTTAACGTTCACCCGCATCCGGGGGCATGCTTCGCAAGTTTTACAAAACCCCCGGGTTGACAATTAAATGATAGGTAATTAAATTGCCTCAACATTTTGGCACCGTTGCCGGGGAGGTGTGCATAGAAACTAGCCTTCAGTTTAGAGTTTATTTTCAGTTTTATTTTTATTTTTTATTTTATTCCTATATGCATGGTTAAAACATGTAGATGCATAAATCATTTTGTTGTGTACATTTCAATCATTTTTTTGTAGACTAAAATTTTCGACACTAAACCATTTATGGATGAAAGATCTATAATGCAGATCAAACATTCTTTGGAGTGCAAGGACTATATCGAAGAATGGTTTCAGCAGGTGACTATGTCATGACATTCATTCAACCTTCAACCAATATTTGTGCCGAATCCAAAGCTGAAAATGATTTATCAAGTCCTTAAATAAAATCAGGGACATTTTACAAATTTAGATATGATCATTTCAGAAATTTTAATCTATGAATGGCTCCATTGGAAACATTCATATACTTAAAAAATAAAAAATTAAGTAGGATAAACTAAGGAATAAAATCAAGCTTGATTGCATTTGTTATTTTATACTTTAAAATTTTTAGATTTATTTATTTTCTTGCATTTTCACTAACTCAACAAAAAAAAAAAAAAAATCAATAAAAATAATGTTTATGAATAAGGAAAATGTAAAATTTGAAATAAAATCAATTCCTTTTTTTTTTTTCATTTCCAAGAGAATTGAAAAAATTGATGAGCAAGCTCTCGTGCGACCTCGAAGAAAAAATTGAACATGTTAGCTTAGAATCGAAATTCAAAATTTATCAATAAAAAAAAATCAAAAATTAAAAAAAATCAAAATCAAAACCAATAAAGTGTTTCTTTTCTAGCCTCATGGACGTTAAAAATACTTTCTTTCTTTCTTTATATATATATATATATATATATATATATATATATATATATATATATATATATATATATAATGGAACATATATAAAAATAAATAAATAAAAAACAAACAAACAAAACAAAAAACAAAAAAACAAAACAATTTAAAAAAAAAAAACAAAAAACAAAAAACAAAAACAAAAACATAAAAATTAATAAAACAAATAAAAAAACAAAACACATAATCATTCGTAAAAATGAAAAGGACTGAAAGCAAGGTTTTATGACTAACGACACTGGAAAAAATCACTGCAAAGTGGTGTAAAATATTGTGTCCAATCCAATGTGTCATTACTTGGGCTTCGGCCTCATTGAAACCTGCAAGAATAATTTTTTTCTTGATATAAATCTTGTTTGATTTTCAAGCTCTAGTTGAAATTAGTGATTTGTAGAATGATGAGTCGGTCATAAATGTTGCACAGATCATTTTTTTTTGCAGCATAGGAGTTTGATTTGAATGAAACACTTCGCGGAATTAATGAAGAGTGGATGTGTGTAATGTGTTTGGAAAATATTGTGGGTTCAATTCTAATGGCCAACGACAATATCTTATGACAAAGAACGCGCCAAGATATTCTCCATCAAGATCGAAATCTTGATTTCCCTGTATTGAGCCACTTCCAAGAAGACTTCTCCCCGTTGCAATCCAAACCTACAGTCTAGGGCATCATCAATTGGTAGCAGAGTACTTTGGACGAAGGAGATTGCACAGGCTTTTCTTGGCCACACTATAAAGAACGTTGTGGTTACTATTTCGCAGGCGGCCAAAGATGTTGGTCTCATCATTGAGCTCACAACTGTTGTCACTAATTATGGCTAGGGAAAATTTTAAGAACCCCCCTAAATTTATATGTATAATAAATGGGCGAATACCCATGATACATAGGAAAAATGGAAGGAGATTTTATTAATAATATAATATGTATATATAATTGTTTTGGCGAATATATCACGAGATTATATTATCTTGTAAAATCATGGCGAATCACCAGTACAAATGGCGAATCACTAGTACAAAATGGCGAATCATTGTCTAGTGGAGTTTGGGGTGTTGGTTCCAATGAAGATATGATAGTTGAACCAGGAGTTGAAGGAAGAGAACCACCAAGACCAAGCATGGCACATGGTGACTCGTGAGGGAAGTAGTTCTCGTGCAGTTTGGAAAACGCGTTCTACTTCTACTAAGCGTAGTGTTGTTGCTCATGCTACTACTAGCACTGATATTGAGGTTGGAGAGGAGTTTGAGGAAGCATGGAAGGTAGAAGTGGTGGAGAATTACAAAGAGAACCCCATGATGGGCTCCATTTTTCCCTTTGGTATTTGGGCCTGCAAGATCTTCTGTCCATTGAACCAACAATTAACCATTAAACCAACAATCAACTTGACTGATTTGATTAGGTACGATTCAACTTAGACTAATCTTCAAAACTATGCTTTGCACTATCCCATATTTATCACACCAATGCTACACAACACTGAGCATTTGCACCCAAATCTCATGAATGCACACAAAATTTTCATTAACATCTATAACCCTAACCAAGTGAGAATTGATAAACAATTTGCACCAAAGTTTGTTATAGTGTTGAAAGTTAATAAGAAATTTAGATCCATGGTACCTTAAATAAATTTTGAGATAACCTCCACAAATTCGACCACAATAAAGCAAACTTGTGATAAATTTTAAACCTACAAAAATTAGGATTCATGTTCCTAGGAACGATTATAAGAAGTAGTTGACATATAGGTCGAGTTTTGAGCCTTGACACGTTGATAATGCAATGGCTTAGGTCAAAACTCCCACATTGAAAAGTCATCAATGAAGAGAAGACAATCTCATTATGAATTACACATAATCCAAGCTTCCTACCAAATTCTACTTAGTTGTTTGCAACTTAGCTATACATAATCTTATAGTAAATACAAATTCCACAAAGCCTTCTTCACATAGCTAATAAATGGCCATTGGAAGAGCACCCCTTATATAATAGTAATAGTAGCAATCAATAGATTATTTTATATTGAACTTCATAGCCTTAGCACTCCTATGTATTGTATGATGTATTGTATCATGTTGACTGCTATAACTTGTACTTTCTCTCTCTGCTGAATTTGAAGAATAATAAGAATATTTGATCAAAGGGTTTTTCCCACATTGGGGTTTTTCCCTGGCATCCGCCAAAATATTGTCTTCTTGTCTTGGCTTGTCTTCTAGTTATTTGCTTATGTTCTATCAACATTTACTGTCAATGTTAATGTGATTGCTAAACAGGAAATTGAATTGGGCTGAAAGATTGAAGTAAATTACTCTAAGCATAGAAAATACCATCGTTAACTAAAAATTAACACATTTTTTTATTAATATGTTTTGACATTAATTAAAATTCGTTTTAGATACAAAAATATAGGATCCAATCAACCTAAAATAGGAACAGAAATTATCATGACAATAGTTATCTCATGATCCTCCGGATAATCTTGAGCTCCACCTGGAAAGAAAGCCATTTATTGGACACACACATCATCGTTCAATCTAAAAGACTAAATTCTCTAGCCAAGGTAAAATCAGAAAATTAAATTATGCCCCTACATCAAGACATGACCGTCTAAAAATTAAATGACCATCTAACAAGTGGACCAGAAAATGTTTTTACAAATGCGGGTTCTCTTAGTGCTTTCGATATGGCACCCTCCACAACTACTTGATATGGCCAGTCATCATATATGAACAAGGTCTTTATGATTATATAAACTAATAGTGATGCACACTAAATATTGACTTCTCCTACAAATTCATAGTAATCAGTTCATTGCAAAAAATAACAATAAAAATATAATTCAACAACAAACGAGGAATTACAATATGAAGAAATTATCCAAATGATCAAACAAGGATGTTAGTGTGAACAAATTAATCCAAATGGAAAAATATTATCCACATCAATGCCAACTTTAATGCATAATAGGTTAAATCTGAGATGGAACAAGAAAAAATATTAGAAAATAGAAAGGGTTTCCAAGTCCATGTGTGAAGGTTCGTTGCTACCCTAAAAGGCTAGAAATATAGGTTTTTTTGGGGACTTAGAGTGATTTCCAAGTCTTATCAAGGATATCTAGTAGGTCATCGAGCCTTTAGAAAAAGTGGGAATGAAAGGAGACTTGAACCTTTTGTTCAAAGATGCCCTTGCACATGGTGGCTCGGGACCAAAAATGGAAGTTCTAGTCCTATATAGTATCAAAAGGGTGTGATAAGGTAAAGACTATTAAAATTCTGGATGTCATGACAGGAGAGATAGTAGAAAATAAAAAAGAATATATGGACAACCATCTGATTTGGAGATTTAATAGGTAGTCGATCTTGAGTTTCAGCAAATGAACTAAAAGACCAATATTTTAAATGGGTTGAAGCATGTGAGGTTTTATTCCATGCTCCAAATTTTATTTATTTTTCCTTTTGAATCTTTGAAGTCATAAGAGAAACTAATATGGGAAGGTGGGTTGAAGATCTAAAACTCTAGCCTATCATTTTCGAGGTGCAAGGAAAAAGTGTATAAATCATGCTTGGGGGCTCTTCATCTGATGTGGGGTGAATGATATGTTAATAACCCTTGGTTGTGCCATGATGGATATTCACACTCAAGATAGCTTGCTTATGGGAATTTCTAGACCTTGTCTTGATGCTTATGTGGTACACTTCCTTAGATCATTGGAGATGTTGACTACACAATTATTTTCATGGAATGTTTTGACACCTAAAATGAGCCTTGGGTGCATGTTTCATAGAAAAAGAACTATCACCTCTTGAAATCCTCTCGATTTTGGTTTTTTGTTCCCAACAAAAAAGGTTTATTTGTATCACCTGCCTATGATCTAGAAATAAATCGCTTAGAATGAACTATGCCAACAAGTAAAATAAACAAGGAAAATAGTAATAATATTTGGGAAGGATCCAACAATAGGTGTTTTCCATTAGGTCTTGAGGTCAAATAAGAGATAGAGAATTCCAGTGAGGCATCTATGTTAGATGAATCTCACTACGTAACACTATTTTGAACCCTACAACATATGCCTAGACACAACCCTACTCTTATTGTTTAAACCTAATCAGAGGAAATTTCTTACCTTACCAATCTTTGTGGTCAAGGACCACTAGGAAAATTCATAATAATCTTAGTGAAACCAGGGGACAAAGGCCCACACCATGTCACAAAATTAACTTGACTAGGCTAAAAAATAGAGATGTAAGCATTCACCAACAATGGAAAATACATGAGGAAGATGACCAAGTGCTCAAGCTTTACTCATTCCAGATTTTCAAGCATTTACAAGTCTTTTATATTCTGAATCTACAATGGCAGAGATCAAAACTCCTAGAATTCATCCTCGTTACAATGATTTTTTCTTATTTTAAAAAGTTATTCCTCCTTGAATCCTAAACATTAAGTCCCAAAATGATTGTGCATGCCACCGAGAATAGAATTAGGGAGGTGTACCCTTCAGTTCAGTATGCATGCATCTGAGAATGAATACCATCCATCTTAGTGATATTCCTCTCTCCTTGTGTGCACCAACTTGTTAATCCATCAAATTTAAATATGTACCATGTTGCAACAGTCCAAAACCATCCATTGAAATGAATATCACAGAAATCATGCCATATGACATGTAGCAAGCATATTTTAGATTTTTTCAGTAGATATTTTGTAGATATTTTGAATCAATTTCATCCCACCTTGTTAGCATTATCACATAGAAGTGTTGGAAGCCAATGAATTTCTCTTGTATTGGTCAGAAAGAAAATGACATCATGGATGTCGATTAAATATTTAAGCTGCATACAGTCCTTCCTAATATTTTATAGTTCGTCTGTTTTCACAAAATGTCCAAGCATTGGAATGGTCATAGAAACACCCTCTTCTTCCTGCTCAGTGAGTTTTGAACCAAAAAAATTTAGCAAAATACAGTCACATGCCTCTCAGAATAATTAACAAAGAAATCAAGCCCCTAAAGGATATAGAAATTACCACACCAAGAAAAATGTGCTTCAAATTTTATGTTGTTGCATTACCTTTTAGTTGAGATCCATTCAAAAAATCATCATGAGTATATAAACACTAGCACAGAGGATTCAACATAGCCACATGATAATGGCCAATTAACGTGATATGTCTAACACCCCAAGCCTGCATATTGAAAAAAAAAACACATTACCTTCAAAGACAAGTACTAAGTGGAAGATGCATTCTCATGTAAATTAATGTAACCTACCATAATATTACGAGAAACCTGACACCCAAGTGTACCAGCTACAAGAAGAAGGATAAGGATACCCTTCAAAGTTCCTATATTGTATAAAGTCAGAAGATCCAATAGCATTTCATCAAGTCCATTCTTTTGAAGATTGATACCTCCCTCTCATTGTTTTTTGTTTTTTGGGCATTTACATTTGAGGATGGATCATGGTCACTTACAATTTTGGGGAGGCCAACTCAATAAAAGAAAACAGTTGGTTTGTGATGTGTTATTAAACAGTTATTTTCTTCAACATTGAGGGTTATGTTATGTTATAGTATCGGCACTATTTTCGTTGATATTATTATATACCGGAAACAAGTGATAGTGATTTGGTTGTGGTGATGATCTTGAACCACTGACATGCTGGATCACAACTAGAATACCAGCTCAAACAATTGCATTTTTTACTTACAACATATGGCATGGATGAACCATCAAGACACACTGTAGTTTCGTCTTCTACCTTTGCAAATAAATGAAATTTAGAATCTGACATCATGCTCCATTAGGTATTGTCACCCATAGAGAACATACCCAGCCTCGCTGCCTTTCCTAGTCCAATAGCTTCCACGCAGAAAATAGTTCCTTTCAGGACGATGTTGCCTTGGGGAGTATAATTCCATGACTTAGCTTCTGTACAGGGGCCAAGTGTAATGTCTAACCCAAGTAATGAACACCTTTGGAGGCATAGTCCTGTAGAGGGATGGTATATCATTTGATAAGGAGAACGTTGAGACAAACCTGGACCTGCAAAGGGAGGAGAAAATGATGATGATATTCTATAGATATTATAACATAACCTCATTGGACTTGCAGTGAAGGCCATGTTAGAAATGGTAAACATTATGTGTTATTTAGATATGAATACCTGCTCGAAATTGGGTGAATTTCCTACGTTTTCACAAATAATGTATGATCAACCACCATTATCTCTTGATTCTTGTTTAGGTAGTATTTCATCAGAACATTTCTTATATGGAATTTATTTCCAATGGATTTAACTAAGGTTTTAGGTGTGCATTTTTTGCAGATACTGGTTAATTAAAATATTCAAACTTTGAAATTCACAATTTACATATTTCATATCACAACACATTATAACTCCCTCCAAAATAAACTGAATAAAATAGAGATGGGAACACCTTGATTAATTTAACAGACAAAATACCAAAATAGAGATGCCCATGAAGAATGGACAAAGGGCTCCTTTCTGGGCAATCCTTGTTGGAATTCACTGAAACAAATTCTCCTGATTTGGCTTTGCATTATTTAAGTTTTTTTTTCAGATTTTGCATTATTAGCTACACTACAGACTTCCCTCTCAACATGCCTTATTTATGGTAAGAAAAAAAAATGTCACCTCTCAAGCTTTTCCACTAACTGATAACCATCAGATGAAATGGAACTCCTCTGGCTTAATAGGAATTGTTGAAAGAGATGCGCACCCTTACTGGGAATTTTTTGGCAGCTTTCAAAAATAAAATTTAGTTGATACACAAGGCATACAAAACCAAAACATGCCAATTTTTGAAAGGGGTAATACATATGGAGCACACACAAATATATTCCAACTATAGGTATGCCAAATACGCTTAGTTGCATATTTGAGTTTAACAATCAACTTTGGCACAATCCCAACCACAGCAGAGGGAAACTGTAATGTCTCAGTCTTGCATTTCCCAAACATTGCAGTATTGTGCCCTTCCAAACAGTCATCTTCCAATAATGTAAGACTGGAAGAACATTCCTTGGCTAGATTTCGTGAAGGCTTCACAACCTAGAAAGAAAACACTATTACATAAATATCAACGATGTGAAATAATATACTCAAAACTCAACCATCTAAAATTATCATAAATGGATGAACCTTCACTGCAAAAAAGATTTCTTGTTCAAACCTTTGCAGGGGTTTCGCCTTTCTTGATTTGCAATCCCTCTCGTAGCCATCGTTCTGTTGTGTACAGACTCTGGACACATGTTCGAGGATAGACTGGTTGTCTAGCAAAAAAACCAAGTACAGGGCCTTTTGGATAAAGTGTGATATTTTGTGAGCCATATTTCAAGAACATAAAGATGATGACTACTATATGCCAAAAATAGATTAATATTGGCTTTTATCAACAAGAACAAATGGGAGTATTGTTTCTTACATGCATATCATTACCAATAAGTAAAATTTAAGACTGAAAGGAAACAAAAGTAGTACATGCGTACATTCGACATAATCAATGCAAGATTAAGAGAATACAACCTATTGGTTGGTTGGAAGTGGCTCAGTAAAAATAAGCAATCAAAGAGAAATATAACTTCTGTTCTAAAAATAAGAAGAGATATAATGGGAAAACTCCAGATCTAATGCATACATGCTCTTCTAGTTTTCTAAAAGACAACCAATTTGCCTCTAAGAGGCTTAGTAGGGCACCGTAAATAGGTGATTGTAATAATATAGAGGAATTATGATTTCTTGTGCTCTTTCCACCCATCACACCATCATCAGAATATCCATTGAATTGGCAGTGTATCTCCAACCATAGGTAATAGAATCACAAAGATATCCCAACAAGCAGTTATCTAATATATGAGGCTCATTCATAGATCGATTCAAATCTATATAACAAGGCATATGGTAGGTGTTCGTCAAGAATCACCAGGGATCCCACAATATATATATATATATACTTCTCCATCTCATCAGATCTTTAAGCACAAAAAATAGTACATCAAGTCTAGGTCTTCCATCTTAACTTTACATCGATAAATGAGATGGTCATCATCTGATAGGTAGACATCATCAAAATGACATATCTCATACACTTTCCATAATCATCAACCTATCTGCAACCTGCCCCCTTCCTATTATTGACCCATAGGTTCATGTACCAAAAACATTAATCACAATCATGCAGCCTCTAAGGTAATAGAGATATATATCAAGTCATCATCAGTGTCATCATACTCAGCTGTCATGACTTGCTTTTATCAATAATCATTGAGCACGAAAATTCATTGGGTCATTTTGCCAGGTATTTTATAGCTCCCTCTGAGACCTTGCTTTAGGTGATCATCTAGCCTTCAATCACGAGCTCCTCATACGAGAGATGAGACTTTCCATGATGCAACTGAAAAAACCAACTTCTAGGAAGCTTGCTTTAGGTCAGAGAGGAAAATTCTGAAGAATCATCATGGTCCTTCTTCAACCAGGGTGAAGAAATCATCTCATGAGATTATCCCAAAACTGTTGCATTATCCTTCAACACTAGATGAATGCTACCAATGCATCAAATTCCCCAATCCATGATAAGCAGGGGTCCTTCGCATTCAGGCATCCATATCCACAAGACCATTCTTTATAAGTTCCTAACGTAATGCATCAAAGAGCCCAATTACCCAACCAAGATGCCAAAATCAGGGTCTTCTTCTTATCGTGCTTGTCAAGACATAAAATCTGTTATGCACTTTCTTCAAGGTACCTCTGTTTTCATGCTCATAAGGATTGTTACAAGTAACTGCTTTAATGTGCCATGCATTTTTTTACTCCTAGCTGCCAGACTTCCAAGGGGTACCCAAAGGTGCCAACATAAAGGTGCTGCATGAACTTGAATTGCTTTAACTAATAGACAAAGATGTGAATGGTTGCTACCATACACCATTATTTCTCCTGCAACTATTGCCACCATTCACAACTGCAGTTGCCACCACCACTGCTCCAAATTTCTATAGTCACATCTCCTACACTTCACTGCCTAAAAACACTATGTTGATTAGCCAATCAGATTTCTATTGCTCAACTCATCAAGCTCTCTTAGTCATTAAAGTCAAAGTTACTATCTTATTGATTATTGTCGTCATCACTCTTAGTGGTGCCTCTAATGTCTATGTTCAAACAAACTTAAAGTCTCTAGTTAAGTTATATCAGCTAGTATCATACATTGCTCAAATGCATCTGAAGCAACCCACCTATTATTCTCTGTTTTTCATGTGTCAATGAGAATTATACCTTAAGTGTGATGATGCCTTTTTGTTCTGAAGCTTCTTGCTATCAACAGTATACCACAAGGTTTAGGCTTGTTGATGCCTTTTAGGATCCCTTCAGGTTGTTGGCCTTGTTCTGCAAACCACTCATTCAAGACAGTGTTAATGACTATAATATCATGCCAGTAAACTCTAGAAGATCTTTGTGCTTAGCGAAACTATATGATCTTCAAAACTTACTCACTGCAGGTATACTTCAGTTAGGCCCACAGGAGGACTATCATGAAGACTTTAGGATTATTATCATACAAAAGGTTATTGTCACAAGGGTTTTGTATCAAAACACTACATGATAGTCATTTAATCATGCATTGGAAGATCAGATCATGGATGCTCTATGCACTCTACTTGAATTTCTACCATATCCTGCCCCTTTTGCTTTTAATTTCTATTAGAGTATAGGGCAGAAGCTTTCTTATTTTTCTGAGAATTGTAGTAATGAAATTGTAGATACTTTTTAGCCTGCCAACATTGACGTGAAGCCAAAATTCTCTTTTGAACACGGATAATGTGGATACTATTAAGATTTTGAATTCATGGTAATAGTTCACCGCAGAGATATATGAAACCCTGAAAGTTGACATGGAATACTTAGAGAACTATCAAAAATGTATGTTATAACCTGTAATACATCATATAAAAAACATAAAGGAAAAGATCTAATTGTCAAACCCGCTACTGTCTTCACACCATGTCTAAACGAAAACTCTGCTACGACCACTATAGAAAATCACTTGATTCACAGAAGCTGCAAAACTGACCTAACTAAACTACTCCCTAGTCTTAATTTTATGACAGAAGCAAAGTGCAAAGGTTTACGATCAAAGTGGACCTAATAAAACAATTAGATGCCTAGGAGAATGCACCCTGCTTGCATGAGGAGGAATGCCTTGATTATCATTAAAGCACCCAAAGGAAAGCATGCACCACCCTTCATGGGAAAGCTAACCAAGTCTAATAATGGCCAACCTATGCACAGTGCCTCCTTTAATTTTCATTCTTGACTTAGTCACGCTAAAAGATGAAATATGCTAAAAATAAGCAATCAAAGAGAAATATAACTTCTGTTCTAAAAATAAGAATAGATATAATGGGAAAACTTCAGATCTTATGCATCCATGCTCTTCTAGTTTTCTGAAAGACAACCAATATGCCTCTAAGAGGCTTAGTAGTGCACCCTAAATAGGTGATATATGAAACCCTGAAAGATGACATGGAATACTTAGAGAACTCTCAAAAATGTATGCTATAACCTGCAATACATCATATAAAAAATATAAAGGGCAAGATCTAACCATCAAACCCGCTACTATCTTCACACCATGTCTGAATCATAGTAGGAGAACCAGAATCCACAGCAGCGGGATTATTAGAAGCAATGGTGGCAGCGGTGGCGGCCCAGGGTCCTGAAACCCATGGTCCAAGCCCCCATCCGGCAGGAGGAGGAGGAGGAAAGTAGGATCCAGGAACCATGGGCCAATACAAACAGGGCTAACCAGGGTCAAGAGTAGCAGCAGCGGCATTCCATGCTGGGTTTGGAAAATTCCACCCATGTCACCAGGGACCTCCAAAAAAATGCAGCCCCATTTGCCCAATTCGGTGGCGGATCCATCTATGGCCGAGGGGCTGCTGCATTGATATGAGAAGCTGCCTCTTTTCCAAACCCAGAAGAAGACTCCATTGTTGATTTCTCAATTTGGTGGTAGATCCATCTGTGGAAGAGGGGTTGTTGGATTGATATGAGCAGCCGCCTCTTTTCCAGACCCAGAAGAAGACTCCATTGTCGACTCCAGTCCACAGGCAAGCTTTACCTTGCAACCATACTGGATATTGGGGGTGAATGCAATTCCAAAACCCTCCAACCTAGTAAATCGGGGGCGAATACAAACCAAAATTTTCCAGACCAGTAAATGCGAAGGCAAATCCAGCATTTCATGTTTTATGCACCCTTATTTTTTTGGGCTAAAGCATAATAATTATTTATTTTTAAAATAATTTTGGGGCTAATTATACAAAACTATACAAAAGAGGTTTTATATAAAAAATTCGCCCCTATAAAATCTAAAACCCCTTGAATTTCGCCCTTGGGCTAAAATTCGCCCCCAAAATTTTCCCTGATTATGGCCTCATCAATAAATGCCAAGACTCTCACTCATCCTCATCCACGCTTGGCAGTGGACATGAAAGATCCGGAAGTACTCGATTGTGTTACCTGAACAGAGGCCAAATGTGTAACAGCTTAAAAACTTCATTTTTAAAATGAATTTTATGACCAAATGAAAACGAATATCAGAAAAATAAAACATGGGTTTTTCTCAGAACGGGTTAAATTATGTTTTAAATTCAGTGATTTCCTCAAATTCCTAACCGTTTAAGAGGATTTTTGGGTTCTTTAGAGCCTTATTTGCGAGACTGCATGAGAAAAAATTGTTTTTAATTAATGCAGACTTCAGTTACGGCCATGCTAGAAGGAACAAATCTGAGTGGATTGCCAGTGATCCAAATCCTCTTGCCCCATTTGTAGGACGATCTCTGAAATCTCTAGATAACGCATTCATATGGGCTAAGAATCATAACATCGACGTAATTTTGGATCTCCATGCTGCTCTGGGATCCCAAAATGAAGATGCACACAGCAGCAATAGAAATGGATATCTTGACTAACCTAATTCACAAAGACAACATCGATAAAAGAATGTCAGTAATTGACTTTCTCGCTAGCAGGTATGCTTCCAACTCAGCTCTCCTAGAAATTGAGTTGCTGAATAAACCCGGCACACACCGGTGTACCCCTGGACACATTGAAAACATATTATAAAAAAGGTTATGACACAGTTTGAAAGCATTTGTCCTCTGCCTATGTGATAATGTACAGCAAAATTGGTCCTACGGATCCTAAAGATTTGTTTGATATCAACAATGGCTTAACAAGAACTGTTGTTGATGTGCATTACTACAATCTCTATGATGATTCTACTTTCAAAAGCATGTCGGCTCAACAAAATATTGACTATATCAATAACAACAGAGCTCAAACGTTGCAAAGTGTCATAAGTTCCAATGGTCCCCTCGTCTATGTTGAAGACTGGACGGGTGAATGGGAATATCGAGATGCATCAATTTCAGATTACCGATGGTTTGGTTAGGCACAACGAGAATTCTATGAAACTGCTATGTTTGGATGGGTTACTAGTCATTGAAAAATGTTAACAACCATTGGAGTTTCGAGTGGATGGTGTAGAATAACTATTTTCAACTTTGATGTTGCACAACATATGTTGCCATCGAGCAAGTGTTAAGGGTGACACTATATTGATTACATGGTTTGAGTAATTTTCATAAAAGTATACACCTTTAAAAAATAAAAATAAAAATAAAAATAAATAAATAAATAATAATAATTAATTAATTAATTTTAAAAAAAAAAAATTTAAGAAATTAAAAAAATAATAAAAATTAACTTTTTAATAAAATTGTTTTCTGCATAAATAAAACAAGTAGGAATTTTCTCATTTTTTCTGGAAAATGTATTTATTAAATTCGAAGATTGGACTGATTACTTGCAAAGATGTGTACACCTAACTGTCCATGCAGGATTTTTAGATTCAGAAACTATGCAATTCTGCAGCTGAAATACAATTCTGCTACTGCAAAACAATTCTGCAGCTCTAACTTTAATGATCTATTTTGTTGACAATACATTCTAATCAAAATTTATGATTGGAGCAAATTGAGAAAAAATTGTTGTGAGAGTCCATTTAAAACACACTCGTCGAAGCAAGAAACAAAGGAAAGAATCAAAAAACACAAGACAAAATTAATTGAACAAAGGCCTAATAGCTCACCTTAACTAAATTTAATTGCAAACTGAATTTTGTTAGCGTTGAGTTTTTGCATTATTGAAACTATGGTCAAATTTTATCATTAGTTTTGTCTAATATTACGTTTTCAAGCATGATGAAGGGAAGAAGAAGAACTATAAGGGCATTTTATCTGTGGCGTAAATTGGCGAATTTTGATCGAAGATTGTATTGCAAGAATCATTAAGCATTCGAAAATTAATATTTATTTATCTTTATGAAATTTTATGGTTCAAACATATTGAGGAAATTGTGCATATTGTCATTTTTTTAGAAATTGGATTTATTATAGCAATTTTGAAATTGGACTAACCATGATAATTTGAAATGAATACACGTCATGAACCTGTTTTACTAGCATTATTTATGCAATTTTTTGCATAGGTACCAAGAGAAATTGATCACTTCTCTTTGAACACACTTACGTTTTATTGCAATATTAGTGCCATGCTTGTTTTCAGGTTCCAGCACAATCAGAGAATTGAAGGAAGCCAATTTATGCATGATTGGTTTTCTACGACTAATTTCAAGAAACATGAACCAATTAGATCCATTTCTATCATCCATAAATGCCATCACTTTTCCTCTCCAAAATCACAAGCTATTCAAGAATTTTCACTAAACATCATCATCACCATTTTTCTTGCAAGTGTCACATGCTTCCTTCACATTTTCCATTTACATTTTCCATAATTTCCATTCATTTTTAGTAACTCATTAATAAAGACATTCAGTTCGCTTACATGTTGATTTTTCCTTTTGCTTTTCGTTCACTTGTTTACCCTCTTGTCATTTTCCTTTCCATTAAATGAATCCTGCTTGATGCAAATTTTCATCCATGGTCCTTCCAAAATCATTATTCCATACTCATGTTAGATGATGGATGATTCATTAATTCCTCCCTTCTAACAAGTCTTGGCCTATCGACATCATCATATTATCTAGAATCAAGGCTAGAGTCCTTATTAGTACCTTGAGGCTTGTATGCATTAATGACAAGTTCTCTCATTGACAATCATGGGAATACATTAATGTCCCTTGATTGTTGGATCTTGCAAGTGGCTCAACATCACCTCATCTATTCGCACTTCGCAATATGTACTTAGGTACCTTGGCACTTGTTTACATTAATGGAGAGTTTGCCTCGCATTGGTTAACGGAATTCATTAATGGCAGGTAATCCAATGAATTCTCTTCATGCTCGACAACAACACATTTTTTGCATGACTAGAATTGTACCATCGGGTTTTGTAGCAGGTGAAGACTATATCACTTCAACATTTTGTAGTGAATACAGCAGGTTTAGCAGCAGAAATAAATAATCCACTTTCATGACCTCATCCACCATTTATGCAACCAAGAAGCAGATGAAATTCTACATTATATTCGATGATTCGGCAGCAGGATCTACACTTCTCTACATATGCACAATTTTTCCACTTCCTAGGTAAGTAAAGGTGTGTTGTTTTCTACCTTTTAATCATAAAATTCCTTAAATAATGAAATTATAATTTTTGGAAAACACTTTACCATATTTCCTTTATCATTTAAAAATCGAAAACACCTTTAGTTGGGAGGGAAGGAACGTCCATTTATGATCACTTTTCATATCACTTCATTCCGTTTTCACTTCATTTAATCCTAACATACTTGTCCTAATCAATTTTGATTGCATTATGGTTCAAAATTGTATGAATTTGCAAAATGACGACTAAATAATGAGCATATTATATGGCTGATTTAAAGATGCATTCTCAAAATGTTAAATGAACCTTGTTGCGACAAAAAGAAACAAGGTATTGATACATAAGAACCAATACCAATTAAAATTTGGTTGCCACACAAGAACCAAAAGCAAATATGTTGCAAGCAAATCAAAGGAATTAATGCAATATTTGCATGAGGACATGCAATCACTCTAGTTGAGGGGTATGTTGGGTCTCCAAAATGTCTTTAAAATGACATATAATTTCACTTCAATCACACCTCATTTCACCTTTATCACCTTCATTCCATCACTTTGTCACTATATAACCCTACATCTCTATCATCATATGGGTTCATAATTGTATTTTCCGAAAGTTATATTTTTCAAGTGTTTCTAGTGAATTAAGGATTAAAATTTAGAAAAATGACATATAATTGCTTATACCTTAAGGTGGCTTGATTTTGATGACATGTGTAGGTAATTCGGAAGCTTCCAAGACACTCTTATGTGGCCTTCAAGGATCAATTTCGAATTCTCTTCAAGATTGGAAGAATATTTGGGATAGGAATCAACCATATCTCGTGGAGAAAAATCATGGATAAAGGGATATGTGTCTAATTGGTTGATATTTTTAGGATCTAGGGAGAGAATAGTGGATCCTCATTAATGGGGTAACTTCTTATGTTTTTGTATAAATAAGAGATCCTTCTCCTCTCAAATGCATGTGTAAAGTTTGGAGTTATGCTCATGTTTTGAATAAAGAATTAGATTTGGCACCATACTCAAGAGTGTTCTTTCACTTTGATTTGGTTTTGCTTGCATATGGAGCTTCCTCACTTGCCATCATCAAGCATCATTTGATTGGCCACCTAAATGAGTGTGAGATTGTATCATAATTTCATTCATTTCTTTATGTTTAGTTTAGTTTACATTTCATGATTTGTTATTATTTCCTTTATGTTCATTTACATGTTTTCATAAGTTAAATTTTCATATGCTCATTTTATTTGTGTGCTCCTGCAGGTTTAGATGGATTGGTCACTTTGATTTCATTGTAGTTAAGATTATTTAGATTTCAATTCATGCTTTTCAATTTTTTGTAAGAAATTTAGATTGTGAATTAATGAAGTGTGCCTAGATTAGATTTCCAATTCTATGCAAGTGTGTCATAGTTTATATTTCTATTTATGCATGTGTGATAATTTAGATTTCCACTTATACATATGTCGTAGATGAGATTTCAATGTTTTCCTAGATTAAAGTTTCCTGTTTTCCTAGATTATATTTCCTATTTTTCATAGATTAAAAAATTCTTGCTTTCCTAGACTAGATTTTCTTTCATCAGCATAAATTTACTTGTCAGTGGATTAAGTCTGATTTCAATCATGCAAGTATATGTATAGATCATCTTTTCATTTCATGCAAGTGGATTATATTTATTTTCTTTCCTAGATTAAAATACTTATTTTCAAGAGATTGTGTGTACATTCATATCATACAACTTTTGTAATAAGATTTGAATTGCCTTTCGTAGATTTTTTTTTTTCCTTTACGTAGATTGATTTAAGTTTCCTTATGTTTTTGGTTTTTCATCGTTTGATTTCTTAGTTAGATTAATCTAAATTGAAGGTAAATTTATGGCATATACAATGCACGCATGCTTCGCAAGTTTTACGATATCCCCGGGTTGACAATCAAATGATAGGTAATTAAATTACCTCAACATGAGGCGTGGCAGAACTGGTGGCAATCGACAACGTCCATGAAATATCTCCATCTATTGGTTTCCTAGGGTATATGTTTGGCTCATAACCATAGCATCTTTCAAGATACAACGATTGAATGGCTCCACATTTGCAATTCCATGACTAATTTATTTCTCACATTCCCAGTAGATGAGCCTAGGACACTCTGCAGAGTGCTTACTCCTGAAACTATTGATAAATCCTACCCTTGGGCCTATTTTGATGGGTCTGCAAGCATTGTTGGTTGTGGTGGTGGGGCAACTCTTTACCATTTGGATCCTCACCATTATAAGATCAAAATGGGTCTTGTCCTGGGTATAAACAATTACTCTGAACTCAATTGTCTCAAACTCCTACTTATCTTTTTCTTTTAGAAGAGTTGCAATAGGATACAAATTTTTGGGGACTCCAAGATTGTTATTAATTGGTTCAACAATGAGGCCCGATATCACGTGCACACAATCAGAGGATTGTTGGCTAAGTTTGTGGCCCTCAAAACATGTTTTGACTCCATTATTGTTGCTCATATTTACAGGGAAAGGAACCAAGTGGCTGACCAACTTTCCAAGGAAGCCATGCAGTTAACTTGGGGCCAATGGTTAATTAATGAATAGGATGGAATGAAGGAGTACTAGTACTACCATACGCCTTTCATAGAAGATGCACATGTTTTTGGGGCAGTTTAATCTGACTGTCTGATCTAAGGCAGTTTTTGTTGGCATATTTTGTGTCTCTGTTATGTTATGTAGATATTTATTTTGACTTGCTCAATACTACGTAACTTTTATTTCTCTACTTTTACTGAACTTATATGACTGAAGGTATGATCATATTTTTTGCATAGGATCCTATGTAGATGATACAACATGTAATTTTCCTTTTATAAATGAAAATTACATTTTTTTCCTGGGGAAAAAAAAAACAACAATAAAGGGGATACACTAACAACAATAAGGGACTACACTAGTAATATAGGGACCTAACATATGAAGTACTGTAGACTTTTTCATTTCATCAATATTGGGTAGGTTTGGATAGAATCTTTTAGGATCATATTGTTATTGTAATATCTCATTAAGCTTATGCTTGGTCTCATCATATTGGTTTTCCATATCAATAACAACATCAAGGAAAGAATTGACCTATTTTTCTTAAGCCTAATTTATACTTAATGTGTTCTAGCGAATTTGTTTGTTGTGAAACTAGCTCCAAAAAGAGAAGAAAAGAGATATCAACGCCTTATAAATAAGCCACTTCGAGGGGGAAACCTCCAATACATTACATGAATGAACAATTATTTGATGATACAATTTACAAAATCTCCTTTCTATATATAACAGTCCATGGGGCCATAATGTAATCCTAGTGGGCCACAATGCAATCCTAGCCGACCTAACAATAATAATTTAAGGGCACAATAATAACAAAATGGGGGTTACAAGGGTACAATAATAACAATAATGGGTTTACACTAACAATAATAAGGGGCTATACTAGTGATATAGGGACCTAACATGCCCTTCTCCTTCAAAAAAAGTGTTTTCCTCAACGCTTGAGTAGCTCCGGGTGCTTTTGTATAAAATTCTCATCCTCCCATGTAGAATCTTCAGTGGGTAAGTTCTTCCACTTGATGAGATACTCTGAAATTGATCGATTCCGTAGTTGTCGAGTTCTTGTTTCCATGACCGCTTCTGGTTCCAATATGATTTTTCCTTCCTCATCAAGTTCTTGCAATATTGTTTGAACTGGAAGATTTTCTCCTATAACCTTCTTTAAGCATGAAACATGGAAAACTGGATGTACTCGCGAAGAAGCAGGAAGCTCCAATTTGTATGCCATAGTACCAATCTTTTGCAACACCTCGTAAGGACCATAGTACTTTGGCGATAATTTATTATCCTTCTTTGCTTGCTTGAGGGACATTTGTTTGTATGGTTGTAGCCGTAAAAATACCCAATCTCCTACATCAAAACTTCTCTCGCTGCGATGTTGATATGCATGTTGTTTCATTCGATTTTGTGCCAAATTCAGGTTATCCTTTAAGAGTTGGAGAACTTCTTGTTGATGCTCGATGTGATCTTCCACTACTTGAACCTTTGAATTTTCCCTTAAAGATGATGTGATGGATGGTGGATGATATCCATAAAGTGCCATAAATGGGGTCAGTTTTGCTGCAGTATGGAAGGAAGTGTTATACCACCATTCAGCAAGAGGTAACCACTTGACCCATTGTGTTTGTTTATCAGATACAAACAACGAAGATATCCTTCCAAACATTTATTTACTATCTCAGTTTGACCATCAGATTGAGGATGATAAGATGAGCTATGAGCTAATTGAGTACCCAACAAGAAAATAACTCCGTCCAAAAATTTCCAGTAAAAATGGGATCTCTGTCGCTCACAATAACCCTTGGGCTTCCATGTAGCTTTTGAATTCTGTCCATAAATGTAGTAGCAACTGTACTTGCTTTAAATGGATGAGATAATGCACAAAGTGTGCATACTTGGTAAGTCTATCAACTACCACCATGATGACATTCTTTCCTTCGGACTTAGGTAAACCTGTGATAAAATCCATTGAAATCTCCTCCCAACGTTGACTTGGAATGGATAAAGGTTGTAGAAGTCCCGGTGTCTTAATTGTCTCAACTTTATTCCGCTGGCAAACCAAACATTCCGCCACAAACTTTTGAATATCAGATTTAAGGCCATCCCAAAAAAATTCTTTCTTCACCCTGTGGTAAGTTTTTAAAAATCCTGAGTGTCCTCCTAAAGGAGAAGTGTGCAATTCCAGAAGAATCCTTTGTTTTAGTTGGGAATTCTTACAAAGATATAAGCGATCTTTGTACCATAAGGAATCATTTTTCCAACTAAATGTATCAGATGTACTAGGATCTTGCTGCAACTTTTGAATGAGTATCCATACATCTTTTTCCTTCTTCCATTCATCTCTTGCTTCGATTATCTAATCTGGTTGGATAATAGAAATGGCACAAAGCAATGTTTCCACCTCTTCATTCTTTCTTGAGAGTGCATCTGCAACAACATTAAGCTTTCCTTTTTTGTAGATTATTTCAAAGTCATAACCCAACATCTTTGTGACCCATTTTTTCTTCTCTTCTGAAGATATTCTTTGTTCCAAAAAGTGTTTAAGACTATCATGATCAGTTTTTTACCTTGAAGTGTCTTCCCATTAGGTAAGTTTGCCATTTCTTTAGTGCATGCAGTATTGCTAACATTTCCTACTCATAAATAGGTTTCTGTAAATAATTTCCTTTGATTTGACGACTTTCAAAAGTAATGGGTCTTCCTTCCTGCATTAAAACAGCACCAATTCCATTTCCTGAGGCATCACATCCACAATAAAGGTTTTTGTGAAGTCTGGCGTAGCTAAGACAGGCGCTAGGCACATTGCCTCTTTAAAATGTTCAAAGGCCTTAGTTACTTCAGGAGTCCATGAAAATGCATCTTTCTTCAATAATGTTGTTAGAGGTGCTGCTATTCTCCCATAATTCTTAACAAACTTGCGATAATACCCTGTTAACCTAAGAAATCCTCGCAACTACTTTATGGTTGTGGGGACTTTCCATTCCTTAATGGCTTTAATTTTGTTAGGGTCTACCTTAACACCCTCGTGAGATACAATATGACCCAGATATTCCACCTCTTGTACTCCAAAGAAACATTTGGATGTTTTGCATATAATTGTTTCTCCTGCAATAGTTTGAGCACCCTGTCAACATGTTCAACATGATCCTTCCAAGACCTGCTATAGATTAGTATATCATCAAAAAATACTAGCACAAATTTTCTAAGGAAGGGTTTGAAAATGGAATTCATCGACCCTTGAAATGTAGAAGGTGCATTGGTAAGGCCAAAAGGCATGACCAAAAATTCATAATGACCCTCATGAGTTCGAAATGTTGTTTTCGGAATATCTTCAGTCTTCATTCTAATTTGATGATATTCTGAACGAAGATCCAACTTGGTAAAATAAATTTCTCCATGTAATTCATCCAATAATTCATCAATCACAGGAATGGGAAATTTATCTTTAATGGTGAGCTTATTGAGCTCCCTATAATCCGGACACATTCGCCATGATCCATCCTTCTTGTGTACCGATACTACAGGAGCAGAGAAAGAACTTTTACTAGGTTGAATTATACCCGCCTCTAACATTTCTGCAATCATACGTTCAATTTCGCTCTTTTGGACGTAAGGATATCTATAAGACCTGATGTTTGGAGAAACACTTCGTGGAATCAAATGAATAGCATGATCATGATCACAAATAGGTGGGAGTCCTTTGGGAGTTTCAAACACCTTGGAATGATTGTCCAAGACTTCTTGGAGATCTGCACGAATAGATGATTTTGATGTTGGAACTTCTAGTGAGCATAATTGTGCAATTACTCCTCGTTGTTCTTTCTTTAGAAGCTTTGTCATGACATTAGAGCTTATTATTTTTCCTGGCTTCCCTGTTATACCTCGTAATTCAACTTCCTTTTCTTCTGAAAAAAAATTCAAGAAAAGTTCTTGAAAATTAAAAGCTATCGTCCCCAAAGATTGTAACCATTGTACTCCTAGTACAACATCAGCACCTCCCATAGGAATGGAAAGCATTGGACTATTCAATACATATTCCCCCATGGTTAGCTTGATATTATGACATTTTCCCGAGCAATTTATAGTTCCTCCATTTGCAACCATCACTTGACATTCTGGTGCTGGGTATAGGAAACAATTTAATTCCTTGGCTACCTTACAATGAATAAAATTATGGGTGCTACCTGAATCAATCAACACTATTACTTTTTTCTTCTTGATTTGTCCTTCTATCTTGAGAGTTTGAGGAGTGGTAATTCCTGCCAGTGCATTACACGATATGGTCGGATTCATTTCTTCCTCTTCTAGGGTTGGTTCCTGGTGTATATCCTTTTCTTGTTCATTTTCTTCTTCCTCTTCACAATCTATGTAAAATAATTTCTTCTCAGCACACTTATGACCTTTAGTGTATTTGCTATCACAACTGTAGCAAAGCCCTTTTGCTCTTTTTTCTTCCAATTTTTGTGGTGTCGACCTTGTAGGTTGTGGAAATCTAGGCGTAGCAACACTTCCTTCTTTATAGAATTGAGTGGTAGGCTTCCTTGTCGCCATAATTTTACATTCAACTTTTCTTGCCAACCTGAATGCCTTCTCCAATGAATCAGGTTCAAAAACATGAACTTCATGTTGGATGTTATCCTTTAAAGTGCCTATGAAGAGATCAATCCTGTGTTCCTCTGGAATATCAGTTACCCTTATATTCAATTTTGGAAGTCCTCAATGTGCTGCCCCACTAAACCCTTTTGTTTGAGATTTATCAATTGGCTAAAGAAGGTGTTGCTCTTTGTATCCTCATAATGTGCTATCATTTCCTCCGTAAAAATTGACTAAGTGACAATTTTTTTACGGGAGCAAAGCCATCGATACCATACAAATGTATTTTTTTCTAAATGTAAAGTTGCAATGCGTACCTTTTGTGTGTTTTGCACGTTATGGAGATCAAAATATTGCTCCATCTGTAGTATCCATGTTATAGGATCCTATCCATCAAACTTCCTCATATCCATCTTTGGAATATGGTGGTTCTTCCCGCCAACATTAGATTTTATGAAATCACGATTAACATTTATTTGGTTCTCATCATGAGGTTCTTCTACTATCTTTTCACCATTAGGAAACGTTTCTTGTATCAACTTTTTCAAACCTTCCATGTCTGCTTTTAGAACATTCTTAATGTTTTCCATTTTCTCATCGATCTTAGCTTCCATGTCATCCATCTTAGATTCCATGCCAGCCTCCATGCCATCTATCTTAGATTCCATGCCTTTCTTCAAACCATCCATCTTAGTTTCCATGCATTTCTTCAAAACTTCCATGTCATTTTTTGTTGCTCTTTGCGAGAGCGAAATTTGTTGCACTTGCTCTTGTAATTTTGATATGTCATGTTGCCATTCTTCGTCTTCACGAGTCATAGTAGAGCTTTCTAAAGGCTTAATGGGTGTTGAATTATTTTTAGGGGCCATTTTATAATCCAATACTAATATCTATTCTACAATATGCCATTGCAATCAATTCAACTTGATTCTTCAAACAAGACTTATGCAATTCGGAAAAAATCACACACCTTTTACTTGCTTTTGAGGAGATCGATAATGAAATTGGATTATATTTGTGATTGCGGCTCTTCAATATATGAAATTCCGCACTGAAGTCGACCTCTAAATTTTCTTTTGAATGTCACAGATATGACCTTATTTGGATTCTCCAAGACAAAGTTATGTCCAATCTCCCACAATGACCTAATTATGGAATGGTTCAGTATAGCGAACTTGTACGGATTTCCACATGTCAGTGTTTTGTCCTTCACCTCTGAAATTGATAGCCAAGAAACTACAGTCCATGTACTTGCGACCACTTTTTACAGCACTCCAATACGATGCTTAGAGAGAGAGTTATTGAAATTTTCCCACGATCACCTCTTTGAGATGAAATTCGGGATCCTGAAAAAGCACTACCTTCCACAGATCATATCTCCAAAAATATTGCGAACCAAGCTCTGAAATTTTTTGACGAGTTTCCTTAGGATTTAAGCTTTGCACCATAAAAATTTCAGATTCTGAACCTCAATAGAAAAAAATTTATAGCGCAAATGCCACGATGATCTGTTTAGGAGCTTGAAAAAATACCTAACTTCCACAGATCATATCTCCGAAAATATTGCGAACCAAGATCTGAAATTTTTAGAAAATCTTCCTCAGGATTTCAGCTTCGCACCCTAAAAATTTTCGCTTCTGAAACTTCGTAGAAAAAAATTTATGGCGAAAATGCCACGATGACCTGTTTGGAGCAACGAAACCCTAGAATCCAAACCTCTGATACCAAATGTTGTGAAACCAGCTCCAAAAAGAGAAGAAAAGAGATATCAACGGCTTATAAATAAGCCACTTCGAGGGGGAAACCTCCAATACATTACATGAATGAAAAATTCTTTGATGATACAATTTACAAAACCTCATTTCTATATATAGGAGTCCATGGGGCCATAATGTAATCCTAGTGGGCCACAATGTAATCCTAGTCGACCTAACAATAATAATTTAAGGGCACAATAATAACAAAATGGGGGTTACAAGGGTACAATAATAACAATAATGGGTTTACACTAACAATAATAAGGGAATATACTAGTGATATAGGGACCTAACATTGTTGCTCATGTTGAAGTTGTTGATTTAATTTATTAGCTTCATGCTTAAATATAGCAAGATCTAGATTATCAAACTTATTTTTCCTTACCTTATCTTGTAGTTCAACTATCGTGTCATCTCTCTACTTAATTTCATATTCATACTAGCCTCTAATCAGAGAAACTTGCGTCTACATTTGTGCCTAGACCTCAGAGGATTCATGTTCCAACTGTTGTATTCTTTCATGTTTTTCCTTGATGAATTATTTGACTTTGGTTGCTTTATTAACACTAGTAAAAGCATAAGCTAATGCATATTGAGTTAACTCCTCAAGCTCTTCATTAGGGGTTGTTGATGTTCATTTCCAGACTACCTCGAATGGGGATGCTTGTAAATTAGTGCTTGTTGTTAAAACATGTGTCTTGAAAACCTTCCTCCTTTTCCTGCTTTTCTTCATAATGGCCTTATGTTGTGGGTTGTAGACTAACTCAATTAGCAGAATATCCTCAATGTTTAGCTGAATTGCAGTGTGTTGAGTCTCAAAAGTGTTCTCCATATTCATACATATTTCCATTATGTCATAACCATTTAGCTCTTATTTCATAGCCATTTGACCTAAAACCCTACATCAAGTAACCAATTTCATAAATATATGGGTTAGGATCCTTGTTTTCCAAAGTTATTTATTTTATGTATTTTAAGTGAATTTATGATTAAATGAGAAAATTAACATAGTTTCATATATCTATATATGTGTTATAGTTTTTAAACAATGTGTGAATTAAAAGGGACTCTAGAAGACCCTTATGTGGCACTCTAAAGCCAAATTCGAATTTGGTTGGAGAGGATTATGGGATCAAGAGGATATGTGTCTCACTTCCTTGTTGTATTGAAACTCTAAGAGGATATGTGTCTCATTCCTCAAGTTGTGTTGAAACTCTAGAAAGACATGTGTCTTATCATTTCCTATTTTGATTCTAACTCTAGAGATGGAGGGAGAGATTCATGGACTCCCATTAATGAGATGACTCCTCATATTTTGTATAAATAGGAGAAGCTTTCTCCTATCATAGGTAATGAGAAAGTAGTAGAGAAGTCTTTTGTAACAAAGTTCAAGATGGAATGGGATGTAGATTTGTGAGTTTTTTTTAATAGAGAAATTCAGTTCTTTGATGATGTTTTGATTACAACTTTAAGGAGCTGAAGGACTTCACCAAATTGGTAGCAAAGGGCCCCTGCTATCCAAGGAGGCTTTTACACGTTTTCTAGATAAGTTGTTTTCAATTCTATTTTGTCATATTTCCTTACTTAGATTGCTTTCTGAAATCATAGCTTTTAGCATAATTTTTAGTTTTTAGATTACAGTAGGCAGCCCGGGCATTTGCATATAATTTTATAATGACTAATGACATGGAATCCATCTTGTCCTTTTGCTAATTTACTTTTCTTAGTTTTTGTTTAATTCCAGCACTATTTGTTTATTTCAATCTTGCACATTTGCTTTAGTAGTTAGATTTAGATATGAAGCTGCTCATGTCATTTTCAGTTACCTCCGAAAGCCATAGCTGGACTAATGGCGAGGGATTGAAGTATGAGTGTGTAGCTTGATATTAGTTTACTTTTCTGCAAGTTAGATATATTAAATTGTTCATGTCATTTTCAGTTACCTCCGAAAGCCATAGCTGGACTAATGGCGAGGGATTGAAGTATGAGTGTGTAGTTTGATATTAGTTTACTTTTCTGCAAGTTAGATATATTAAGTTTCTCATGTCATTTTCAGTTACCTCCGAAAGCCATAGCTGGACTAATGGTGAGGGATTGAAGTATGAGTGTGTAGTTTGATATTAGTTTACTTTTCTGCAAGTTAGATATATTAAATTGCTCAAGTTGTTTATGATTACCTCCAAAAGTCATAGCTAGACTAATGGTGAGGGGTCAGAATATGAGTTGATGTAATTTGATTTTAGTTTTACTTTACTTGCAATCTTTTCTTTGAGTACAGTTTCTTTTGTGTTTAGACAGCAGCAAGGATAATGAGTTGCATGATCAATAGTTCACTGTTTGCTTGATTAGAATAGTGATGCAATTTTCATTTCCTTTTAGGAATTAATTTTGTCATTGTGTGTTTTAAAATTCTTTTGAAGTTTGGAAAACCTTTAGAAGGACATCATTGTCTTGAATATTTGTCTCCATACTTGTCTTTTAAAATTTCATAAAAATCCAAAAACGACAAAAAGTAAGAGATAGGTTATCTTGCACATATAGTGCGCCACACTTCGTCAGCTTACGAATCCCTGGTTGATAATTTATGTTAGCAATTTAGGACACACTAAATTGACCAAACATTTTGGCGCCGTTGCCGGGGAAGTGTAACTAGGTAGCCTTATTTCTTACATCTAAAAAAATTAATAATTCTTGAGTATGCTCTCCTCTTGCACTTTGTGTGATCTGGAGGATCAGAAAAAGAATTGTTATGTGAAAAAAAAAAAAAGGAGACACAATAAAACTTCATCATTTCAATTGATTCAACAATTAAAAAAAAAAAAAAAAATTGTTTTTATGAAAAACTTTGATTTCAATAAATTGTTTTGTTTAATGAATATATATGTGTATTTTTAAATTTTTGAAAATATAACATACATAATTTTATTAAACAAATCAATTAAAAAAAAAAAAAAATTAAATTGTTTTGTTACTAAGATATATATGTATATTTTTAAAATTTTTGAAAATATATATATAATTTTAATAACAAATCATTTAAAAAAAAAAAAAAAAATTCAATAAATTGTTTTGTTTAGTAAATTACATATGTATATTTTTAATTTTTCAAAATTCAACATGTGTAATTTTATTAACAAAAACAAATAAAAAATAAAAAATAAAAAAAAGTGTGAAGTTGCTCAGCCACTCTGAATATATGACAAAATGCTTCAACTTCTGCAATATCTCCTGGCTGTGGTCCAATCCGGAACATTTGAGATTCGCCCAGTGCCTGAGAATCTCATTGAGAACATTTGGTTTGGACCAGTTTGCTTCCCACATACTGCTTGAGACCATTGAAGCCCCTCTGCGTCCATGATGCATGTGCCTTACCCATGAATAGTACCATGTTCGTTTACATCTGAATCTCTGTATATCCATACCAGCATTGGTTCTTGAGAACGTCTTTAAACCTGATTTCTGCTTGCAGAATAAAGTCCCCTTCGGCCTCCATATAGGCAAAGTTGCGCTATCTTTAGAACTCAACTTCAATTGAGTTTGGTAGACCAGAGTTGGAGCTGAGAACATTGATATCATATAATCTGTTTGTGTGGGTATCTGATAGATTGATTCCAAGAGGAATGAGCATTACTCTGCATTTAAACACTGAAGATAAGCTTGAATACTCTGATCCAGAAAGGATTAAGAATCTTGTTAAAAATTATTCACAAACAGAAAAACGCAAAACAGAGAAAAACGTCAAACTTTGAAAGCACGATTTGGCCAAACGGAGATGAATTTTGAAAAACCGAGACATGGGTTTTTTCGCCAACGTGGTCAATTAGATAACCCAGAAATCGTTTTACGAAATTCGTGGCGGTCTGGGAGAATTTCTCGGTTCTTTGAAGGCCATTTTTGCTTGCCGCGTGAGGAAAAACGGTTTTTTCTGAGTGAAGAATTTGAAAACAACACTCTGCATTGATAATTCGGTTTTCTAAATCCAAGAAGAAGAATTCTAATCAAAATCAAACTCTCTTGTGGCATTCAATCCACATTCCACTCATTTTTTAATTCAATTCGACTTCGTTGGATTTTACATCTCCTTTATCATCTGCCCAACAAAGCATGAGGAAGCCTATCACATGATTGATCAAAGAATTATATCTATCTTAATGTTTCTCAGTTTTATCCAGTGTAGCAGATATCTGAAGATCTTTACCACATTTGGGATTGAATTTTAAAGGAAAAATTGCATATACCTCAAAATAATCGACATATGTTTTCTGCAGTTTTAGTTGACAATCGTGAAATGAAAGAAATGTTGTTGTGATGTTGTGGACTTGCAATTCAATTTTGCTGTAAGATACATGCAAAGTATTCAGTTTTTATTTTTATTTTATAAATTGTTTGTTTAATAAAATTATATATGTATATTTAAAAAAAAAAATGTAACATATATAATATTTTAAAAATAATAATAATAATAATTGAATCAATGAAATGAATAAGTTATTTGCTCGTTTTTCTGAAGGTATTGATTAAATTTGAACTGATGATGAATGATGAATGGCTAACTTTTTATTCAAGATTTTTAGCTACAGAAACCGTCGACATTCTACAGCTGAAGTCCAATTCCGCAGCTGTTCTCCAATTTCGCAGCTGAAGTCCAATTCCGCAGCTGTTCTCCAATTCCGCAGCTGAAGTCCAATTCCGCAGCTGTTCTCCAATTTCGCAGCTGAAAAACCTCATTGTTCAAATCAGCATAACTTTCTCATACAAAATCAGATTTTGATGATTTAAGTATCGTTGGAAAGGTCTCAACAAGATCTATACAATGAGAAATCCATCATTAGAGTTTGAAATGGCAAATAATGAAATAAATTGCTGAAAAGAAGCTACATTCAACTTGAGACACTAATTCCAAAACAGGTATAAATTCTTTTGATTTTTCTTTTGAGAACTTGTTTCATTAATACAAATTCTTAGTTTTGTGTGTAAATATCATAACTAGAGAGATTGATCACCTCTCTCCTTTGATAATCTTACATTCCATTGCAGAAGAAGTATTAGTTTTTTTGCAGGTTCCAGGAGGAAGGACAAATAACTACAAGAGAATGGTGTCTCTCTAAGAGACCAATTTGTTTCATAAGAGGATGATCAGCAACAAAAAGAAGGAAATATGCTGATGCAAAATCAGATCCAAACACTTGAAAAACTTTCAAATTCTATTGTCTCCATCACATCCATACATCGTAATAAACCATTCACCTCATTTCACTTCATATTTTTCATTTACATTCACATCCACTTTCCATTTCTTTTTGTCCATTCATAACCACAAATAAAAGCAAGAAGCTCATTCACATGCTTATTGCCCATTGTCATTTCTCATTCACATGCTTATTGCCCATTTTCCATTTCTACTCTCCATTGTCATCTTCCATTTTCATTTTCCATTTCTTGTCATTTTCATTCCGCAAATAAGCCCTGCTTCAATGCAAACTATTGAGTCCATAGTCCTTTGAGTCTAAGTTCTTTGTAAAAACACCTTGAGGCTTGCATGCCTTAATGGCAAGTTCTCATGCTGACAAACAATGGGAATACATTAATTTCCCTTGTTCGTCAGATCTTCTAGGTGACTCGACATCGGCAAAATCATTCGTACCTAGCAAGATGTGTTTGGGCATCTTGACTCTCATTGTCATCGATGGTGAGAGTTCTCGTGTTGACTAGTGGCATCCATTAATGGCCACTAAGTCAACAATTTCCTACTATGTTCGACATCAGAACATCTTTTCACATAGTAGGAATTATGCCAATGAGTTTTGAAGACATGAAAACTATTATTTTCAGCATTTTGGAGCAGATTCAGCAAGTTTTAGTAGAAGCAATAAAAAGTCATCTCATCTCTTTATCCATGATTCCTCTTGTTCAGCCACTTGAAGAAGAATATGATCAGAATTTTGCAGCCACCACACATACACAACTCATCCACATTTAAGGTAAGTGAAGATATGTTGTTTTCTAATTTTTAGTCATGTAATTCATTAGAATGCTAAAATTGTAACTTTGGAAAAATTCCTCACTCCCTTTTTCACATTGTCATATCTTTAGTTGGGGGGGAAGGGACATCATTTCATATCCACATGCCATACACTATCACACATTTTCATTTCATTTCCACCCACATATACTTCCCAACCAACTATTATTGCAACATGATCCAAAAGATTATATGCCTTGCAAATGATCAATTCATTGATGAAGTAATTGATTCTAAATGTTTTCATGAACTTTGATGCAACAAAGAAAATAAAGCATTGTTACACAAGAACCAATGCTTAAAAAAAAAAATGGTTGTTACACAAGAACCAACCATTGAAAAAAAATGGTTGTTACACAAGAACCAACCATTGAAAAAAAAAAAATGTTGCAATCAAATGTATTATACTTTGCCAAAAAGGAAAAATCAAGAAGCAAAGTTTGGAATGAATCTATATGAGTCAAAACTCATAAAAGATCAACTCATGGACAAATGAATCATTGCAATGATTGCATGAGGACATGCAACAACTTCAGTTGGGGGGTATGTTGAGTCTCAAAAATGTTCTCCATATTCATACATATTTCCATTATGTCATAACCATTTAGCTCTTATTTCATAGCCATTTGACCTAAAACCCTACATCTAGTAACCATTTTCATAAATATATGGGTTAGGATCCTTGTTTTCCAAAGTTATTTATTTTATGTATTTTAAGTGAATTTATGATTAGAAACTAGAAAATTAACATAGTTTCATATATCTATATATGTGTTATGAGTTTTATGACATGTGTAGGTCAAAAGGAGACTTCTAGAAGACCCTTATGTGGCACTCTAAAGCCAAATTCGAATTTGGTTGGAGAGGATTATGGGATCAAGAGGATATGTGTCTCACTTCCTTGTTGTATTGAAACTCTAAGAGGATATGTGTCTCATTCCTCAAGTTGTGTTGAAACTCTAGAAAGATATGTGTCTTATCATTTCCTATTTTGATTGTAACTCTAGAGATGGAGGGAGAGATTCATGGACTCCCATTAATGAGATGACTCCTCATATTTTGTATAAATAGGAGAAGCTTTCTCCTATCATAGGTAATGAGAAAGTAATGAGGAATTAATGAAAAAGTAGTAGAGAAGTCTTTTGTAACAAAGTTCAAGATGGAATGAGATGTAGATTTGTGAGTTCTTTTTAATAGAGAAATTCAGTTCTTTGATGTTGTTTTGATTACAACTTTAAGGAGCTGAAGGACTTCACCAAATTGGTAGCAGAGGGCCCCTGCTATTCAAGGAGGCTTTTACATGTTTTCTAGATAAGTTGCTTTCAATTCTGTTTTGTCATATTTTCTTACTTAGATTGCTTTCTGAAATCATAGCTTTTAGCATAATTTTTAGCTTTTAGATTACAGTAGGCAGCCCGGGCATTTGCATATAATTTTATAATGACTAATGACATGGAATCCATCTTGTCCTTTTGCTAATTTACTTTTCTTAGTTTTTGTTTAATTCCAGCACTATTTGTTTATTTCAATCTTGCACATTTGCTTTAGTAGTTAGATTTAGATATTAAGCTGCTCATGTCATTTTCAGTTACCTCCGAAAGCCATAGCTGGACTAATGGCGAGGGATTGAAGTATGAGTGTGTAGTTTGATATTAGTTTATTTTTCTGCAAGTTAGATATATTAAATTGCTCATGTCATTTTCAGTTACATCCGAAAGCCATAGCTGGACTAATGGCGAGGGATTGAAGTATGAGTGTGTAGTTTGATATTAGTTTACTTTTCTACAAATTAGATATATTAAATTGCTCATGTCATTTTCAGTTACCTCCAAAAGCCATAACTGGACTAATGGTGAGGGATTGAAGTATGAGTGTGTAGTTTGATATTAGTTTACTTTTCTGCAAGTTAGATATATTAAATTGCTCAAATTGTTTATGATTACCTCCAAAAGCCATAGCTAGACTAATGGTGAGGGGTCAGAATATGAGTTGATGTAATTTGATTTTAGTTTTACTTTACTTGCAATCTTTTCTTTGAGTACAGTTTCTTTTGTGTTTAGACAGCAGCAAGGATAATGAGTTTCATGATCAATAGTTTACTGTTTGCTTGATTAGAATAGTGATGCAATTTTCATTTCCTTTTAGGAATTAATTTTGTCATTGTGTGTTTTAAAATTCTTTTGAAGTTTGGAAAGCCATTAGAAGGACATCATTGTCTTGAATATTTGTCTCCATACTTGTCTTTTAGAATTTCATAAAAATCCAAAAACGACAAAAAGTAAGAGATAGGTTATCTTGCACATATAGTGCGCCACACTTCGTCAGCTTACGAATCCCTGGTTGATAATTTATGTTAGCAATTTAGGACACACTAAATTGACCAAACACAGTTGTTGGAGATGTTATAATTGTATCCACGTTGGGATAAGAATTGATAGGTGTTTTAACAATGACACATGGTTGTGTAAGAGTAGTATTTGAGGAATTAGGAGAGACATTCATTGATTGTTGTCCAATGATAGTGGAAGCATTTGCTTTATTAATTTTTTCTTCTTTCCCTGGTTGAACCAACACTGAATTAATTTCTACAAATTTTTTCCAATATTTGACAATATCATTGACTAAAGGATTTTTTTGAAGTAGTTTTTTCTCGAGAATTCATAAAAGAAACCTGAACAGGGGTACTTATTTTCAGAGTGACCTGCTACGTCGAAGAGTTGGTACCTTTTTCTATTATACCATATCCTTCTGGTAGCTTGAGAAAATGAAAAGGTAAGGTATACCTTCTGGTCTCCTTGAAAACTAAAAAATGCCGACAGTTATGTGGGGAAAATTGCTTGGCTTTGTTACACACAAATAAATAAGAAGGAGCTCCACAAAATAATTCATCAAAATGGTCGGCTTCGTGAACATGTTTCTTGATATTTGCATCAATAGTTAAATTCTTGACTAACTTGGATGTATCATTTGGATTTGCAGGAATAATATCTAATTTCAACAAATATAAAGCTTGTAGTTCCTTTTTGGCGTGAGTGTAATTCTAAAGGGTAAATAGACCAATCTACAAATGGAATTCAAGCCAGAGTTTCTTGGAAGCTTTCTTTAGTTCAAGGGTTATCCCTATTTCGACTATTTTATAAGAAAATTATCTACATAAAGGCTTATATGGAACATAAAGGGGTAAAATGTTTGGTTTACCATTACATCCCAAAACCCTAATATAGGTAAAAATTCCTTCCATGAACCAGTCCCAAATTCTTGACAGACAATCCATAGTAGTTGTAGACATTCTAGGAAGCATGGAATTGATAATGGCTTTGTAAATGGGAAACATAATTAGGTGAAAATGCATTAAAAACAATTAAAATAATTCTCTTCCCATAATATGCTATGGTAAATGTGGATGGGGAGAGGATCAACAAGTGTCCATTTCCAACCCATAGCTGGAAAGTCTAAGGAGAAACAGGCGACATCCATAACAAAGGAAAACATATAAAAAAGAGGGTTATGAATGATTGTTTGCTTGGAGTGGAAATGAAGGATATGCTTGGATAAATTATCATACATGGTTTGGGCCCAATCAAAAATAAACCCATATGTGGCCCTTTGAATAAGAGGAACCCATTCTTTAGCGAACTGTGAGACATTTTGGTATGCAAGTAACCTACAAAGCATAGAGGCCACATAACAAAAATGAGAGCTCAAATATTGTATGGAATAAATTCCAAATGACTCCACATGTTTTTTAGGGTCTCTCCTCCACTCTCTAATCAATCGAGGGAGCTCTTTATCCTTATTTTTAAATTCTTCTTTCATAAATATTTCGACGAACTAGGAATTATACCAAAGTTGTGGCTCAAGCAACTAATGCATATCATGGAGGTGATTTGGCTTGACTAAATTGATAATTGTATCGTGTGAGGTAAATAATTTCCTTTCAGTGATGTCCACATTCTCAACCACCCAACGAATCACATATGTGTAAGGAATAAGTATGGGGCGTGCAGTAATTCTATGTAGGCGAGATTTTTCTACATATTGAAGTGTTGCTTCTGAAGTTTTTTTGCCACCCAATTCTGTAGATTCCAATGTCGAATTTAAATAATATTTCACTAGAATTTCTTCCTCCAAAAAATTATACATCGCATTCCAAGATGAAACGCCAAATTAGATGGTGCATACGGTATCAGAGAAGAGGAAGGAGTATGTTAACTTCTCATCAACTACTTTTCAAAATGGACCTGTTGGTTGTTGCACCAGTGTCTTCTTCTTTTGTTTCACCGTCCTGGAAGTTGATACAGATATTACAGACACTTTTTGATGTCATCAAAGGAAACCATGGTTTAAACATTATTCACTAAGTTATTACCATAAAACGCATAAATTAAATAAAATTGTAGGCAGTCGTATAACTTAAAACTTTCGCACGCAGGAGTAAATAATTTAAAAGGTGGTAAGTACAAATAAATTTATTATGGGTGAACTTTTCAAGTCACTACATCATATGAAAAATTGTTCAAGGATGATAGGTGGTGTGTTTTGATTGGAAGGGACAGTGAATTGGTAGACATCGTGGATGATTACATCATCCTGCAAGCTAGATCCCAGAAGGAACAAAAGAAATGTGCTTAAGGGATCACTAGGATGACTAGACTATGTGGTGATGTGGAGATGAATGTGTGTTCCAATAGGAAATTATGCCAATGGCGCATGGATAGGCTGATTCATCCCACGAGTATGGTCCCAGAAGAAACAAAGGGATGGAGCGTTAAGAGTTTTGTGGAAGGTTAATCAGTATTATGTGGTATGTGGTGTCTATAAGAACCCAATAAGTTAGTAGGAGTAAGAGCATACGTGGGGCCTACAAGTGGAGGTGTGATGTTGAGTTGTCCTAGAAGTTTCGTCCCTAGCTTGTTTGAATAAAATAGAATATGAAACCTCTGGGATAGGAGGGTCGGGATGAGATTGAAAGGTGACAACGTAAAGGACAAATGAAAGAGCTGCAAACCACATCATATGGCAGAAAGGACCCCACATATTATATATTCATTAGTTTCGAGTTATCCCATAACGTGATCCTTGGATGGATTTGAAAGGCACAACTTGTGACTGGCTTGGGGAAGGACCTCAGGGCGACGTATCGAGAATTTAAAGCAAGGTGTGTAAAGCATTGAAATAAAGGTTTTTATAATACATATATGCATGAAACCTTGGTTTATTTGAATTACGCTCAATTGTGGTGGTTCTGACCTATGGTCTTATTTATTATTTTATTCAATAATACATGGAATTAGACCTTAGGCTTAAATATAATAATAAACTAAAAAACTAAAGGGGTTTTCTTTGAACTTTTTACAGCAATATTAAGGCAAATAAGTTTACAAATTTAAAAAGGGTCCTCATTTTTTATTATGGTATTAATATAAAATGGGGCTTATTATTCGCTACAACGAGTTGGAAATATTATTATGAGGCATTTCCAATGGTATATGGCGCTCCATCTAATTCCATATGAATGAGGATATATGAAATATTTTGTGAGAACGACCCAACCAAAGTACAAGCAAGCCGACCCAACCTTTTTTACAAGTTAGATCCATAAATGAACATACAAACACTATAAATAAAGGGATTATGACTGTATTTGATCACTAATTCATCGAATAACATATATGATGTCATAAGGGAATTTGAAGAATAAATTTTTGGGTTATCTTAGAGTCTATAGGTGGAAGTGAAAAATGTGATTTATGGGGTGAATGAGACATCTTTGAATTTTCGTTGTAACTTTAGTTTTGAGACGTTTCAGACCGTGAAACTTGGTTAATATAGATAAAATATCGTCATGTACCTATGGTTAAAATTTCATACTTTGTTTTATAATGATTTCAAAGATATTCTCTAAGTAAGTTAGGCCTCCTAAATGCTCCAAAAATCTTCTTCATACGGGTCAAATTGGAATTTTTCTTATAACTTTTTTTGGGGATGTTTCGGATTGTGAAACTTGGAGGATAGAGATATAATATCATCATGTACCTATGTTTAAAATTACAAACCATAGTTCGATATAATTTCAGAGATATGATCTAAGGAAGTTAGGATTCCTAAATTCTCCTGAAATATTCTTCAAACAGGTTGGCTTGGTATTTTCCTGTATTTTTTGTCATATTTCAATATTTCAAAAGTGGAGGAGAGATATCAAGGTAATTATGGTAGAAATTTAAGACCTTTTTTTGCTATATTTTTGGAGACATGATATGATGAAGTTGGTGTTTCTAAATGCTCCTAAAACATGCTTCAAATAGGCCAGCTTTGCATTTAAATTGATATAACTTTTTTTCTTAGATGTTTCAGAATCTGAAATCTGGATGAGATAGAGAGAGATCTCTAGGTACCTGTGATATAAATTTTAAAATTATATTTGAAAAATTAGGTATGTGGCATGTTTTGCAAGTTCGTTCTTGGGAAGAATCCAAAAGCAACGAGTTTTAGGAGAAGTATACTTAATGAAGGAAGAAGCAGCAAGTAGACATGGTGAAGGAATAAGTACTAACAGACCCAATGAAGGAAGAAGTCGTTAGTAGACTTGGTGAAATAGAAGCAACTAATATATATTGTGAAGAAGCAAGAAAACTTAGTGAAGTAGGTTAATGGCTATGATTATTTGCAGTAGTGGGGATTGGTGTCTCCTGTAGGTTGGTGCCTACAAATATTATAGCAATGGGGATTGGTGTTGTATGTAATTTGGTGCCTATAAAACATCATAGGGGATCGTGTCTCACGTAGGTTGGTGCCTACAAATATTGCAGCAATGGGGATTGGTGTTGAATGTAAGTTGGTGCCTATAAAACAATAGATGGGATTTGTGTCTCCCGTAGGTTAGTGCCTACAAATATGCATAGGGGATTGGTGTCTCATACATATTGGTGCCTACAGAATAACAAAGGGGATTAGTGTCTTTTGTAGGCTGGTTCCTACAAAACAATATAGGAGATTGGTTTCTCCTATAGGTTGGTGCCTACAAATTGATGTAAAAGTAGATTGGTTCCTACAAGATCTTTCATATAAACAATTTTTATGGTTTTCTCCCATAAGGATTTCCACATATATCTTGTGCTACTTGTTCAATTTATGAGATTGATGTTTTATGATGTTTTGCTAGCTTTAAATAAGTAAAATTGCCATTACATTGATTCACCTCCCCTATCATTATAATTGTGAATCCAACATGTAATACAAGAGATGAACACCTAGGGTTTGTGATATAAACACTAGAGGAGACATGAAGATGAACATTAGTAGTAGGGATGTTATTGAGTCTTAAAACTTAAGTGATGAAAAAGAGGAATATCTAGGGTTCATGTGATGTAAACCTTTAAGCAAGAGCAAGGATCACTAGAGGTAGAGTGTATTAATTTGATCATTAATTCTTGTTTATTAACGTGTTTGAAAATATTTGTGTTTTTGTTAATAAAAAAGATTATATTTAATGAAAGGATTGTCACCATATGAAATAAAATTTAAGACGGCCTTACTTACATCAAATGAATAGATTGTGAGTGGAGGATTAAATATGAAAACTAAAGATAGAATGAAAGCTTAAATGGAATTCCCAATGGTTGGTTGTGAATAGAAGTTTAATATGGAAATTAAAGATAAAATGAAAGCTTAAAGGGAATTCCCAACAATATTATGTAAATAAAAACATGAGACAAATGATAAGAAATATGGGGAAGAAGAAATATCAAAAAGAGATATGGTGTATGAATTATAAAATTAAACAAAATCAATATTAATATTTTATATTTAGTAAAATAAAAAAATGATTATTTTTATATTTAATATAAAAGAATAAATATTATTTTATTAAAGAAAAAATAAGAAGCTGGAGACATGGACCATTTTGTATATTAATTATATTATGCTATTTCATAATTATATTAAGTAAATGTGAAAATTAAAATACAAAATAAATTTAAAGGTGCAGTCTATTTAATACTTGAAATTAAAAAGTAGAGGAGACCACTAGAATATCCAAACATTTTCATTTAAAACCATAAAATAAAAATTGGATTAAAAAATAAATTGAGATGTGTATGGACAAGGTATTCCTTTTTCTGCTACTGAAACCTTTGTTGCATCTAACTCATTGCCCTCCAGTCTTATGTTCACTCCTTTATAACATCAGAAACCCTTGCAAACATTGTGGGAGCCACGTGTTTTTTTCATTTAGTCACGTTGAGCCCTAGAAGGCACCAGAGGTCACAATGTTTGAACTGCAAAGTCCACAAATCATGAAGCCTTTCATTCATTATGTAAGTTTAAAGTAATTTCAATAGTAATTGACTCCTTTACAACCACAGTAGCAAACTTAGGACACAGCCAGAAAATTTTTTGGGGATTATTCTAATGAAACTCTGATCACACAATTTCCTGCTCTTGGTTATCAATTCATTGGATACTGTAGAAATTTGATAGAAATTGCAATTGCTCAAGAATTCTAACTGAAAATCATGAGTCACAATTCTAATCTATTGATCTTCGGAATGAAATTCACAATTTAAAACAACATGCATAGACCTGCAATAATAAAAACCGCAAATACACAGTGATTTCTAGGGGAACCCCACTGGGAAAAACCCCTCAAATACTCTTTTCATTAATCAATGAATAGAGAAACTATTACAATTGCTTGCTCTAGCTCTGAGCTCAATCTACAAAAGAATAATTGTTTTCTTGCTCAATGAACAAACTGAGTGCATGCAACACTTGTACACTCGAGGCTAGTCTACAACTAATGTTACACTACCTTTTCATCTCCACATCAATTGAGGAACTCGAATTCTGCATGCACTAGCTATTTTGGGAAGATTTATCAATTAACTTACATATCTCTGAGTTAGACTAATTTCCCACTGCACAACTGACCTTCAACTCACTCTATCAATAGTTAGAGGTCAGTTAACTAAATACAACTGAAAATAATTGAACTAGATAACTAAAATTTAGCAATCACACATGCATAACTGAACTCCAAGCCCTGTAACTCAAATTTACTGAGCTAAATAAGTGACAAGATCCATGTCACACTAGTTAATTTCCTCCCTACTAATGTGGAAATGTGATTTACTCAATTTGACTAAGGCTAAAGTGAAATTGAGCCTTTCTTACTACATTTTTTCAACACTTCCTCTTAGCAAGAAATTGATTTCCACCACCCCTATCCTGAACCCATGGAATTCGAATTTACCTCTTGACAATTCCTTTGTCAAGATGTCAGCATCTTTCTCCTCAGTTGGAATGTATAGTAGTAACATAATTCTCCTCTACACACAGTCCTACAAGTGATGAAATCAAATATAAATGTGCTTGGACCTGTCATGAAATATTAGATTCTCAAAGAGCTTAATGCAACTCTTATTTTAAAAATATATCACTATCGGATCCATCTTATGACTGAACAGTCCCACAATTATTTTCCTCATCCAGATTGCTTCACATTTTGCTTGAATTGCAGCCATGTACTCAACCTCTGCTGAGAAGAGTGCCACAAACCTTTGTTTCATATTGTTATAGGAAATAGCTACGGATCCAACACTGAAGATAGCACCTGATGTACTTTTCTTGTCATATGGATGTCCTGCCCAATCTGCATTGGTGATTTGTTGCAACTTCACTCAATTTTTCCATCTTTACCATAATCCATATTGGGTTGTGCCTTTGAGGCACTGTAACACATGCTTTTCTACTTTCCAATATAATTTTGTAGGCCTCACCATAGTTTGACTGAGCTGGTTGACTGCATAGCACATGTTCAATTGTGTGTTCACAAGACACATAAATGAACCCACAAGCTTCCTGTAAATGGTAGCATCAAATTCCTCACCTGAAGATGCATACTTCTTCCTCTAGTTTGTAGCTAGATGTGTGTCCATGGGATTACAATTCTCCGTGTGAAAGCTCTGAAGTATATCGGTAGCATACTTTCCATGAGACACAAAAAATTCAGCATCACCCTGCCATACTTCCAGCTCGAGGAAGTAATACATGAGGCCCATGTCTTTCATGACAAATCACCTTGCAAGATCCTCTTTATGAGGGTGAATCATATGCTCATTACCTATCAATGTTAAATCATCAACATATAAAACAATAATAATAAAATTACCATCTACCACAATGTGATATAGGTTCGCACCTGCTTCACTTTTGCTAAATTCCAGTCTCTGAGATAATTTTCGATTCATGTACCATGCTCGGGGCACCTGTTTGAGACCATACAATTCTATATTTAGTTTACACACATGCAACTCTCGATCATATGTCTCAAATCTTTATTGATTCTCTATGTAAATCTCCTCCTCAAAAACATCGTTGAGAAAGGTGGTATTCACAACCATCTGGTGGATTTTCCACCCCATCTACTCAACCAATGCTAGAATGGATCTAATTGAGGAATATCTTGAAACTTGTGTAAAGTATTCCTCATAGTTCACTCTTTTTATCTGAGGAAAAAATTTGGCCACAACTATGGCCTTATACTTCTCGATGTTCACATCCACTGCATGCTTCACTTTATAGATCCATCTTGAACCAACGATTTATTTCCCTTCTCGCCTTGACACCACCTCACATACACTATTCTTCATGATGGATTCGCATTCTTCCACCATGCAATAAACCCAAAACGGGTTGAGAAATTTCTTCCTCAAATGAGGAAGTCTTTCTCTCAATGAGCTCAATCATGGGAGCCATGTACCCAGCCTACCTATCAAGTGACCTCCTCTACTTGCGCTAAGATTTGGGGGCTCCCAAATTCTTCTATGCATCCTACAACAATCTATCAGCTACTCTGGTTCTCTTTCTCCCCTCTCTGGAGGATTTTGGTTGAGTGGGTGCCTCTTGTCCGCTCCTCTGCATATGGTTGCTCCACCACCTCCTGAGGATCCTCCTTTGGAACTAGAAGCTCTTGCTCTGATGGAATACTCAAATCTCATTCTAGAGAGCATCTCATAGCCTTGTCCTTATATTAATTGACATCCCTCCTTACAATTTTCATCCTCAATGAAGGAAAATACACTCGATAATTGTGTGGAGTTTCGGTGTATCCTACAAAAACTCCCAACTCTGATGTAGGATCAAGTTTCTTCTTAAAATCCTTGGATACATGACAATAAACTGAAGCTCGAAAAATACTGAATGAAACACATCAATATTTCTCTCAAATAAATCTTCCTTTGGTGTGATCATGCTAAGTATTCTATGCATACTCTAGTTTTGCAAGTAGACTGCGGTGTTGCATGCTTCTTCCCATAGATGGAATGGTAGCCCTTGATCATGCAACATGACCCTTGATTCTCCCACTATGCTCCTATTCTTCCTCTTAGCTACCACATTCCATTGTGGGTTGTGAGGTGTTATTAGCTCTCTTTGAATACCATCTTTCGCACATAAATATTTGAAGGCTTGAGAAACAAATTCACCTCCATTGTCACTCCTGAGAGCCTTCACCTTCTTCCCAATATCCTTCTCAACTAATGCCTTGAACTCAAAAAATTTGGAGAAAACTTCATCCTTCTTCTACATGAAGAATATCCAGCATTTTCTAAAGAAATCATCAATAAAAATAACATAGTACTTATGTTTTGTTGTGGAGGTTGTAGAAAAGGGTCCACAAACATCAGAGTGGACTCGCTCCAATATTGCATCTGCTCTGATCTCTCGGCCATGGAATGTGGAATTGACATATTTCCCCAATGTGCACCATTTGCAAACATCTTGCTCGTCAAGGGAGCCTTTAGGGAGGCCGGTGGTAATTTTTTGCATGATATTTAAGGCACCATGGTGTAGATGACCAAATATCTTGTGCCATAGTTCTCCAACATTTTTGCTCTGCGCTTTATCAGCCTTGTTGCTCAATGCATCGCAATATCCCACCTCAAGTTTGTATAGGTTCTTCACTCGAACACTGATCTGCTTCACTTATCTGGTAGTTATGTGTCTCAAAAAGGCTTTCCCTTTAAAATAACATCATAGCCACGATCCTCCAAAATTGTTACAAAGATCAAGTTCTTTTTCAGCCTAGGTACAAACATAACATATGTGCGGTGAACAGGAGAGGCTTTCTCCCTCTTAAAGGTGACAGTACCAATTTGTGTAGCACAGTACCGCCCATCATCCCCCATTTCGATATGCATCTAGAGATAATTTTCCTCCATGCTACTAAAAAACTCCTTACAAGATGTCATATGGAACGAGGCACATGAATCAAGGTACCACACACTACCCATAAGTGTTGGCCATGCATGTTATTAAGGTGAAGTCTAATTTGAATTTTGAAGCCACTACTTCACTCGTTACTCCTCCTGCAGGCTTCTTAGTAGATTTCTTGTGTGGATATTATTTTGGATAGTTCCCAAAATCGTGTCAGTGGAAGCACTTGACCTTGATCAAGTATTTATTCCTACAATTATTTTGGTTGGATTCAATATTTCCCTGGTTATTCTTCCCTCTTCCAACCAAGGAAAAATTATCTTCATCATGTGCTCTAGATGAAGTTCCATCTATGGTATTGCTACTGAAATCTTCTTGAACCAAATTAGACCATAACCTTTCCCAATTCGGTAATTTTTCCCTTCCATCCACATAGTCCTGGTAGTTGTGCCAAGATTTTGGAAGGCCTAAAAGAGCTAGGCTCGTGAGGTCATATTATACAACATTCTCCCCAACCCCTTCAAGATCATCCTGAACTTGTGTAAATATTGAGAGATATTGCATAATAGTATCATTCTTCTGCATTCTTGTGTTTCAAATTTTGTCTTTAAGGGCCAATTTTCTATGTCCACTGCTATTTTCGAACAGCTCGGTTAGTGTCTTCCACATAGAAAATGGTGTCTCTTTTCCATGGATATTTGAGACCACATGGTCCCTCACACCTTCTAGAATAATTCTTCTTGCCTTTGCAACATTCTTCTTCCATTGGGCTAGTTGTTGTGCATCCGACTACTGGGGTTTTGAAATATCATTTTTAATATATTCTAACATAGAATTGTCATCAAGCATTTCTTCCATTCGATCCTTCCAGGCTATGAAATTCGATCTACCCTCTACGACATACTCCAATCTCAATCTGTTGAAATACATTCTTTTATTCTTAAAGAAAAATTGCTACAAGATGTTTGCAAATTCGAAATTCTGGAGAGACAAGTTAGAAATGCTAGTTCTAATGTGAATTCAGGGCTCTAACACCATGTAGAAATTTGATATAAATTACAACTTCTCAAGAATTCTAACTGAAAATCATGAGACACAATTCTGCCTTTACTGGTCTATGGAGTGAAATTCACAATTTAGAACAATATTAAATAAGAAAAACCACAAATACACAATGATTTCTAGGGGATCCCAAGTGGGAAAAACCCCTCAAATCCTCTTTGCATTAATCAATGAATTGAGAAACTATTACAATCGCTAGTTCCAGCTCTGAGCTTACTTGCAAAAGAATAATTATTCTCTTGCTCAATGAACAAGCTCTAGACAACACTTAGCCAAATATTTTCTCACTAAGGCTCCTATTTCCTTTCACAAATATTGAGGAAATTAGTCCCTATTCTTGAGGAATTTCCTCCAAATTGATTCTGAAATTCCCAAGGATTGATCATTGATTGCATACAACACTTGTACACTCAAAACTAGTATACAACTGATTTTATATTGTTTTGTCTTCTCCACTTCAACTGAGAAACTCAAATTCTCTGCATGCACTAGTTATTTTGGGTTGATTGATTAGTTAACTGAAATATATCTCAGTTAGGTTTTTGCCCCACTGCACAACCGACCTTCAACTGACTCTATCAATAGTTAGAGGTCAGTTAACTAAATATAAATGAAAATAACTGAATTGGATTACTAAAAATTAGCAATCGCACATGCATAACTGAACTCCAAGCACACTAACTCAAATTTACTAAGCTAAATGAGTGACAAGAGCCATGTCACACTAGTTAACTGCCTCCAAGTTGTTCTGTTGATGTGGAAATTCAATTTACTCAATTTTACTAAGGCTAAAGTCAAATTGAGCCTTTATTGATACATTTTTTCAACAGATACCCTGACCATTCAATCATTCCCAACAGAGCTCCCATTCTTAAGCCAACTTCTCGACATCTTTGAGACTAATCTATGTCGTGGACATTGCCTTGTCAAATTGTGGGGCAATATTTTCAGGTCACTGTGTATTCTCAATTTATGAGCTCCAAGGCATTGGTTCAAGTCTCGGAAGAGGCTGGATATCCCAGACACCGTCATCAACAAATTTGGTTAGATATTTTGATCAGTAGAAGCCACTATCCCCTCATATAATTTTGTGTGTAGAAAAGTAATCTAAGAAGAAGAAGTTATACATAGAAAAACTCCCTTCACATTGTTTGGACTGATCTTTTATATAATGTGCTTAAATGCTTGGAACTTTTAACTACTTCTAAATTGTGTAACAAACCATTGGTTTTATTGTGTTGAGATTCTAAATGTTGGTTGCAATATGTATGTATTAATAACAATTGAGTTGGTGGAAAGGCCTTGTTTTCGGAAATTTATTATAAGACGAGTATTTTGAGTTTAAATGCAATGAATTTTACTCTTTTTCTTTTTCTTTTTGTTTTTTGTAAATTGAAAATGCATTCTTTCAACTCTATTCTTGGTGTGGTGTTGATTATTAAGGAGAAATATCTAAAGTGGTCTATAAATATTAAAAAAATACATTAATTTTTAATGATTTATGGGATGGTATGTGGGAAGAAGAGGATGAGGAAGAAATTAAAGGAGAGGTGCAATGGAATCACAATGGACTCGTCGAGCCTACATCAACCAAGGAGCTTTCTAGTTGGAAGAAAAAAGACAAGAAAGCTTATGCCCTAATTTTTGCGACAATGAGTGAATAAGAGAGCCACCATATAGTTCGCATTAATGATTTGTATGGAGCCTTAAAGAAGTTAAAGGAATTGTATGACTCTCACTTAGAACTGGAATTTGTACAATTATTGGTGAAGTTGTTCAACCTAGAGTTGAAGGATGATGATACCATGACTTTAGTCTTTGAGATTAAAAACATCATGCATGGCATATATGCGACTAGAGTGAAGGTACACATTCCTCTCATAACATTCATTAATGCCATATACCCAACATACTCTCACTATCTTAAATCCTCGGAAGTTGGTGGCCAAATAAAGTCCATCACATTTGGCTCTCTAGCAGAAAAAGCTCCAGAGTATGAGAAATATTTTGGAATGAATAATGTATCCCATCCCATTGGATAAATAATATGCCTTGCTTAGAAATGGAAGAACCAAACAAATTACTCTTATGGAGGAGAAGTAAGTAAAATAATAAATAGATATGATCTTTATTGTGACCATTGTGGTTGAAATGCAGATGAGGCGAAATGATATGCAAAAGCCCTTGGTTGAATATCAAGAAAAGCAAGGATAGAAAGAAGATAGAGACAAATTATATATCTGGTGAGCGATAAATTATATGAATCTACTCATTACATTTTTTCCCATTACAATATTTGATGTGAATCTTAGGGGGGCTTATAAGCTAAGTTTGGATGTATAAGTCATGACATCATATTTTTATGTAAAAGGGAACTTAATAGACATATAACTAATGGATTCGACCCTAACCAAAGTTGAATCCACCAATAATACATCTTATAAGAAGGAAATAGGAATATATTGAAGGTGGAGAATAAGAACAATTCCATTAAGAAGAAACATTACATGCAATGAGGCTAATTTTGGGACATCTCCTTCTCCACCTTCACTCTCTTCATATTGCCTTCTTATAAGATGTCTTGTTGACTGGTTCAACTTTAGTTAGAGTTGAATCCATCAACCACATGTCGATTAAGTGCCCTTTTACATAAAAATATGATGTTATGACTTATACATCCAAACTTAAATTATAAGCGCCCCTCGAATTTGGATCAATCCTCCCCCCTTAAAGAATGACGGTCCCCATCATTCAAAATGCTAAAGAAAAAAGAGAGACACCATTACATTTAATGTACCATCATGATTACAATATGCCATGAGCCAATGAAGAGAATGTTTTTGTGTGGTTAACCTATAATCATGGGTTTTTGGATGACCCAAAACCATGGATTTCCTTTCTTTTGATTTTTTCTAGCAATAGACCTCTTATTGCGACTTTGTTGATAACTTATGTTATAGTTGATTAAATAAAATCTCATTGAAGACCCATTTGATGTATTGAAGATATATTGACATTGATATAACACATTTTCACTTTGATGACCTGTGGAGTGAGAAAATGATTCCTAAAACTCATGGTACGCACGGTCACGCAATGTTACAGACATGTGTAACTTCAATCGCTCATATCTCTCAATCCAGGAAACGAAATAAAATTCCATAAAAAACCCATTTGAGCTAACAGAAAATCCCTTAAAATGAAATATTTTTCACCTTTTGAAATTATTTTTTTAGGAAGTATCACCTACATGAATTTTGTTGAAAATTGATGCTATGTATTTCATCCATCATTGTTCTTCTATGGCAACCATGCCACCCTGGGAAAGTTGATAAATTCTTGAAACGAGGTTGTCCAAGCTTCTATTTGTTGCATACAATTTTTTTTAAGTTATGGCATGGTTGTATAAATCTACAATAACAATTAATGCGAGAATACCAAGTGCAGAGGGCCACAAAGGATGCCAAGGATTTTCAAAGCAACATGGGTCATTGTAGAGGTCATGGAACCTCCATTTTTCATACCAATGGATGTAGTGAATCAATGTAAAATTCTCCTGAAGTGGTGAATGAAGATATGAGGGTGGAAAGCCTTGTAATGTTTGCGAGCCAACTATGATACTTAAAGTTTATGGCTAATCAAATGGACTCCAAAAGTGCCAAAAGGAGGTTGGATATTGCTACAAAAATTTAAAGCTAAAATATGCTTCAAACCCTCATTCCCATGGAGCCGTAACTTGCTTTGATACCACTAATCCAGATATTGGGAGCTAAGATCGAGGACCCAATAATGCAAAGAAAGGAGGAGAGAAAACGGACAGATCTGACATGAAACTTATCACAAGAACACTGATGAAAATAAAAGAACTAAATACATCACAAAAATACGAATAGAGAGAGCCATAATTGGAGAAGAAGAAAAATTCCATTAAGAAGAACCACATGCAATGAGAAAAAATTTGGGACCTCTCCTTCTACACTTTCACTCTCTTCATGTTTCCTTCTTATAATATCTCTTGTTGATGAATTCAACTTTGGTTAGGGTTGAACCCATGATTTGCATGTCGACTAAGTCCCTTTTGCATAAAAATATGACGTTATGACTTATACATATGAACTTAGGTTATAATACCCCCTAATATTTGGATCAATATTGGAGTACATGATTAAAATCTATAGCTAGATCCTTATTCCATCAACACAATTTGGTTTTACATCATCCTTAAACCACCATTTAATAGAATAATTAAGGATTTTTCTAGACATCAGTTTGTGGTCATCTTTAAGCTATCATTTAGTAGAAGACATCAGCTTCTACTATCCATCTAATTTGTGGTCATCCCAAAACCACTCGATTCAGAGGGCACATTCAACGATTTGTTGTTGTCCTTCTTCTCTTTACTCAGACTCACAAACACCCCCTTGGATTGGGGTGGGGGGGGTGTTAGACACCTAATCCTTAATGAAAAATCAATGAATTTTCGAGATATTCCTTTCTCTAATGTTGAACATAAACTAAAGATATAAAAAATATTTCCCTAAACAGTAAAAAATCAAAGACCAAAATAAATTTAATATGCATACAAACTAATAACAATGGAAGAAGTGTAATTATTAAATAAAAATTTTATAAGCAACTACTCAAAATTTGATAATTATATAAATAAACATTTATTTTATGAGTAATGTATTTTGAAAATCATTATAATAAAATTTTCGTAAGAATTAAATTATAAAATAATAAATATTAAATTAGATTAAAATTCCTTTTAACCATGAGTGATGAAGCTAAACAAATCCAGAGAATTAAAGGACTTCCAAAACTCTAAAGTTGAGAACAAATGGACATTTGCAAAAAGGACAATAGTTAAGGAAGGAGAGCTCAAAAATGACTACAAAATAACCACTTATATTCCACTACATGAATCACGTTGCAAGAATAAAAGTAGAGGACAACTTGGACTCTATCATACACATAATGGATTTTCATATTAAAGTCCATGTTGAAGATTATAAGCATTGTTAATAATATAATTAAAGCGGTAGAAGAATTATGTTACCTCAAAATAGTAAGTCATATGATGTAAGTTGTTGAAATCCATAACAAACTAACAAAAGTAAGCAGGAAGTATATATTTATGGTGCTTAATTATGGTTGTGTTGAATTTTAGTGGTGTATATATTTAATGTTGGCTAGATTTATATCATAATCAAAGGGAATGTAAAATGGTTTGGTTAAAAACTCATTTCATTTCTTCATTTAAGAATGAAATTATTTTATCCCAATGGGGTGTTGGAAAGCATGACCAAGGATGGAGGGATGGGAGAATTCCTACCACCATGCCATCACCTTAGGCATTAAAGAGGAGATGATGTGGCCAACCAACCCCATGCACTCACACATATTTACAAGTTATGATGATGCAAAGCATTAAACTGTAAACTTACACGACCACCACGTCTTCCTGGTATAGTTGGAGTTTATATGCTCTTTTTTGGAGCCTTCACTACAACATCGGGCTTCTTATGGGATATTTCCTCACCTGCCTCCACAATGGTGGTACGCTTATTAAGGAGGTCTATCCTTCCAACTATCATTCTTTGTAGTGGGTGGACACTTTACGAACTTCAAATGTATGTAGGGGTTAATGTATTTGTTCTGACTGTTAGCTAGTGGGAGGGTTTGTATCAGGATTCCATTGAGGTATTATAAGACATGCCTACAATAGGCCCACTGGTAAAATTGTCAACCTCTGACTCCTCTACCTGGTATTGTAATCATAGTGTTATGGTTCTGGTTTTTTGGTCTAAGAAATTGGTCTTGTCCCCCTCGACAGAGACATTAACCTATTGTATTTTGTGGGGTGATTACTTGGTTCCTCTTAAGCTCAAGGAGGACCATTTGTTGCCTAATTTTGTTCCCTAATCATCTCTATAGTCTCCTTGGTGTTGATGGCCAAAAATAACTGCATCAACATTTTGGAATCCACCTGGTCAGAGCCCCAAATCATACACTTTTTCCATTGAAATTGGTGGTTTTGAATGGTATTATGGGTCCAGTTACCCGTGATAAATAGTATATGGGGTGTGAGGTGGATGGTGGTGGTAATTTGTATTGACTAATTCAAAAAAAAAACTAATATAATATAATTACTTCTTTACCCATGTATGTTAATTATATGTGCTAAAATGATAACATTGTTTTATGACAATACATATTCCCATAAATCAATGTTGTTTGAGTCAATTAAAGAATTGATTTGATTAAATAGTTAATCAAATCAATTATAAGCTCATCACGTATAAACAAAAATTTCCTTATTCATTATATGATATATAATTTAATTATTTACACATCAAAAGTGATAATGATAGAATCAATGAGAGCACATACATGAATACTTTCTATATACTAAAAACAATTCCTTAAAAAAAAGGTGCCCACAAAACAGATAGAATTACACATACTACTGACAATATTTGCATTCATATTGGTTCATATTATAATAAATAAAAACTTAAGTACAAAAGTGCAACAAAATCCTTGTTTTTTTCCAAAAATTCATAACCCTTTGCTATCAATTCCAGAACATAATTTATAGAGTCTTTATAATAATAAAAAACAGAGTTGCTCTTCCTACAAATTCCTAACTAAAACATAACAAAATTAACATAAAAATAAATTGGTTGCAACAGCTCTCAGCTGGTTGAGGATGAGCCAATCATTTTTTCCATAATTTTTAATTGTCTAGAAGCATCACCAACTCTTGAGGGGGAATGAGGCTTGATTTGCATTTGGTTGTTGAAGATAACCCCTCGCAATGGTGCCAGCATCTGAATGGACATGGTGGTAAGTGACTTTAAAACTAACCAATTTGCGTGAGGTTTGACCAAAAAATACCAATTGGATTCGAGATCAAATTTACTTAATTAGTTAATATTTTTAATGAATTTGGCCCTCTGTTCAAGCCAATTCTTGAGAAAGCTTTCAACATATGGAAGGGAACCTTCTGGACAACTGGAGGTGAGATTTGCTTCATGTAAGGAATCATTAAGAGCTTCAACTAAGGCAATTTAAAATTAACAAGCATCACTGATGGGTTTTTTAACTTATTGTATATTGGCTTTCCATCCTTTAAAAATGATTGATTTGTGCATTTCATCAATTTTGGAAAAGTCATATTTCCTCCCTTCAACATTGTTTCTCCACTTCAACATTTCATTGAGATCCTTCTTGACTTCATCATAACATGAGATCATGTCTAATAACTCATCAGTTAGAGTATTACCCAATATTATTTTTTCCTTAATCAAACTCTCTCACAAAATAGTTGTTGTTTCCTCTATACTTGTACATTTAAATCATGGGCTTCATGTTTGAAATTCTTCAGCTTAAGGGTCCCAGCATGTAATTGTTCTATTTTCTGCTAAGATTCTCGGATTTGTTTATGATCCGAACTTATGCAGGAACACAATAAAATACATAAATACACATAAATGTAGAGATCCAGTAGAAATAAGACTTCATTTCATTAATATCACATAACTGAAATTTTCTTACATGTAGAATGGAAATAAACTAGTTAGGGTGCTGGTAGCTTATCTTTGAGAAGAGATGTGGCGGATACAGGCCTCTGAACTGTGTTATAATGAGGCTATAAGGCCTATTTATTATTGAGAAACAATGGAAAACCATAAACATCCTAAAACCTAACCCTAGGAAATGAAACGCCAAACTATGGGCCCAGTTGGGGTAAATTGGTACATCAAATTCTCAGGGTTGTAACTTTGGCATACGATCTCCATTTGAAGCACATGATACCTTGTTAGAAAGATCTATTTGAGGAATAAAACTACTGACAACAAATATTGATTTTTTTCAGAGGTGATTTTCTTTAAAAAAAAATAACAACAACAACAACGTCGTTTAGGGCCTCAAAACGGCTCCGGAAGTTTAGGACCCGACAAAGTGCCAAAAATAGTAAATTGTGCTACAATTAAGGAAACTGAAAAACTTAAAGAAACAATGGTGGGGGTCCAAGTGGAATATGTGGATGGCCACCAATATCCACCTGGATCATTCCTCCCCCCTTAGGAAGCAGTGGTCCCCTTTGTGTTGAGTTCCTCCATGAGATGAGAAAACTTTTGTTGAACTTGGTCCTTGGTGAGCGAGTTGCCCTGGTGAAGGATTTTGTTTACTTTGATAACTCGAAATAGTTGGATCCTCTACTATCAAGTGTTCTTGATCTATGTTTCCATGATCTGATCAGTTGGCTTATTCCATACAGTCTGGGTTTTACTCTGTTGGTGTGAGTTTTTTTGCCATGTCGAATGTGTCTAGTAGAGGTGGAAAGTAGAGCCGAAGGTGGTCCACATTGAACACTAGGTGTAGACCAAGGAATGGTGGAATAATAATCTTGAAGGAATTTTCCCCTATAGCCTTGGTGATGGTGGGTGACCCATATCGGAGCGGGTGAAGCTTGCAGTGGGGTCCACTGAGGTGCTCCTTCTGCAAATGTAGCCACACTTTGTCGCCCACCTGGAAGTTGTGTGGCACCCGATGTTGATCATGTTGTTACTTGTACTTAGCATTGGATTTTTCCAATATGTCATGAACCTATTGGCAGATGTGTTGAATGCGCTCAATGAAGTTGTTTGCCTTGTCAGCTTCAGAGTGGACATGAGCTGAATTGGCCTAAGTAGCCACAAATGGCATGGCTACGTCAATGGGACATAGTGGTTGCAATCCAAAGCCCACCTGAAAAGGGTTGTAGTCGATTGAGCTATGGAGATCCTGGATATATATGTGTTGTATATAGGGGAGCCTCTCATCCATTATGGGTGGATTCTTTGAGTTGTACATGCACATAATGTGTACGATCATCATGTTGATGACCTCTGTTTGGCCATCGGTTTGGGGATGGAAATTTATGGACTTAGTGAGCTTGGTGTGCAGCATTGACCAAGGTTGGACCAAAATGTACTGAGGAACTTGTCTTCCTGATATGAGATGATAGACTATGGGATCCCAAAGTGTACCTACACTCGTTCAAAGAAGAGATTAGCAATGGCTTATGTTGTGATATTCTTCTTGTAGACTGCCATAATGGCCATATTCGAGAATATGTCAACGACCACGAAAACACAGTCATTTCCATGCTTAGTAGAAGGAAGGCTCGACATGTAATCCATGGAGATGGATTCCCAAGGTCTATTAGGGTTAGTCAATAGAGTATAGAGGACTTTCTTCTTGATGGTCGGTTTGGTAATGGCGCAAGCAGTGCAGGATCTGATGTACTTCCCAACATCCTGTCGAAGGTTCTACCAATAAAAATACTTTTGCAGTACTACCACTCTTTTCTCGACCCTGAAATTCCCAGCAACCCGACTGTAGTGCACTTCCCAATTTATCTTGGCACGCTTGCTTGAAGGAACACAAAGGTGTCCTAGGTGACATAACAGTGCATCCTAGAGGTGAAAATTTGGAACTTGCTTACCCTCCAAGAGTGTCTTGTATGTGTGGCCAAATTCTGGATCGCTCTTATAGAGAAGTAGCCAATCAGAAGTATCGTGCCCACAAGAGTTGATTATGGTGGTTAGCGCCAAGATCAGTGGTCAGCTGAGGCAGTATGCAACATTATTTCTATTGCCCTTCTTTTACTTGATGTTCAAATGAAATTTTTGTAGATATGTGGACCACTTCTGATGGAAATCATTTTGCAACTTCCCTTGTGTTTGTATGAACTGTAGGGATCCGTGGTCTGTGTGTGGATGATTGTTTCCTTCCCCAAAATGTAATGCTTCCATTTTCAGAAAGCTTGCACACTAGAATACATCTCTTTTTCATAAGTGGGATACTTTCAGACTATGTCGTATAGTGTCTCACTGTGATATGCCACTGGATGCCCATGTTGAGAAAGAATTGCCCCAATAGCATATTCAGAGGCATTTGTCTCAATCTCAAATGGATGTTGCAAGTCTAGTAATGTGAGCACGGGAGAAGACTAGAGGCGATGTTTCAACTCTATGAATGCCTTATGTTGAGATTCAGACCAAAATAATTTTTCTTTCGCTCCTCCCTTGGTGACTTGACTCAAGGGCTAAGTGATATGAGAGAATCCCAAAATGAACCTGCAGTAGATATTGGCAAGACCCAGAAAGTTGTGGATCTCTGCTAGAGTGGTTGGGGTTGGCCAATCCTAGATGACTTGGATCTTGGCTGGAGCCACATCCACCCCCCGCTCATCAATAATATATCCCAAATATTGAACCTGGGTCATGCAAAAAGTGCACTTCTCCAAATTGGCACACAACTTGTGTTGTCGTAGTGTTTGGGGGACCTGTCGGATGTGGTGGAGGTGCACTTCCCAAGTTTGTCTGACGATCAAGATGTCATCCAAGTACACTACTGCAAATGAGATGGTGAATGGAAGAAAGATTTCATCCATCAGCCTCATGAAGGTTGCGGGATAATTCGTAAACCCAAAAGGCATGACTAGCCATTCAAAAAGTCCCTCCTTGGCTTTGAAGGCAGTCTTCCACACAGCAGAGGGTTCGATTGGTACCTGGTGATACCCAGACTTCAAGTCGATCTTACTAAAATATTTCTCCCCCTTGAGTTGAGCTAGAAGGTCATCAATCCGTGGGATCGAGTACCTATTCCGAACAGTGATCTTGTTCAGCACCTGGTAGTCAATACAGACTCTCCAAGTCCCATCCTTCTTCTGCACCAACACGATCGGGCTCCCACAGATCGATGAACTCGGCCATATGCGACCTTTCTATAGCAAATCCTAAATCTGCCTCTTGATTTTTTCATTCTCGAGAACGGAGCGCTAATAGATTGGTCCATTGGGCAGAGACGCACATGGGGTCATATTGATGGGTGCTTGACCTGAAAGTGCATAGGTACCCCTCCGAGTGAGGTGAAGATGTCCCCGTACTCCTCCACGACCTTCTCCATCTATTTTTCTCATGCAAAGGAGCCCTGTCTAGAGGTTGTGGCCACAGTATTCTTCTTACCCTCAGGGAGGATCATCAGGAAAACAAATTTATTGGTTTTGGAAATGAGCTTACTAAATTTTTTTGCAGTAACCAAAGAGATGGAGGTAGGTGGTGCTACCTTTGGTCCTATACAACTTATTTCCCAAAGTAGCAATAATAGTGTGAGGCCAGGACTCATACACAGCATCTCGCGTCCACAATTATGGTTGGCCTAATAATACATCACACACATCAAGAGGATAAATGTCACATAATACCTCATCCGTGAAGGGCTTGATGTTGTAGGGAAGGCGGCACTGTTGGTTGATGCGGAGATCTCGTTCTTGATGAAGCCACCCGATGGTGTATAGATGTGGGTGTGTTGCATTCGACAAGCCCAACCGCTTCACAACCTCTAATGAAACGAGGTTCTTTTGGCTCCCGTTGTCAACAATGAACTATAACGGGGAACCCTAGACCCACATATGGGAATGGAAGAGGCACTCCCCCTCCTTTGGATCTTCTGATTCCTCCTTCTAGATATTTGTGGTGCCAACAGTGGCGTTGGTCTCCACATCAATAATTTGCTTCCCTTTTTCATTCCCCATGTCGGGCTCTAATTCAGAGTCAGAGCATGTATCTGATTCAGAAGCCTTCATCTTGGCCAGTGGTTACTTCTTGGCCCAACTCTCACTTGTGTTGTGAGTGGAGCTCTTATGGAACTCACACCCCTTTCCCATGTCCTTCTTTGGCTTCATGGTGTTTTTCTTTGCTTACAACTTTTGCAGGTTATATTGCGCCACCTCACCTTGGCTTTTTCCTTTGTTCTACGGTTTGGGGAAACCTTTCCCTTGCTTATGATTTGCAAATCCAAAGTCTCACTTCTTCTGTTTTAATTTTTTCTCAATCTTGGAAGCATACTGGTATGCTGCACTAAATGAGAAGATGTCGAGGAACTCCATTTCATCCTGAATGTATCTGTGCAGACAATTGCAGTACTTTAGCACCAAATGTTTCTCTGAATATTTGATACCCATTTTTTTGCGCAGAGTATGGAACAGATTCATCAGCTCATGCACATCTTGATCCTTTGTTGCCACAGCGTAGTCCATTGTATGTACTTGTCCTAATAGATCCCCATCGGATAATATTGGTCCTTGATAGTATCCCAGAAAGAATCCCAAGTGGGTGCAGTCAAAAATAGAGAGGTTTCCCTCTCGTCCTTTTGCTCAAATTAGGTTTCCCACCAGTCCTTGACATGGGGGGCGGCTTTGAGGAGTGAAAAAATTAATATTTTCCTAGTTGGAAAAGTCATGAACCAAGAAATACCCTTCTAATATATTCACCCATATATCTATGATGTCTGCATCTATTTGGCCCTCAAATATGGGAATTTTAAAGTTTAATTTTACCTTAAAAGGAGTTGCACCTCCAAAGTGGCTGTTGGATGCAGATGCACCACCAGTAGGCAGTCGTTGAAGGATCTGGGAAACGTTATACATCAGCGAGCACGTTCATTTTTTTTCTCGAGGGCCTCCTCGAGCAATATTTTGATAGGATATCATGCTTCCTTTTATTTCTTTTCATCCCCCATAGGCGGTCATTGGGGTTTGTGAGGCTTATCTTGCAAAGCCTCAACCAGATCGAGCCCTAACTCCTTATACCCTGATCTCGTTGGGGACATTCAAAGAAGGATCGAGAAAGATCAGACTACTCTGATACCACTGATCAATACTTATGCAGGAACGTAATAAAATATATAAATACACATAAACGCATCGATGCAACAAAAATAAGACTTCATTTCATTAATATCGAATAACTGAAATATTCTTACAAACAGAATGGAAATAAACTATCTAGGGCGCTGGTAACTTATCTCTAAGAAGAGATGTGGTGGATACATGCCTCTGAACTGTGTTACAATGAGGCTCTAAGGCCTATTTATTATTGAGAAATAATGGAAAACCCTAAACATCAAAAAACCTAACCATAGGAGATAAAATTCCAAACTATGGGCCCCATTGGGGTAAATTGGTACATCAATTTCCCTGGGTCGTAACTTTTCCATACGATCTTCGTTTGATAGTCATGATACCTCGTTATAAAGATCTATCTGAGGACTAAAAATATTGACAATGAATGTATAGTTAAAGACTCCCATTTTTCAATATTTACCTTTATCGGAGGTGATTTTCCAAAAAACTTCGTTTAGGGCCTCAAAACGGCTCCGGAAGTTCAGGACCCGAAAAAATGCCAAAAATAGTAAATTGTGCTACAATTAAGGAAACTGAAAACTGAAAGAAACAATGGTGGGGGTCCAATTAGAATAGGTGGGTGGCCACTAATATCATCCTGGATCAGTTTATCTTTTTCCTTGATCTCCTTTGCATGTTGAATCTGAAGAGAATTGAATTGCTTTTGTAGTTCTTCCAGTGCAATCTCCTTTTGATCTAATTGAGCTTTCCACTGTGCTCTCAATTGTTCTTCCTTATTTATGAATGCTTGCTCCATAGTGGCAATATTCTCGTCCTTCTCCCTTGTCAATTCTTGTACTTCCATATATTTTTCCATGGTGGCAGAAGCATATGCAGCTGTGAATTCTGTTAACTTTCCAAGTTCATCAGCAGGGGAAACTAAAGTACCTTTCCAGAGAACTTCATGAGGAGTAGCTTGTGAATTTTTCCTTGGGAATCATCTATATTCCTTTTCTTTCTTCCTATTTTTACCACTACTTTGTGCATAGGGCTGTAAAAAATGTCCATCGGAGGGATCTCTTCAATGTTGAGAAAGATTTTTGTAGGATTGACTAGAATAATCTCTACTTCAGGTTGGGTATCCAATGGTGTATTCTCAGTTTTATATTGTTCTGGCATGGTGTATTATTGAAAAGAGGGATTACTTAATGGAGTTTGTCGTTGAAAAATAGTTTCTCCCTCTAGGATTTCTTTCCCTTGTTCACCTTGCTTGCATTGTTTCAAGGCCTGATCAAACTGGTCCCAGACTTGTTCCATGTTTAGGTCTATTGTATGCATATCTCCTCCAGGTTTTGAAGCACTATTTGTTGTTAAATTTTTTTGTTTAGAAGGAACCATTGGTTGGGAGAAACTCTCCTATTGAGTATATGTTGTAGTGTCCTTTAAAGATACTTGTTTTTGTAGAGGAATTTGCAACAAATCTAATGGTAGGGGGGCTATCTTGAATTTCTAAAAGTGAGGAATTGTTCTCACTCTTGAACTAATAATTTCTCATCCACCCTCTTCAAACTTGAATTATAAGAATATGCTTCAGTGAATAAGTCATCAAACTTATTTTCTTCGTGGAGGAATATTATAATGCCATATGTTAGGGCCACATGTTTCACTACTCCATATGGGTCATAAGGCCTATTTGGAATGGTGGCTATCTTTAATATCTCAACAGATTTAATCTCCTTTTCAATGTATCCATAATTTTCCAAAGAGAATATTCCAAAAGGTATAGGGAATTGAGGTCAAACCTTACTTTTGGAGTGTTTCAAGGCTTTGTTAATCCCATGACCAATTGTTTGGTATGCTACTTCCCCGCATAACAGCTTGTATGGAACATAAAGTGGTAATACATGTGGGTGTGCATAGCTTCCCAAGAATCTAATATATGTAAATGAACCTTGACCAAACCAATTCCCAATTTTCTTAAGGTTTTCCATAACTTCTTGAGACATCCTAGGGGGTTTGGTTTCAAATATAACTTCATAAATTGCAATTATGACCTTGTGAAAAATATGATAAAAATGACCAAAATAATTGGTCTCCTGGAATACATTGTGGAAAATATAAATTGGTGAGGGGTCAGAGATGGTGCACTTCCATCCCATGGCTAGAAAATCAAGAGAATAATAGCGAGAGTCCATGATGTAGGTTGACATATAAAATGGAGGGATTTTATTTTCTAAAACACTGTGGGTAGAATAAAAAACCAAAATGTGTTTGGATAAATTATTGAATAGTATAGTGGCCTAATCAAAAGTGTACCCCTCAGAAGCCCCATCAATTAAAGAAACTCAATTGTCAGGAAATTCAAATACACTTGGATATGTGTTAACCTGCAAAGGATGGCAACAACTTGACAAAAAGGAGAAGCGAGTGAGTCTATGCAGTACTTACCATATTCTTATTTTTTGTGTATGTTTGGCTCACTCCTCCATTCTTTAGTAGAATCATATGGATCCCCATGCTTTTTAAGGAATTCCTCCACATAATTTTTGTTATAGATGCATTGAGGGTCTGGAAAGCGATACATATCTTGAAAGGATTTTGTTGTGAATAAACCAATTGTGGTGCCTTTCTGAGTGTGGAACTTCCTTTCTATAATTTTAATCATTTCAACAACCCATATAACGATATCAATATAGGGAAAAATCTGAGGCCTTGCTCCAATTCTATGCAAGAAAGAGTTTGGCGCGTCTTGTGGAGTTGCCTCTGAAGTTAGGGTTTCATCATTGACTACAATTGTTTTGAATATCACCTTGGTGCCTTCATCTTCAAGATATTTTTAAATATATTCACATGAGAAATGTCCTAAATCCCTGGTATAAACTATATCTGCAAATAATCATGCTCCTAGTGATTTCTCATCAACGATTTCCCTGAATGGGTCGGTTGGTTGTTGTACAAGCGACTTCTTTTCCCCATTTGCTTTCTTCATTTATTCTTAACGAGAGGATTCAAAGCTTCTCTATAAAATGCATATATATTAATGGAACAAATTTGTTACATAGAAATAAAACGAAATGGCCAGACAATAATTTAAACTATGTTAAATAAACTATCTCCTAACCATAAATACGTCAGTTTCGATTATGAATAAATGCATTTAGTTGATTTGAAAAGAAGGAGGTGGGGGGCCACATGATAGATGACACATCATAACTCGAAAGTAGAAATCCTGTAAGAAATCCTAATTGTAATTTATAAAAAATTCAAGGATCTGGGATTCCGGGGAATAGAGGAGAATCAATAGAATCCAGGCTCGGAAGCGAGAAACCCTGTAAGGAAATATTAAACAGATGCAGGGAAGTAAGATACGGGAAAATTTCATTATGAGAGAGAGCATGCCTAGATTCTCGAATGACCGTAAGTATTAGTAATTGGAATTATAAAAAATTTATGGGATTCTGAGTGGGTGGGAGTTAAAAAGAAAGGGGCCACATAAAGAATAATAAGGCGAAAATATTGAATGGATGGAAATGTTAGCCAACCTTTATTATGGTGATGTGGAACCTAGAATACCTAGAAGCCCATATGATTTTAGAAGTAGGAATTTTAAAGATGTTATGGGATTTTCGAGGAATCAGGATTTGAAAAAGTAAAGCGTAAAAAGTCGGCCCTTTTCCTTATAGCTAGATTTTGATGTGAAAATAAAAGTTTGTGCACACTTTCCAAAGAATGATGTTGTGGAACCCAGATCCCCGTAAGTTTTTATAGTTCAAATAGAAATTATTTTTGGGGTTTCAGGGTTCCCCCATTATCTTAGTGAAATAATGCCTTTTCCATTGTTTTTAAAGATTTAAGTTAAGGATGTGATGGTTCTTTATGAGTGGACTTTATTGTGAAAATGAAAAAACTAAGTCCCTTAGGTTTATTAAGGTGAACTTATATACTCAATTGAAATCATAGGGTCCCCCATTATTATTATGAATAAAAATAAATGTGGGGTTGTTATTTTCTACAACACCTAGCTCTTGTCACACTTGACCACCTTCTCTTAAAGCTTTTATTTTTGGATTTTGCATTGGATCCCTTTTGGTATTCATTCGCCCACCCTTCTCGTATCCCCTGGTTGACCTCTAGCTAGGAACTGGTCTTTCTCTAGTTCCATCTTGTAGCAATGCAAGCACCTGAGGCATGGCTCTAGTGACTAAGGCCCTACTGGCAGACCTCGAGCCCATTTTGCAGTTGAAATTTACCATTTAGCCACCCAAAAAAAAAAAAAGATGCAATCTTTTTACTCAAAGCTTGGGAAATTCATGGCTGGAATGCCCAATCCAACTCAAATATTCAAGTTGAAGTGTCTGATTGGGTTCCACATCCTGGACATTACAAGGGTCACAAGAACCAATACTTCCACTCCATCACTTTGTACTAGCAGATGAAAACAATGATGGGATGTGTCATCTAGGAAAATGAGGATTGTAATGAGATCGTTTTTCACCTCAACGATATCCAGTGAGTCCAAAAGCATTTGCGCTCTTGTGTAGTCAACTTGGATGCTTAGTTGGCTCATATTTAGATGCATCTTAGGTGTGGGAGATGGTATATTTTGAGCACTAGACTCAATGAACAGACACACACCAAATGTGGTAAAAACTTCCTATTAACTTTACATAGTGAATGAACTAAAACACATGAATGTGTATAACCATAAACAAATTTTGCATAGTGGAACTTATAAAAACAACAATGTGATCATGCATAGTAAACACAAATTTTAAACCCCAAAATATAATTCTTATCATTTATTCAACAAGAATCAAGGGCCCTTTTACAAGGGACAATGGCCCTAAAGAAAATTACATGAACAAAAATTACCCTAGATATGATCCAATAGATCAAGCCCTATATCCATCCTCAATTTGGCTTATTTGGATCTCCTTTTTTACTCAGTGCTCTTTCCTCGAACCCGGCACAACTGAGTATCTCACTCACAACAAACCTTCTCAAAATAGACTTGCAATATTACCCATGCATATCTCTTGCCATCTTGAGAGAATCTCTCTCTCAATGTCTTGTTCCCTTTCCCGTATTTGTACTCTGGCTTAGTCCCTCTTAACTGTCAATAGGCCTTCTCAACCCTCTTGGTTGTCAACGGGACCTCTTGATCCTCTTGGATGTCAGCAGACCCTCTTATCCCTCTTGTTGTAAACATGCCCTCTAGATGCTCTTGGTTGTCAAAAGGTCCTCTCTGCCCTCTTGTTGTCAATAGGCCCTCTCAATCCCCTCAACCCTCTCAGCCCTCTCAACCCTCCAAAAATCTGAGGCCTACCTCAATCCCTCTCGACCCTCCATATATTTGAGGCCCACCATAGGCCCTCTCGCCCCTCCACATATATGAGGTCTACCACAAGCCCTCTACCACATATATGAAGGCTACCACATAACCTATTGTCCCTCCACATATATAAGGCCTACCACAAGCCCTCTCGGCCCTCCTCAACTCTCCACATGCCATCTCATCCCTCTCCAAGCCCTCTTGCTAAGACATAAGAATAAATAACTCACCCTTGTACTTATACATTTCCAAAGGGTGAAATACAATGGGTCTATGGGTGAAAATCCCCATCACTTAACCCACTTGCCTCACATGTGAGAATAATCCTGATGTTTCCCAAAACTTTAACAAGAAACAATCCACACCATGTTTGAGCACATAGGATCCCACCCCTGCAACATCATCTAAGGAAGGATGAACGCCCAAGTTCATTATAATTTTATGCTTATGTTTTATGAATTTTATTTTTTTGTATTTTAAGTTTTAAAATTGTGGCATGTATGTTACACCTCGTTGCTATTTTATAATCTCCATGATGAGTCTTCCAGACATATATCTTGCCCTACTGATACTCATGTCGTAGTTTTGATATGTTTAATTCTCATAAACATAATAAATTTACAATATCTTCAATATCGCTAGTCTGGTTTCCCTTATGGGAAGCCACGACAGTAAGGCTGCTATTTTTATATGATTGAATAATAATTTAATGAAATCCAACAAATTAACAAAACAAAACAAAAAAAGAATGAAAGGATTTTATAAAAATTATTATCTATCATTATTGTTTTCTATATCTTTTAGTTGTATATATGGATTTGTTGCAATGAATAATTATTACCATCTTAGAAATTTTGTAATCACAAAAATGCAATCATGTTTTCTATCTGTCATAGATAATTTCTTGATGAAGACCGTTAAAATTGATTCCCACGGTCATGAAGCAAGGGGCAAAGGTTGATGCAACCCAAGCTTACAATTAGATAGCTTGGATTGGCTACAAATTATAACTTAAATATAAGATTTAGTTTTCCTTTATTGGTTGTTCAATGGAAGTATTGGTTGATCATATTGGCACATCTTCATTATTCCAAAATATTTGACACACGAGAAGAGAATAACTCTCTAAGTAGGGGTGGTAGGAGTTGAGGGGGATCCTTTACGATCATGCAGGAGATATTTAATTGCCATACATTGGGGTTTATTATTTCTTTCTATCAACTAAACATAAGCTTACTCATTATTCTAGGGGTTGAGATTCGCAATGGAAAGGAATATTTCTCAAATAATTGTAGTATGAGATTCCATTATAGGTATAAAATATATGATTAGCAATGGTCAAGCGGACGATAGATTAAACTCCATCCTAGTAGAATGCAACATGAAGCCTCAAATATTCGAGAAGTAACATGTGAGAAAGTACTTCACAACAATAATAAACAAGGTGATGAAATGGCCATCAAGGAAATTAGGTTCAAAATTGGGTATTATGGATAAATGGTCATCAATATACCCATTGTATACCTCAACCCTTGTTTATATTACCATTACTAGGAATTTTAATCAATAGGTGTTACCCATACACTAGCATTGTTGTCAAGGCATAACATTTAAAATGAAATGGTTTATCATCACTTCACACACACTTCAAGCTATGGGAGAACTGGTTTTTGAAGGTATGGACTTACTCCATCTCAACATAGGTGGGATAGTACATAATTACATTTCATTTAAGGGGAAAGGCACTAGCATTTCATACTCGCTCCTCTACAGGTGGGTTTTTATGTTATTTGTCCTCTTTGGATCTCTTTTAGATTATCCTCTTTAGGAACAATTATGTTTCCGCCATTATTTCTCCTTTCTTTGGTATACTTGTGCTTGAGGTCCTTTATGAATCTTCAACCTTCAAAATCATGGAGTTATATCACTGCATTTGGCCCCTTAGTTTTGGGCATCTAGTTGCTTCTAGGTTTTATTAGTACAGGTTTTCAACTTTGTCTCCCAAATTCATTTATATTAATTTTTTTTTTGCTCTAATTGTGAGACTCTATGCACACTTCTTTGGGGTAGATTCTTCTTCTTTGAGGAAAAGGATAAAATTTGTGACCCACTTTTAGCCTTAAGGGATCATCTACTAATTGGAAAAGTGTTATATTTTGTAACATTGGTCTTCTTTATATCTTTTGTGCATATATTGGAGGCCTCTCGTTTGTTAATAGTTTACCTATTCGTTATGGAGCCACAAGACTTAATGGAATTAAAAAGAATATTAAGGACTCGAGGCGATGGACCAAGGAAATAGAGTTTATATCTTCTCTCTTATCTCCAAATTCAAGTAATTTGAACAATAATGCATAGAAAAATTCATAGAAACAGACATAAGGATTGCTGCGAACAAGGGACACCTAGGTTGCAACCTTGGAAACAACTTCAGGAATTATGGAACACCTATCTTTTATAGGAAATCAATTGCAGACAACCTTTAAAGGCTTACTCAGCATTCTTGAAGGAGCAATGGTGTTGGTTTCAAATAAACATGCTTGCATAGAAATGGTTCGTCCCTCTGTAAGAAGTCAGGGAATTCATTGATTATTGTGTACGATGAAGTATGGAGGATAAAGTCAAGGTTGTCGAATTCTACCTTAACAACCTTGTGCTTACAAATCTCATTTTGTACGATCCAAACCCATATCTGGGAGATACACACATTAGGGGAATTTTGAGGTCTAAAATGGGCCTCCTAAGAAAAATGTACATCCAAAATAAACTTTATGAGAACCAATAGGATTCAACATGATGATTTCAACCATGGGGGATGATTCACCATTTTTGGAGTAAAAAGGTAAAAAGAATAAAAAATAATAAAATAATAAAACTATTTTTTCAACTCGTATTTTCAACTTATCTCCCTAAGGGTTTACTCAAATTTCAAGCAGGAGTACTCGTTGGATGCAAAATTTAATTCCTCATCCAAGGAGTACCCATGTTGCATACTTTTGATGGACCCTCCTACACGAAAAATGAGAAATACATGAAAAAACATGATTGCAATCACGTTTTCCATGTATTTGTTATTTTTCATGTATCAGAGTCCATAAAAAGTATGCAACATGGGTACTCCTTGGATGGGGAATTAAATTTTTTACCCAACGAGTATTCATGATCGAAATTTAAGTAAAAACTTAGGGAGATAAGTTCAAAATACGAGTTGAAAAAATAGTTTTTTTCTTTTTTCCCTCTAAAATTTGATGATGTAATCAAACCTTATTTTATTATTTCCACTATTATTTTATAATTTTCTTAGGAGGCCTGAACACCCAAACCCATCAATCCTCACCTCAACTCATGCAATTTTGGCAAAATATCCTAAAGTAGTGGAAGTTTAAAAGTAAATACAAGTGGAGGCAGTCCTCCACTTTGAATATACTTTTGGTCTATTAGGAAAGGAAAGCTCTCAAGCTTTCCAAAGGAGATGGAAAGAAATTCCCCATAGTATGAATATTAGAGAATACCACTATCCTTAACATTTATAGGCTACACTTACCAAGAATCCTTTGTACAAGAGGATTATTTAGAGGCTTAGAGTCCAATGTATTAGGCTTAAGTTCAATCCACCCTTGTTGTTGGGACTCCAGGAACATCAAATTTAGGAAGGGAAGTCTAGGGAATGGAAGTGCGTGGAAGAGAATGTAGGTTTCCACCTAGCAAACATAACCACATCTAGCTCAGCATGGAATGTCAAAAAAATTGTCAAAGAAATGAATGAGGAAGAACAGAAGTGAGAGTCAGAGTAAGTTGCTCAAATGGTGAGCAACCGTTCCAATAGGGGGTATGATGGACCTCCCAAAGAGGTAAAACATAAGGTCCATCTAACCACTCCTAAGCACATAAAGACTACATTAAACCTTCATTTTTTCACTTAATAACAATTTCCTAACTTAATGAGTTATTAAGAGATTCAAAGAGATTTTTCATACTTTATGTGCTTAATATGACTATTGTGCTATATATTAAAGGGATTTTGCACATATTTCGAGGATATCCAACCAGAGATACTCATGGGGCCTCCTCGCCACTACATAAGTTTCCAACTTGCCTGGTTGAGGTTAGTAAATACTCCTTCATGATGTTGCATGATGACCTAGGAAACATGATCTAGTTCTTTAAGGATTTTGGAGGGAAATCAGTCGTCCCCTCAAGGAGGTTTCCCCCTGTTAGTTTCAGTCTATTCAGTCTGACACCAGTGATCAAATATGATCTTATCATGCCTTGTTAGATTCTCAAAGTAAATTTTTTGTCATTTCATTAGGTTTTTAAATAAAAAATTGGTCACTCGATAGTGTGTATAGGGCTTTTTCCACTCCTTTCAAAAATTTTACATGTCGATCCTTGTCATCACTCAGTTGAGTGTACCATAATTGAAATATCATCATTATAATTTCAGTCAACATCATCATGATTTAATTCATTTATGTGTCTTCATTAGGTCATTAGGGTTTCAGTCATCCAAAATCTGTCATTCCATATATAAAATCCAGAAAATGAGGAGTGGTAATAGGTAATTTGTTCTATGAATTTGGTTTCAAATGTAATTTATGTTTCAAATAGGCAATAAGTTCCTAATGTTCCTAAAGCTACATAGAAAGTTTCAAAGCTACAAGTTTTCAAAGTAAAGTGAAAAGACATTCAGTGGGCCATCCCACTACTATGAAGAAAAGTGACCATCACAAGCTATAAAAGACCAATTCAAGCTCATTTTCTTATTCACGTAATTTAATAAGAGCTCTCTTTCACTTACCAAGGAAAATTTAGGAAATTCAAGCCAAATACAATCCAAAATTTGATGCCAAAGCAGCCACACTGCGCTTTCTGGGCTACACATTGTGCTTTCTTCCACACGATGTGTTTTCTCTCCTAGAGGCATCAAATCAACTTCTGAAGGTTTCTAAATCTTATCAAGGTGTCTAGCATCAGTTCACAAGTAAGTTACACCTCATGTAACCCCTCCTTGCAGCTCAATTTTATTGATTTAGAGTGAAAACCCTCCATTGGCCCAATACCCTAAATCCTGGCCTAATATTGCAATTTTTGGTAGTTTTCCTATCTAGGACTATGTAAAAATTCCCTAGCTCAATTCCTATGCCCATTTCACTTCCTAAGTTTCCCTAAGACCCCTGTCCACCTCCCTAAATTTTCCTACTCCCGTATTCCTTCCCTAACCCCTTCATCCTATCCCTTCACTCCCTTCCCCTATTTTGTCCTATTAGGGTTCTTCCCCTTACAAACAATCAAATGGAGGAGAAGAAGCCTTACAATAAGGGAGGCCAGTTGATAAGATATGAGCCCTTAACCACTCATGAAGTGATGTCTTCACCATTATCCAAGCACTATTTTCAAAGGGTAGGGTCTCTTCCTTTTTGTGAACATGTTAAGAAATTCAAATACCATGCCACATTGACTAAATTGTTTGCCACTTAGCTCAAAAAGGAATAGGTGATGATTATAGGGGTTACTTTCACTATATCAACTAATGTAGTAGCTAAGGCCATAGGTATACCCAATCATGGTGAAAAATGGTTCAAAAACCAATACTTAGACATTCAAAATTACCAGCCCTATCTCAAAATACATTATCAACAACACATGAAGAAGATTTTTCTTGTTGGGCACCTCCTTGAGAAGTATACACCACTGATGAAGATCATCATTAAGTACTTCACTTGTGAGGGAAGATTTTCTAGACTATATGGGTATGATGTCAAACTTCTCATGCATTTCACAGGGGTAAAGCCACTCAATTTTCCCTATTACCTCTACAGAAGTTTGGCAAAGATGGAAGAAAAAGTTCAGCATAAGCAGAGTATTCTTGAAGGCAGCCTCTTCCACCATGCTCTTATCAAAATCATTGTTTTACACCAGCTTGAATAGAAGAGCATCTCTTGGGAAACCTTCATGCAAGCAGATGTCTTTTTGCCTTCTAGTAGCCAGCCAACTAGCCCTAGTTCACCATCAACACCATCTAAACATGCGGAGGTTGGCTCACCTAGCATAGTTTCAGTGAGGATGAAGATTGAGGTCACTCATACATACCAGAGAGGGAGAAGGATTGGGTTTTATCCTCATATTAAGGAAGGGGACAAGTCCACATCAACATAGCAAGCATTACCATTACATCATGAGATATCTTTGCATGATGAGGAGCTCACCCATCATGACATTGACATAGTAGACATGGAGGCCAATGAAGAGCATGAAAACCTGTAGCAGATCATCAAGGAAAAATATGCTCAGATCAAAGAACTCAAGTACAATTTTTCGAGGGCTAATTTCATAATTTCCTTCTTAGAGCAAGAGAACAATCAGTTGAAGGTAAAACAGTTGTCTTTAGAGAAGAATCAATTTCAATCTATTATGCAACATGTGAAAGGAAAAGAAGTGGTTGACAGTGAAGATTTAGATAAGCATGAAGAGCAGGTGACAAGGAAAAGGCCAAGGACAATTGGTCTTTGTAGAGCACTTCAGAAAGAAAGAGAGAAAAGTACACCACATGAAAATTTGACATTTGAAGAAAGGATAGTCATGGAAATCAATGAAAATAGGGAGTTTTGGCTTGATAAAGTCAATATTCACTTGGAGAAGCTCCTTGAAAAGGATAACAGAGACAACAAGTTACCAAAACACATGGCTGACCACTACTACACTTGTAATCAAATTTACAAAGTCAAAGTCAAGCAATTGAAAGCAAAACTGAAGGAACCTTAATTAGTCAAAAGGAGAAGGGTAACTTGGAGCTACTTCCTGATGCTTCCATAGTGGCATAACATACCTTTTCAGGCATCTCTGGGCCAATTTTGAGGAGTTTTGGAGCAAATTTTTATTTTTGTCGGTTTTTGGTCAAAATTGGAAATTTTGAAAACCAGTCACACTGGCAAAAGCGCAGTGTGGGCCATGTTGCGCTTTTGTTGGGGAGTTACAATGGATGCACTCTCAAAATTGATGGTTTCCTCTTGATGAGTACTTCAATCCTAGTCAGCATTGGATCCATGTTAGCCACTTCTGGAGGGTCAAAATTCCCAAAAACTAGCAAAAAATGACCTTTATGCCCTCTCTTTGGAGACCACGCTATGCTTTCTGAGTACTCTGGGAGAATGAAGTTTTGGAGGAATAGGAGCCACCTTTTTTAGTGTTTGAAAATCCTATCATGTATCGTACATCAAGGTATTTCCATAGCAACTTTCACATCAGCATTTGGACACCTGGAAGGCCTTCAAATTACCTTTTTCCCCAACACGTTGCGCTTTCTCCATAATTCGTTGTGCTTTCTCCAGCAAGCATTTTTCAAAGGAAGTTTGAACCAGTTTGACTTTTTATATGTGTAATTGATGAATGATGATTATTTTGTGATTTCATGAAGTGTAATTGAGTTGGTAAATAGTGAAATAGGGTAGATACATGCTTGTTAATGTAATTTTTGGTCAAATGTATCTATTTTTTTAAGATAAGGTGAATTGGTTGACCTTCACTAGACATTATGGTTTTGTTGAGAATATCATGTAATCAAATTCAAAACTAATCGATTTGACCCCTGATAGATGGGAGATGTTGTTTTGGTCTATATATATCATTTTCAGAGTCATTTGACTGGTTGGACATCAAAGGATTGTAACTATTGTAGCTTGTACTTTCACTTTCATCTTCATAAATCAAAGGATGCAATTGCAACTATTATCTAGGAATTCAAGTGCAGTGATTTTATGATCATGTATTTTCTCTGTTATATTCTTTGATGAATGATATATTGCTCCTCTTTACATAACTTGCATCTTCAGTGGCTTTGCTTACAGTTCATAGGCATAATTCTATTAATTTAGATCTGTTTATATGGAAATGTTATTTTGTGTTTCATGCTTCCAGTTTAATGAATTCATGATTGAGCATGCTCATTAAATCCCTCTACTTTTTCAAACCCTCCACCTTACCTACAAAACCCTAAAGCCATCATAGATCCACTTTTACCTTGATCCTTTATATTTTTGCAGTTGTAAACCATTTTATACCTAGACCTAGCTACTTGGTTTCATCCCTGATCTAGCATCAAACCCTTAAACACTCAAAAACTACCTAATCCTATCATATATAGCCTAATATCCTTCATGTCACATTCAATCCTTGATTGTGATCTCATAGAGAGAGCCCTCTCATCCTAGTAGGGCTAGCTACTAGGTCAAAGTGGTATGTGGTTACCTTTTTCAGTCTCCTTTTCAGCCTTCGGAGAACTGGTTGAGTGCTAACACCCCCTACTTATTTTGTATAAATAGAGGGCTCTAATAACCCAATAAAATAACTAGGAGTAGTATAAGAACAAAGTATAACATTAGGATAAGTTTAGAGTTCAAGTTTTGTAAGTTTTCCCATGTACAAGCAAATTTTCACTTAGCAGAAATGATCTTCGATTTAATCTCTTAGTTTGGATTTTTCTTAAGGGTTCTGAGCTTACTTAGGTTAGGAACCAACCAAGGTGCTCAAGGTCCCTCTTGTACCATTTCCATTCATACATGCATTTATCTCTACAACTTGTTTCTAAACATTACTTTTATGCATGGTTATTTAGATAGTTTATGAACAGTATTTTCTTGAAAATTATCTTATCATTATGTGATGATATTTGTAATGGTTACATTGTTCAAATAGCATTCTTATTTCTACATTTTGGTTAACTTTCTTTATTTTTTTTATTTGTATTCCATCATTCACTATTTGTTGTTTTTTCACAGTCCCCTATTTGTAGCTACAGGAAACCCTACAACCTTGCACCTTGATATTGCTAGATTAATTGTTCCACAAGATGATGTGATGCCTTGGACATGTGTAATTATCATTTCACAACTTTTCCTTAGATTCTTTTCCTTCCAACATTGCATTTGGCATATTCCCTTGTTCGTTGGATTGTCACGTTTAGTAAAATAGGGACTCCTGTAGAAATTTGTAACTTGCCCCCGAAACTCACTCATATTTGGACCCAACCCATGATTTTCCTTCTTTGATGTATTACAATGCTCTCGTAACCATGATAATGGAATTTGGAAGTAGAGAGACCATGTATATATTTATTTGAATTGTTGTAGAAATTCCTCATTTCGTACATAATTAGGGTTTGTTGCTTGCAAGCTTTTATTTCAACAGTGTGTTTTATTTCCTTGCAAAATAAAATAGGCGTGCTTTCACTTTATTGCATATATAAAAAAATTCCTTCCTTTATTGCATATAACCCAAGTTTGCGTGTCATGTTTCTTTTTGCTAGTCATTTCCTACAATTTCATTTTTATTGTAGCATAGAACAGTTTGATTGGTATTTGTACAACTATATTTCATCTCAGTACTTCCACCTACATAAAATTCAGCAAAGGGAATATATAGTGTTTGTTTCACATGTAGTGGCATTCCCTCTTAATTTTATACTAACCTCGGATTGACAATTAAAGTTAAGACCTTAGGAAATTGGAGCATTATTGTTGCAATATTGAGGGCCATCACCAAGCTACATGAGATACCAATCCCCACTGTTGCAAATATCCATAGGCACAAACCTACTTCATTGAGTTTTATTTGTTCTTCGCAATGTATGCTTGTTGCTTCTACTTTCACCAAGTCTACTTACTACTTATTACTTCGCTAGGTCTATTAGTTACCTCTACCTTCACTAGGTCTACATGTTGCTTCTTCCTCCATCATGTCTACTTATCCCAGAACTTATTGTTTTTTCTTATTCCTAAGATTTAATTTGCATAACATGCCACGTATCCAATTTTGAAAATCTAATTCTGAAATTCTACCAAAGATATTGTTGTGGCCACAAACCACCCATAATTTTTTTACAAAAGATATGGGGACCCTCTATGTAAATTTTGGTCATATCACTCCTTTCATCCTTTGAATATGTTAATTTTTTTTTATTTTCATTTTTCTCAGTTTTCTGCTTTGATAGCTTCATTGTGTGTGATTTTTCGTTAGCTTCCCAATGACTCAAATTTTGTTGAATTTGGACTTACGATTTGAAAGTGACACTTGTTCAAAACTTGATTCATTTTCACCACCTAGGCTTAAATATGTAAAAAAATGTATTTTATTTTTATTTTTAAAATTTAATTAATTTTAAATATGTAAATATAATTATTTAGTCAAATTATTTATTTATTAATTTAGATTAATTTTAATTTATTTAATTAATTTGTAACTATTATTATTTAATTAATTTTTTATTAATTATTAAATTAAAATAATTATTTATTTCTTTAAATATCCTACAAAACTACATGTGGTGGTGTTTTTGCAACACGGATGTACCAAAATGCACCTCCTTAGCAGCTGGTTGTTATCTGCAAAAGAATACAGAGAAGAATGATGTTACTGTTAGTGAACGACATAAACAATGTAAATAAAACTCAAAGGGTAAGTTAAGCTACAACACTATGAACTAAAACAGAAAATACACAAGATACAAATGCTCAAATGGAGCAACAACCCAATAATACAAATGGAGAAATATCCCTTTATTACGTGCTGGTGGTATGAAGAATACAATGCTAAACTCTCTTGAAGTGAGTCCTTTGAGCTATGGAGCTCAAATACTCAGACAAGGGGGGCTCCTTTTCTCAAGTTCCCTACAAGTATTTTCTCCCTCTCTCAAAAGGATGTCGATCGTTGTCATCTGGAAAAGCTCTCCCTTAGACCGAGTTGTTTGATTGCCAACATGTGAGTCATTCCAATCCTTCCGCTGCTACACTTTCAAGCTGGTTTTCTATGGAGCAATTTGGCCAGCATAATGATGTGTCTCTTTTTTCTCTTCCCATGGCTAGTTTCTATAGAATTTGAACTTCTCTTCCCTCTCTTGGCCCAAGATTGATAGTGACCCAAGAGTGGGGAAGAGATTCCTTTGTGGGCAGCATAACTCCTCAAGGTGGCCTGATTTCGGTTGTCCTTGATCGTACTAGAGAGAGAATCATCTTTGCCAAGTGTGTCAAAAGGTCTCGAATGGTGACTTTTCATCATATTTAGGACCGCGTGGATATCGAAGGCACAAGCGCATTATGCGCAAAAACCCTTTTTGTTGGTGCGATGTCTGCTAATTTTCCTAATTGGACCTTAGGAATTTTTAAATTTTTCCTTTCCTAATGTATTTCTTCTCTTAAAATCTTTAATTGTACCTTCTTCTTGACATTTTCTAACGTCTTATGCATGTATGATATTCTGGTGTTAACAGTTTCCCCCTAATGTATGAGGTCTAGGAAGGATTGTATAACCTAAATACATTACATTTTCTTTTCTATGTGATCCTTTTGAGAGAGAGAGAGAGAGAAAGAGTAACCTGTTGGGGAACTAAGTAGGGATACCCCTTGTCTGAAGTAAAAAAGACACCATGCTCTGTGGGAAACCTGCAAGAGATAAAAATGATAAATATTTCTATGAGTCATGTCCCATGCTCATGATAATGTCTAGTTAACAAAATCTTACAGATATTGGTTTTGTCAAGTCACATTGTGGTAGGTAACCTGCTACTGGTTGATGACGACGATTGTTGACGCCCTCCAGGATATTTTTTCTATGCATAGAACAGCTGAATGTGGCACCCCCATGCATTGGTTAGGTAAGGCATTTCTAAAATAAATGCTTAGTAATGGAATGGGTCTTTGGCTATTCGGGACATTCCTGTGTAAGCATTGTTGAAAGAGATGCTCACTTATTACATGTCTTCTACTAATTCTAACAGAGTGCAAGAATTGTGAAGTACAATACCATCTTGACATGAAAACTTCGTTGATGTCGAATGTCAAGAGGATAGATGACATCAGTGGGAAATGTTAATTCATACTGTGCCACCCGAGGATGCCCCTATTGATGGTGGGGGCTCATCCAAGGTACTACCTCCTTCCTCGATAATGGTTATCGGAGTTGACAGGAAGGAAGCAGCGACCAATCAATAAGTATTGGTACAAGGGACCATTGTTTCTGATGAAACCAAGGCTTGATGTGAATGCTTAAAAATACATGATGGCGTGAGATGGTTGACATTGGTGATGATGGTTAACTAGTGTGAGGTTGGAGCTGTAAATGTGAGTGGCAGAAATCATCACAACTTATGATGGGGAAGCCCTTGGGGTCGGTAGGACATCCAGGGTAGGTGTATGTTTGGGATGATTAACATGGTTGGGCATGGTAAATAATGTGAAGCTCTGACCAAAGGTGATTAGGGATTGCTGCTAGGTAAGAAATCTAAATGGATGGGTGGGAGTTTTCTCCTAAAATAATATTTGTACAATTTCCAAAAGAATATGGAAATGGTTTGGATGTACAAGCATGGATACGGGTGCCCCATTAACATGAATGATCCTGCACAGTGATGTGAGGTGTGTGTTTTGCCCGAGAATAGGGTTTTGACATGTGATGAGTAAAATTGACTGATGTTTTATCACGGATGTATGAACATGAAATGGTTCACGAGTCGGAGTTTGTGGTCATGGCTGCAAATATTGATGTATGGTCTATATGAGTGATGGATGCCATGAAAGGTGTGGCTCTACCAACCATAAGTTGTGTTTATCATGTGCAAGGTGGGGTGATGATAAACATGGTCGGGTGAATGAAACATATGGTTTTATTCTTCTGAGGAAAAGATGTCAGGATATGCAAAGATTTTTGGGAAGCCTATCATGCTGAGGATAGAATGATACCTGCTCTTGTTCTTTTGTTGTCTAGCATGTATAGTGATTTGGTGTACCTACAACATTTACAGCCAATACCCCAACTGAAATCATATTTTCCATACAAGTATTTTGAAATAACTTGAATTTAAAGTGATAAGAGAGGGTGTACCTGAACTGTAGTATGGAGGGGGCAGGCGTTGGACCTGAAAATAAATTTATCTAAAACCTGGATTTATGGGGTCTAGATTGAACATGATGAAGTTTTGATCACTATGTTTCTCGCGGTTTTATGATTGGGTACTTTGAGCTCCATTCATAGGCTTTTGAAAATGGTAAAAAGGGCGATATATAGGCTAATATGGCCCATTTTCAAGTCATTTGTGCTTTCTGAGTGTCTGAGTTCAGAGCAGACCTATCTTCTAGAGCTTTATTGTTCTTGCGATCAGCCAAAGCACCCGGGATTTGCGCGGTCAGTGTTAGGTAGGAGCTAAAACGTCATGCTACTCATTTTTGTCATTTTTATGTCTAGGTGGTTCGTAAAAGTGTGATCTTGTACATATTTATGTCCATTTTTGGGCAGGACCGTACGGTCAATCCAAGATGGTGCACACGGTCACCGCGCAAAGGTTTCTCTTTGCGCGGAGACCCTGCTGGTTGCCAATTTTTAGCACACTGTGTCGCGTGCTTGTGTTTGGTACATGCGGGCAGTCAGCGCGCATAGAGGGCTAACAGGCATGGGGAAGTCTCTTGTTAATGAATTTTGATGGTTTTTATGTAAAAACTGACATTTTGGTGTTTTCCTTGGTGGCAAGATGATGTGGAGAGAGTGGGACTGGCCTGATCTACGCATAGCGGTTGCCCAAAACTCACATGATCGAGAGACCTTGGCTCGATATGGATTGCTCAATTTTTTGGAGAGCAACATATTGAGATCTCAGGATGCATTCCTACGCTACTTGGTCTGATGTTAGAACAGGCGGCGGTGTGTTATGGTCTTATGCCGAAGATATGTGGTGATACATCCTGAGACAAATATCTACTTTTTGATGGGTTTCTTGCCTTAGGGGTAGGCACTCCCATATCCACTCCCCCCCTGTGGGAGTGAACATTCATTACTGGGTTGAGGAGGCAAGGCATTGCGATCCTAACCCAATTACACGAGATTGCATCCAAGTGAGATCTATCACTGATTTTTGTAGAAATTTGTTGAATAATGATTAATTATCCATCGAGACTATCCTGATCACATACAATTCGAATTTATATGCAACACATAATCTCTTCCACTCAGATCATCACACATGCGGAAATAAAACAAGCGATAGCACATCAAATCATCATACACATTAACACAGTATGTATGGGGAAAGCTTATAGCCGAAAACCCCGCAGCTATTGTGTATATTATAATGGAGAAAACATGTAACAAACTCAGTACAATACTCCTCACAAGTACTCAGTACTATCTCATGAAGTTACACAAAAACTAGCTTGGTTTTGAACAAGTCACAGGTTCAAAACTCACTCACCAATTGCCTTGCCTCTATCATGCAATTGATGCTCGTTCAATAGATCCAAGATTTGAATCTCCTTGGCGCACAGCCAACTATCATGGGCAATCTCTCCAAGTGGTGCAACTATGCACAACTGATGTTGCCACCGATAGCTAACTCCACCCTTTCATCTACCTCTTTCACTGGTCTCCACTGAACTGTTCATGCACTGTAGTGAACTGATGTGTTCTTGAGTTGAATAATGAGTTACTAATTAATGAATTAAATAATATTTAATTCACTCCACTTATTACTAGTTGATTAGCTAGTTAAACTAATCTCAACTAGTTCAATTAAGTTAAACCGAACACAACTCCACTAGCTGTCTCATTAACTCCACCAAACCTCTGCCACTGAAGTCCTAACTGAAGTCAACCATGCATGATGCCATCAAACCCTATGAATAGCGTAATTCCTCTGTCAGATGCATGAGCCACTTCCAAGGCTCGAACTGAAGTGCTCCAAGAGAGTAAACTGAAGTTTATAGTCCAAATATTAAGGGTAATAATATTTGACTTCCTATTTTTAGGATGTAGGCAATAAAATTAGACATAGACCATAGGTCAAAAAATAGAGGTCCATCTATTTTTACCAACATGACCAATACTCCAAGAATAACATACACCGCAACCCCCGGATCATGCTCCATATGTCTAAAAATAGACTTCTTGTTTAATTTCACTGAAGGCCCACGCAAGGAAGGCGAATTCATTTCACTAAGCTCCATCATCTTGCCGCATTTTCAATACTCCCTCTCAAAGAAGATATGGATTATCTGCAACCCCTATCCTGCCTCTGTGGAATTCGAACTTTCTCCTGGTGAGCGCCTTCATCAGGATGTCGGCATCCTGATCCTCCGTGGGAACATATGAAAGCATCATGATTCTCCGCTGAACACAATCTCTGATATGATGGTACCCGATGTCGATGTGTTTGGACCTATCATGAAAGACTGGATTAGCCGAGAGTTTAATGCAACTCTGGTTATCACAGTAGATCACTGTAGGCTCCAAATGCAACCTGAACAATCCTGCGAGGATCTTCCTCATCCAAATAGCCTCGCATGCAGCCAAGCTAGCTGCCATATACTCGGCCTCTGCTGAACTGAGTGCCACGGATCTCTGCTTCCTGCTGTACCAGGAAAACTGCTGTCGACCCAATGCTAAAAACTCCTCCAGATGTGCTCTTCTGGTCCGTTGGACTCCCTGCCCAATCTGCATCAGTGAAGCCAGAAAGCTTCGCTCCATCCTCCTGTCTGTACCATAGACCATATCCCGATGTGCCTCTGATATAGCGCAATACATGCTTGTCCGCCTTCCAAAAGAGCTTGGTAGGCTTAACCATAGCTTGCGAAAGCTGGTTAACTGCATAGCATATATCGGGTCGTGTATTGACCAGATACATAAGCGACCCCACCAACTGTCGATAGACAGTGGCATCCACTACCTCCACCGAAGTAGCATCCTCCTTCCTCCAACCACCAGGAAGAGGAGTGTCAACAGGCTTGCAGCCTTGCATGTTGAACCTCTCCAGAATCTCCCGAGCATACTTGCCCTGAGAAACAAACAGTCCTCCACTGCGCTGCCAAATCTCCAATCTCAGGAAATAATGAAGGATGCCCAGGTCCTTCATCTCAAACTCTCGTGCAAGATCCTCCTTGCATGAAAGTATCAACTGCTCGTCGCCAGTCAAAATCAGATCATCTACATACAGTACGATGATCAACACCTTCCCCTCCACCACAATCTGGTACAGGTTTGGATCCGCCTCACTCTTGGAGAATCCAAGCCCGGTGAAGTAGCTGTCTATCCGAGTGTACCAAGCACGAGGAGCTTGCTTCAGCCCGTACAGTGCTCTCTTGAGTCGGCACACATGCGACTCACTGCTGAAGATCTCGAAACCTTCAGGCTGCTCTATGTACACCTCCTCCTCAATGACTCCGTTGAGGAACATAGTCTTCACATCCATCTGATGGATGTGCCATCCCATCTGCGCTGAGAGAGCAAGGATCGTCCGTATGGAAGAGTACCTTGCGACAGGTGCAAAGGTCTCCTCATAATCGATCCCCTCGATCTGTGAGAAGCCACGGGCGATAAATCTCGCCTTGTACTTCTCCACACTCCCGTCAGCCGCCTGCTTCACTTTGTAGATCCATCGCGAACCTACAACTGATTTCCCAACCGGTCTTGGGACAATCTCCCATGCACTGTTCCTGATGATCGAATCATATTCTTCGATCATGGCATCAACCCATGCAGGTTCCTCCACATCTTCCTCAAAAGAGGATGGCTCATTCACAACACATTGACTCATAAGAGCCATGTATCCAGTGTACCCATCCGGTGACTGTCTCTGTCTGCGCTGTGCTGTAGGTGGTCCTACAACCTTCTCTGCATCCCGAGCCAGTCGCTCAGCTTCTGTAGTGCGCATGCGCCCTCTGATGGTTGGCGCTGCATGGGTGGTTTCTTCCACCTCCTGAACTTCCTCTTGTGGTTGATCCACATTCGGAAGCTCCTCCTTAGGAACTAACAGCTCCTCATCTGCATGCAAGTGTAGCTCCCTCTCAAGCGAACACTGCATGGCTTTCTCCTCCTGAAATTTTATATCCCGTCGCACAACAGTCTTGCGACTGTCTGACAAATACACTCGATAGTTGTGGGGTGTATCAGTGTACCCCACAAATATTCCAACCTCAGCAGTTGGATCCAGCTTCCTTCTCGCATCCTTCGTCACATGCATGTAGACAGGAGAACCAAAAATCCGCAAATGGGAAATATTAGGCCTCTTGCCAGAATAAGCCTCCTCCGGTGTACTCATGCCAAGAACCTTGTGAGGACAACGGTTCTGCACATACACTGCTGTATTGCATGCCTCAACCCACAAGTGAAGGGGTAGGCCCTGATCATGCAACATCGCCCGTGCAGCACCCACGATCGTTCTGTTCTTCCGCTCAGCCACCCCGTTCTGCTGTGGGTTATGGGGTGCGATGAGCTCTCTCCGAATCCCTTCTGCGCTGCAGAACTCCTTGAATTCAGTCGAGATGAATTCACCACCGTTATCACTCCTTAGAGCAATCACCTTCTTCCCCAACTCCTTCTCGACCAGTGCTTTAAACTCACAGAACTTCGCGAATGTATCGCTCTTCTTCTTCATGAAGAAGATCCAGCACTTTCGAGAGAAATCATCAACAAAGATCACATAATACTTGTGCTTTGCTGTCGAAGCAACTGAGAAAGGACCACACACGTCTGTGTGAACTCTCTCAAGGATCGTCGTGGCGTGACTATCCTTCTCATGAAAGGTGGCTTTCACATACTTCCCCAAAGTACACCCCTTGCACTGATCTGACTGCGCAAGAGTGCCCTTAGGAAGCCCAGTAGAAATCTGCTGCAGGATCTTCAAAGCTCCATGGTGAAGGTGGCCCAATCTCCCGTGCCACAGTTCGCCCTCATCATCCCGGCTCACCACTTCTCCCGCCTTGCATGCCATAGCTGCGCAGCCATCTACCTGCAACTGATAAAGGTTCTTGGTTCGAACCCCTATCTTCCGGGTCTCTCCAGTAGTCTTACTGCGCAGGAAGGCTTTTCCTTCGCTGAAGACCACATCATACCCTTTATCCTCCAACATCGCCACAGAGATCAAGTTCTTCTTCAATCCAGGTACATGCATGACATCCTTCAATACAAAGGGTTTACCAGACTCCCTCTGAAAGGATATGGTACCGATACCAGTCGCACTGTATCTACCATCATCGCCCGTCTCGATGTGCACACCCAAATATTTGTCCTCCAGATCTGAGAACAAATCCCGATCTCCCATCATATGAAATGACGCACCGCAATCCAAGAACCACACCGATCCCATCACACTTGAAACCAAGCATGCGATCATTGAAAAGTCAAGCTCGAACTGTGAAGCCAAAGCTTCTCCATCTGCAGATCTTCCCGCTTGCTTGTTTTTCTTCTTCTTTGGACAATTTGTAGCATAATGTCCGTGATCATGACAGTGAAAACACTTCACTTTCGCCATATCCTGCTTCTTTCCCTTTGCACCGGAATGAGAAGTTTTCTTACCCTTCCCCTTCTTTGCTTTGGCAACCAAAGCGCAATTTTCTTCATCAGCTCCCTTTGATGAAGAACCATCCCGAGTAGTCCTCCTTATCTCCTTCTGCATGAGATCCGCCCAAAGGCGCTCCCATCCCGGCAGCTTCTCCCGACCATTGACACTATCTTGATATGAGTGCCAAGCCTTCGGAAGACCAAGGAGAGCCAGGTCGACTATGTCCTCGTCTTCGACAGTCACCCCCACACTTCCCAGCTCATCTCTGCACTGAGTGAACTTCGTGAGGTATTTGGCGATACTGTCGCCCTTCTCCATCTTGATGTTCCTGAGCTTATCTTTGAGCGCCAGCTTCCTTTGGTCGCTCTTACTCCGGAATAGATCCGTCAAAGCTTTCCACATTAAATATGGAGAAGCCTTTCCATGCAGGCTGGATACAATATGATCCTTGACGCCCTCCAACAGGATCCTTCGACATTTCGCCATCTTCTTTTGCCATGCTTCGACTTCAGCAGGATCAGTGGGCTTTTGGACATCCGTATCTACGAACTCCTTCATACCATTATCTTCTAATACTGCCTCCATGCGATCCTTCCATGCAACATAATTCGAACTACCTTCAAGAGCATATTCGAGTCGCAAACCGTTGAAAGACATTTTCAACACCGACACCAAGAAAACAAAACTGCTGCAAAATTTCGAATTCCACCTCAAAGCTCAACCGCTCTAGATCTGTGAGAACAAATTATTTCTAGCACAGAGATTGACTGCAAGGGGCATTTACCAGACCTTTCACTTTCCGAAGAAAGATGAATCCGGAGGCTACCTGGCCCGCATGCAAACTCTGTCTACCGAAATAAGTTTGTAATCACTGTGATGATCAATCTGAACTTCAATAGCTCCGATACCATGTAGAAATTTGCTGAATAATGATTAATTATCCACCGAGACTATCCTGATCACATACAATTTGAATTTATATGCAACACATAATCTCTTCCACTCAGATCATCACACATGCGGAAATAAAACAAGCGATAGCACATCAAATCATCATACACATTAACACAGTATGTATGGGGAAAGTTTATAGCTGAAAACCCCGCAGCTATTGTGTATATTATAATGGAGAAATCATGTAACAAAATCAGTACAATACTCCTCACAAGTACTCAGTACTATCTCATGAAGTTACACACAAACTAGCTTGGTTTTTAACAGGTTACTGGTTCAAAACTCACCACCAATTGCCTTGCCTCTATTGCGCAATCATGGCCTGTCTAAATAGAGATCCAAGGTTTGAATCTCCTTGGCTTGACAGCACAATCATCATGGGCAATTCCTCCAAGTGTGGTGAAAATCTCATGCACAACTGATGTCGCCACTAATAGCTAACTCCACCCTTTCATCTACCTCTTTCACTGGTCTCCACTGAACTGTCCATGCACTGTAGTGAACTGATGTGTTCTTGAGTTGAATAATGAGTTACTAATTAATGAATTAAATAATATTTAATTCACTCCACTCATTACTAGTTGATTAGCTAGTTGAACTAATCGTAAACCAGAACACCAACTCCACTAGGCTGTCTCATTAACTCCACAAACATACCTTGCTGAAGTCCTAAGCGAAGTCAACCGTACATGTGCTCACCAAACCCTTAGGAATAGCGTAATTCCTGCATGCTATTTTGAGCCCTTTGAGCTCGAGCGAAGTGCTCCAAAGAAGAGTAAGCTGAAGTTTATAATTGAAATATTATTAAGGAGTAAATAATATTTGACTTCCCTATTTTAGGATAGCTAGGTCTAAAAATAGACATCGACCTATGGGTCAAAAATGAGGTCCATCTATTTCACCAACATGACCAATACTCCAAGAATAACATCTACACCTTTGGATCATGCTCCATATGTCTAAAAATAGACATAGTCTAAAAATAGACTTTGCGCCAGAATTTGCCTGCGGGCCCACTTAGTGAAGGCGACTTCATTTCACTAAGCTCCATCATCTTGCTGCATTTTCAACAATTTGGTTGACCGAGTTTCTTTAGCTATGATAGTTTGTGTATCTAGGTCGACATCGACCCACCGAGTATTAGATCTGCATATTGTGGTGTTGCGTCGACTGTAGGCTGGTCATTTCTTTGATTGATCTTGTTATGCTTATCAAGGTATGGTCTCTCAGCTGGCCAAAGCACAGAGGGGTTCTGTGAAGACTTTTTTTTATATGTGAGCATTCTTTGCAGCATTATGTATGAGTGGGTTGTGATGTTATGACCCTTTTTGGTTGTGCCCTTAGGCCCTTCTAGGTATCCTCGGATGCGCCGATGGGCACCTATGATGCCCCGCGATGGTGGGGTAGAGGCAGGCCAGTATTGGGATGTGATGGTCGAGGTGTGGTTCGAATCAAACCCACAATTATTCCTCGAGTTTCTGTATGCAGGAATGGACTTCCGGGGGGATTCGGACATGGATCTCCCTCCTGGCTATGCATGGGGATCGGCAGGAATGACCTTTTATGTTTTCTACATTCGAGAGTTCTATTTTTGTGTGTGTATATACATATATCCATCTTTGATGGTGACATTGATATTATTTTTTGGTTTCCTTTGAAGATTTGGGGTTGACAAGGCATCCTACTGCTCGCTTGGTAGGCCATCATCCTAGGAAGAGGGACCCACCTGGGGTGGGTCAGCCCCAACTTGGGGTTCATATCGATGTTGGAGGTCCCTCGGGGGAGGGTAGCAGTGTTGCAGTTGCTGGTGGGTATGCTTCCCTCGTGGAGCGTGTTGAGGCATTAATAGAGGCACGGGTGGTCATGGTTGAGGAGATGCTAGCGGCTTCCGATGTCCAAGTACTGGCGGAAAACGCCCGAGTGGTAGATGTCGAGGGTCAACTGGGGGCTACTAAGGCCCAGGGCGAGGCTACAGATGCTCGTGCTCTCGATTTGGCAGATTCATGAAGTTGGCTAGGGAGGCTGACTCAGGGTTTAGTGACCAGGGGTTTCAATGACCTATCCGATATATGGTTGGAGACATTGATGGCTTGGGAGAGGGCGTATCGCCCGACTTTGCATCGAGCAGCACTTGATGTTGCATTTATTGCTCCTCTACTGGCGTCAGGTGCTCACGGAGGTCCGGAGGACCCACCAGGCGGGGCTCAGCCCTAGATATATTGTATGATTAGGGAAAGTGTCCACTATGAGGATGCTTCCCTATGTTGGTGATATGTATATTTTTTACTGACATGGTAGTCAGTGACTTGTTTTTGTATATTGGGACACATATTTTTTATGTATATATGCGAGATGTATTTTGGCAGCTCTTATGATGTGTCTATGGTTATTTTTATATGTTTATGATGGATGTTATGTACTTATGATGGATGTTATTCTTATGATGAAATTTTGTTTTATGGCTGATGGTTTATACGAGATTCATTCCAGTCTAGGATATGGTTAGTTATGCGATCGGCTACCTGATTCTGATCTCTTGGTATATGTGTAAATGTAATGTGATCAAAGTGGCAGACTAACCATCGTGCATCCAAGTACTTCCTAAATAGGTATGAATATCGTACTTGAAAGGCTTGGTTTAATTGTGATACCACTAACTAGGAATCAAGAAAGACATGTAAATGGATAATGACCTAGTTAGAGGCATCTCTCAATAGCTCGATGACTGCATCATATTCTGCTTGATTATTTGTGGTCGACCCATTACATAGTCCGTTGGTGAGGTATGGTGATTGGTCAGGACAGTATATGGCTCAAGCGGTTCCAGCAAAATTTTTGTGACCATCGAGAGGCTCCATTAGCGAATCCAAAATAGTAGATGGGCGGAAAATCCATTTCTGACACAAGAAATTTGTTTTTATAACAAGTCCATGATGATTGTGATCATCATAAAAATTTATGTTACATTCATAGGGTACTGAGGATTTCCCCCTTATGGATATAATTTCTTGAGGCAGAGCCCATTGACGGGATTGGTTAGGCATGTACCATTGGGCTCTGACAAAATGTATGCTCCTTTGAGGAAACATTGTTTAAATATGTAAGGACCCTTCCATAACGTTTCGAACTTCCCGCGTCTTAAGGCTTCTTTTGCAACATCATAACGGAGGACTAGCTCCCCCTCGGAAAATGACCAAGGGATGATGTTGCGGTCAAATGATGCTTTTACTCTTTTCTTGTGCACCTCACTATTTTGGAATATTCTCGTTGAATTTCATCGATGAGCTCTAATTTTACCAATCGTTTCTCTAGAGGTTGAGTATCAGTGAGAAGTTCGATGGTTGCGTGTAAGTTGGGGATTTTGCGCTCAATGGGAAGCACGACCTCCACTCCCAGTGCTAATTTCTCTATGGGTGCAAGGCCATAACTACCTACTAGCACTGACCCAAAATCATATGTTTTTTAGAGCCTGCTCCAAGAATAGTCAACAAAGGAAAGGTTATTCTCATGGCAAGGGATGCAATGACACTTTTTGTAAGGTATGAAAATACATAGAAGTCACTGAAATGCTCCTCCAATGTCCGGTAATGGGATTGTAGTGACGGTGACAAAATGTTGTGTAATAGATGCCCCCTAACGCATGAGGTCCGAGAGAGAGGGAGGAGTGAAATTCTTTACGAGAACGTGTTCAAACCAAACACCACCGTCAGAAGACCTGCAAGTACAAGTACAACTTATATCTCTGATACATGAATATGTGGCATGGGTGTAGCCATCCATAATAGAGTACATCTAAAGACGATATCTGAGGTATGGACGTAGCCATCCAGGAAGAAGGATCGAAAAATAGACTTAGGTATGGTCGCAACCATCCTATCAAAAGATTCATGCATATAGTCATGAAAACCAAAATATCCCGCAACCTGGATTTTATCAGACAAAACCCAGGGTCTTGCGCTCCATTTCGACCCAAAAAAGTACAAATTCAAGCATGTGAATAAGTGAGATGAAGTCGAACATGCAAGAAAGTCACCTGATTACCAGCCAATGATGAAAGTTGTTATCAGGCAGGAGAGAAACCACCAATAATCACAATGGATCTCAAGGTACAACAAGTAAAATCCATGGAATGTGAACAGTGATCTCGCATCAACATCCACGGAATCACCCGATCGAAGGTGAATGTTGAGGACCTGTTGTCGAATGCGAAGAACTTGCCATTGAGGCATGCAAGCTCCAAGGTACCGGAAGGGAGTCTCTAGATCAACTTCCTAGATAATGAGCTGAAGTCGAAAAGAAGTGACTTGGTCGAACGATGGCCATAATGTTTCCCACATCATCGACACGAGACAGAGGAGTAGGATGATAGTGAATCAGGACCGCAAAGAGGATCAGAGGTTGAAAACTGCAAAAGGAAACTTCTCTTGAACATATCGGCAACACGAATCCATAATTTGGCAGTATTTGACATTAATGATCTAAGGCCATGATGATGCTGCAAAGAGCAAATGAGAGGTCAAAATAGATTATCCAAACCCATGGAGGCAAAAATGACGAAATTAGATGTCCCCAACCCGACACGAATGTAGATGAGTGCCATGTTCATAAGCGACATATTGCCGACACGACTAAGAACTGGTTCCATTTTCCCCCACCATCACTGGCGAGTACCCCAATTATTTTTTGAAACAAGCTTGAACGGGATTGCATGTGCTTGTCATATAAGTTTGTCATTCGGAAAAATCCATCCTAGTACATTTTACGAGCCCTAGGAAGGGGGAACTCAGTTACGTCATTGTGACGGTTTCTGATGTCATTTAAGTTTTAACGAGTCTGACAAAGGAAAAACTCAACATATTTTCACGTTTAAAGAGTTTGAAAAGAAGCGGAAAAGAAAACTCCAACAGGTCCCTTTTCGTAGGTAGTCTCACATATCCGAAAATGTAAAAAACTATGTCTGAGAGAACCTCTTAGTCACGATACATTAAGGTATTCCTTTTTTGTAAATAATCTATCCTAGCCCGAAAAAGGGGTAAACGTATACTGGGTAGATATCGTTTCGCAACCTTTTAACGAGTTCAAAACGACAAGAGTCTCGACGATCTTTTCAATTTTCGAGAGTCAGAAAAGAGCTGAAAGATGACTCCAGGGGTGAATTTTTCATGTTTTAACTGAGTTTGAAAAAGTATAAAATTCAACTCGTTACTTTATCGTCGTCACATTGAGGACCTGTCATTGCACAATAAATGCATGTAAAACCCATTTTTCGAAATAAAACAGAAAAATAATTGAAAAATATGTTCAAAAACCTAATTAGGGTTCTGAAAAGTTTATAAAATGCCAAAAATGGTAAAAACAAATTTACTTTTCACTTTTACCTCTTGTGAGCATTGTTTACCCTTTTTTCACTGTGATTTTGCAGAGTTGAAAACGGACAATCCAGAAGGGAAATCGTGAATCTGTCTTTTCCAGGTAAGAGCTCATGTCCTTGCCTGCATTTTGATATACATTTCATTGTCTACAATCCATTTTCTAGATTTGTGGAGGGGTTTTGTGCAAATTAGGGCGCGGCGGTAGGCGCGGGTTTCGGGCACGTACTCGCGCCAACCCGCCTTGAATTCAAACTGGGTCGCGCCAACTGCGGCCTCGAATTTTAGCTTGCAAATTAAACAAGTTAGCTTGTTTTAAACACTTCAAAAGAAAATCATTTAACTAATGATGACCCCATTGATGTTTTTGCAAGTGTGAAAGAGCAAAATGGTGATCGAATGGAAGGAAAGAGACCATAGTGAAGAAGATGAGCAAGCCTTGGGAAATGTAAGATTCATGGACACTCTCAGGGATTGCGGGCTTAAGAAATTCTTCATGGCAACATGTCTTTGGGCTCAACCGGAACTTTTACAGTACTTGATCAGTGTATGGGACATCGATCAAGAAAGATTCATAATCCATGACCAGGAGCTATAGAGTGGGGTCTTAGATATTTACTTCATAATTGGATTTTCACGGAGGGGGAAAAAACCAATCCTGACACGTACCCGACCCACAATGGAAAACATGAGCATGGTTATTGATAGAGTATGTTCGGGGGAAAGGATAGGATCCAAAAGCAGGAAGGTGGATATTCAAACTATCCCGGATTTGGCACTAAAAGTAGTGCTGCACACAATCACGCGAGCTGTTGGAGTTTAGGCTTTGCATGACGACACAAAAACACAGTTACTTCTTGTAGTAGATTGTATGTCACCAACCCTCTACAACTAGGTAGAGGTGGTAACGATTAATATGAAACGCCAGTTGACAAAATGTAAGAATGGACATGTTGTGCTCCTTGCCATCTTCACCGTCCTCAGATTTAAAATGGAATTTCTTCCCCTTATTCTTCTTCGCCTTGGCAGCCAAAGCACAATCCTCTTCATCATCATGCATTTATGAGAAGCCAACTCTGGTGTTCCGCTTGAACTCCTCCTGCACTAGATCCGACCACAGTCGTTCCCAATCCGGCAGTTTTTCTTGTCCATTGACAGAGTCTTGATAACTATCAACTGGCGTTTCATATTGATCGTTACCGCCTCCACCCAGTTGTAGAGGGTTGGTGCCATACAATCTACTGCAAGAAGTAACTATGTTTCTGTGGCCTCATGCAAAGCATGAACTCCAACAACTCGCGTGATGGTGTGCAACACTACTTTTAGTGCCAAATCCGAGATAGTTTGAATATCAACCTTCCCACTTTTGGATCCTATCCTTACCCCCAGACATACTCTATCAATAACCATGCTCAGGATTTCCATTGTGGGCCGAGTACCTGTTAGGATTGGTATTTCCCCCCTCCGTGAAAATCCAATTATGAATTAAATATCTAAGACCTCACTCTCTAGCTCTTGGTCATGGATTATGAATCTTTCCTGATCGATGTCCTAGACACCGATAAAGTACTGTAATAGTTCTGGTTGAGCCCGGAGACATGGTGCCATGAAGAATTTCTTAAGCCCACAGTCCCTGAGAGTGTCCATGCATCTTACATTTCCCAAGGCTTTCTCATCTTCTTCACTATGCTCTCTTTCCTTCCATTCGATCACCATTTTGCTCTTTCACACCTGCAAAAACATCAAAGGGGTCATCATTAGTCAAATGATTTTCTTTTGAAGTGTTTAAAATAGGATAACTTGTTGAATTTGGAAGCTAAAAGTCAAGGCCGTAGTTGGCGCGACCCCATTTGAATTCAAGGTGGGTTGGCACGAGTCCGTGCCCGAAACCCGCGCCGACTGCCATGCCCTAATTTACACAAAATCCCCTCCACAAATCTAGAAAATGGATTGTAGACAATGAACGGTGTATCAAAATGTAAGCAAGGACATGAGCTCTTACCTGGAAAACAAAAATTCACGATTGGCCTTCTAGATTGTCCATTGTCAGCTCCGCAAAATCACAGTGAAAATAGGGTAATGCTCACAAGAGGTAAAAGTGAAAAGTAATTTTTTTTTACCATTTTTGGCATTTTATAAACTTTTCAGAACCCTAATTAGGTTTTTGAATATTATTTTCGATTATTTTGTTGTTTTATTTCGAAAAATGGGTTTTACGTGCGTCTATTGTGCAGTGACAGGTCCTCAACGTGACGATGATGAAGTAACGAGTTGAATTTTATACTTTTTCGACCTCGGTAAAAACATGAAAAATTCACCCCTGGAGTCATCTTTCAACGTTTTTCTGACTCTCAAAAATTGAAAAGATCGTCAAGACTCTTGTCGTTTTGAACTCGTTAAAAGGCTATGAAACAATATCTACCCAGTATATGTTTACCCCTTTTTTCGGGTTGGGATAGATTATTTACGAAAAAGGAATACCTTAACCTATCGTGACTAAGAGGTTCTCTTAGACATAATTTTCTACCTTTTCGGATCTGTGAGACTACCTACAAAAAGGGACATGTTGGAATTTTCTTTTCTGCTTATTTTCAAACTCTCTAAATGTGAAAAGATGCCAAATTTTTCCTTTGTTAGGCTCGTTAAAACTTAAATGACATCAGAAACCGTCACCATGACGTAACCGAGTTCCTCCTTCCTAGGGCTCATAAAATGTACTAGGATGAATTTTTCCGAAGGACAAACTTATATGACAAGCACATGCAATCTCGTTCAAGCTTGTTTCCAAAAATAATTGGGGTACTTGCCAGTGATGGTGGGGAAAAATAGAACCAGTTCTTAGTCGTGTCAGAAATATGTCGCTCTTAAACATGGCACTCATCTACATTTATGTCGGGTTGGGGACATCTAATTTCATCATTTTTTCCTCCATGGGTTTGGATAATCTATTTTGACCTCTCATTTTATGTTTTCCGCGTCATCATGACCTCAGATCCCTTAATGTCAAATACTGCCAAATTCTGGATTCGTGTCGCCGACATGTTCAAGAGAAGTTTCCTTTGGAAGTTTTCAACCTTGATCCTCTTTGTGGTCCTGATTCACTATCATCCTACTCCTCTATCTCGTGTCGATGATGTGGGAAACATTATGGCCCTCCTTCGACCAAGTCACTTCTTGTCGACTTCAGCTCATTATCCAGGAAGCTGATCTAGAGACTCCCTTCCGGCACCTTGGAGCTTGCATGCCTCAATGGCAAGTTCTTCGCATTCGACAACAGGTCCTCAACATTTGCCTTCGATCAGGTGATTCCACTGATGTTTGACGCAAGATCACTGTTCACATTCCATGGATTTTACTTGTTGTACCTTGAGAGCCATTGTCATTATTGGTGGTTTCTCTCCTGCCTGTTAACAACTTTCATCATTGGCTGGTAATTAGGTGACTTTCTTTCATGTTCGACTTCAACTCACTTATTCACATGCTTGAATTTGTACTTGTTTGGGTTGAAATGGAGCGCAAGACCCTGGGTTTTGTCTTATAAAATCCAGGCTGCGGGATATTTTGTTTATCATGACTATATGCATGACTCTTTTGATAGGATGGCTGCGACCATACCCGAGTCTATTTTTCAATCCTTCTTGTTGGATGGCTACGTCCATACCTCAAATGTTGTATTTATATGTACTCTATTATGGATGGCTGCGCCCATGCCACATATTCATGTATCAGAGATATAAGTTGTACTTGTACTTGCAGGTATTCCGACAGTGGTGTTTGGTTTGAACACGTTCTCTTAAAGAATTTCACTCCTCCCTCTCTCTCAGACCTCATGCTTTAGGGGGAATCTATTACACAACATTTTGTCACCGTCCATGCAATCCCCTTCCCGAATGTTGGAGGACCATTTCAGTGACTTCTGTGTATTGTCATACCTTACAAAAAGTGTCATTGTATCCCTTGCCATGAGAAGAACCTTTCCTCTGTTGACTATTCCTGGAGCAGGCTCTCAAAAACATATGATTTTGGGTCAGCACTGGCAGGCAATTATGGCCTTGCACCCATAGAGAAATTAGCACTGGGCGTGGAGGCCATGCTTCCCATTGATGGATAGAAATTTGGTGGGTTGTAGGGTAGTCTTGTCATGAAATAAATGTAATGTAGGTACTAGGTAGGTAGGGGGAACCATTTTGGTGGAACTTGGCCATAAATGGGACATCTATCCATGCATAGTTTTTTAAGAGTAAATACACCTAGTGGATTATGATTGTAGGGAAATCACTTTAGGATCTAGGCTACTGTGCACACTAACTAAAGGGATATTAGTCAAACCCACAAAAGTATTTTAGGTGCTTTTATAGAAATGGGTCTTCTTGTGCTCTCAATGGTTAGGTATGAGCAAATGACAATAAAGTAAGAGAATGATTTTTCCATTGGTCTTTCCTATAATTTTGTTCTCATTTTTTAGCATCACTCTTCTTAAGGTAGTTGTACATTTAGAATTGAGAAGACAAATGTGAAATTAAGATAGGGTTTGATGGATCCTTTTAATTAAGAACTACTATTGGGAGGAGATATCAAACATATTCTGGGAAGAGTATCTAGTAATGTGGCTAAGATAAGGGTTACGAGTGCCTAAAATTTGTATGCTACTCCTCATGTATAGTATTTCCCCATGGTTTTTTTAGTTATCACCATGTGCAATTCCAATACAAAACCAAGGGAATATCAAAGGTTTACCTAGGTATGTTATTCCTACCATAATAAAGTTACATATATAAAGCCCACATAAAGAAAGTTATCTAATTGGGATCACCTTAATCCAACATCTAGACAAGGGGAGCTATCATAGGTAACAATCCATACTTGGTAGGTGCAAGTTTGATATGTACCACTTTCTATTTTTTTCCTTGTTAGGAGGTTATTTAAGTCTGTGGGATATTTTTCTTGTAATTCTTTGCAAAGTGTTTGCACTTGTGCTAGGTTTTGCACATGAAAGGTAATGCTTCATAATCTTATATTTGAATATGTTTCCAATTATCGAGGATTACCTTTGATATTCCTTCCTCTAAATCAACCTCAATGTACATCTTAGCACCATTGAACATTATCTTTGGGTCCAAAATTGTATATGCATCTCCCAAAAGTATTGTGAGTACTCTGAAGTGGATCATCTTTCCAATAATGGAGAGGTAATTGTGGTAAATGGACCTAAAAAAAATAGAATGGACAACTAGCTTCAAGCTTAAGTGAGAAATCCATCTATTCAAGTACATTCTTGTAATATTTTGAATGAGAAATAGATAGTAATATAAAGCAACATAAACACATAACTACAAAAAATAGAGAGACATCATAAAAACACTACAAATATGGAGAAATGCTGAGCCATTTTATTATAATCTGAAAGATAACAATGGGTACAAAGGTGACCAAAATGATGGCACCTTGGCTTGCTCTAGGCAAGCTGGGAGTACTCTTAGAATCACTCAAGGAATGGTTTCTCTCTCTATGACTGCATAACCCCTGATGCTACTATGACCGCTACTACTGGAATTGATGTTGCTGTGACCGCTACTACTGGAACTGTTGTTACTGCTGGCATGGAGCTATTGTTTGGGGTTGTTCCCCTGCTAAATATCCAACCCCGGCACTACCTCCTCTAAGAACTGTGCGATCTATCCTCGAGACTGCGCTGTCAAACAGGTGTGTAATCCCTGGCTGTGATTCTATGGCTCCCACCTAAAAATCAAAGGATGGAACTCCTCACCTGAGCAAGCACTCAAAGTCCCCCGGGGCTGAGGTTGGGATCTCCACTTAGAGACACCCGCGTGCTGAACAACACTTGCATACTTCACTAAACAGTGCAAGCGTGCTCAATGTCGGAAGACACAAATCAAAATATGCATAGTATAATGAATTAATGAGGAGCCTCGTCCTCTCTTTATGCTTGGGAGCTTTGCTTGTACCTAGGTCTCCACTAAAAATGCATTGTCCCTCTTGGCCACATTGTCCCTCTCTCTCTGCAATATCATAGGCCCACGCTGCCCACGCTACCACTTCAACCCCTATGCCCCACATTGTCAAATAATAAAGTGCTCAAGTGACTTTAGGGAAGTTTTATCTCCCAAGTGTAGGCTAAGTGTCTTCTTACCCACTTTATTAATTAGCTTATCTTTATAAAAGCAAACTAGCCAAAAAGTAGTATTGGCAATTAGCTACTGCTAATTGGGAATATTACAGTCCTCCCCGCCAAAACGTTGCTTGTCCTCAAGCAACCGCAAGGATGGATGCTCTAAAATATTCTCACTCTCTCAAGTGGCATCCTCATCCGACAAGTCCCTCCACCTCACCAAATAATCCCTGACCATCCTGCTCCGTAGTTGCCTCTCCTTGGTATCTATGATGGCTTCGAGCGTAACACCAAATGCCCCTCTTCATCTTTTGGTGGAAGTTCCTCAGTTGCAATCACCTGCTACCCTAATGCCTTATTCAGGCAGGATACATGGAATATGTTATGGATCTTGCTACCTGTGGGTAACTCCAACTCATAGGAAACCTCCCCAATCCTGTGTATCACCCTGCATGGTCCATAGAAGCGGGCTTGAGATTTTTGGCCCCTTTCTGCTTCAGTGTGGATAGTCGGTATGGCTGGATCCGTAGGTAGACCAAGTCCCCTATCTCAAACTGCCTCTCAACCTGTCCTCTGTTAGCATACAGTTTTTGCTAGTTCTAAGCTGTAGCTAAGTTGTCCTTAAGAGCCCGGAGTATATCCTGACTCTCTTGGATCCATTCTTTGGCATTGGGGGCATTAATATCACCAAACATCACGTCAGCAAAAGACAAAGCATGATATCCATATAAAGCATAGAATGGATACATACCAATGGACATATGGAAAGTAGTGTTGTAGCAATACTCTCCCAAGTGAAACCAATGTAACCATGCCTTCCACTGCCCTATAACATAGTTCTACAAGTAACCTTACAGCGACATTTTCACTATCTATGTCTTTCCATCCATCTGAGGGTGATAATTGGTGCTCGGAGTCAACTCTATACCCACCAAACGAAAGAGCTCTTGCCAAAAGCTGCCCATGAAATGGCTGTCCCGGTCACTAACAATGGTCTTTGGGAGACCATGCAACCTAAAAACATCCTTGAAAAACAACTTTTCCGCCTGTGCTGCTGTGTACTGTGCTGATATAGCGAAGAAGTGTGCGTACTTTGTTAGCCGATCAACGACTACAAAGATACAATCCTTGCCCTCCACCGTGGGCAACCCTGTGATGAAATCCATCGAAATGCTCTCCCATTTCCCCTCTGGAATGGGAAGTGATTGTAGTAATCCTGTTGGATGGCTTATCTCCCCCTTATTCTGTTGACATGCTTCGCACTCCCTGACATGTCGGAGTACGTCTCCTTTGAGGCCCTTCCAAGAGAACCTCTCCCTGATGGCCCTATATGTTTTGGTGAACCCCTGGTGGCCTGATAGTTGTGAGTCATGTGAGGCACGTAACACCTTCTCCTTGAGATGAGAACTCCCAGTCAAGAAGATCTGACCCCTTAAATATATCACCTCACCATCACCCTGTATCTATAATTTGTGACATGCCCATCTAATATTTCGCATGCGAAATGGTCTTTGGAGTACTCCACTAACAACTGAGCCCTCTAATCCGTGTCTAAACTCATCAGATACAACGCTGCTGGTTTGCATGAAAGAGCATCGGCCACCACGTTGTTCTTCCACTTGACATACTAAATGTCAAAATGATATGCGTGGATCTTGCTGACCCACTTCTGCTGCCTCTCATGCAATTTCTCCTGCTCTAAAAAGAATTGAAGGTTGTTGTGGTTAGTCTTCACCCTGAATCTATTCCCTACCAAGTACTTCTGAAACTTGGCCAATGCATGCATGATAGCCAACATTTCCTTGTCATATATGGGATACAAATTCTCATGCGGAAATAACTTCATGCTCTCAAAAGTTATGGGGTGGCCCCCCTGCATCATGACTATGCCTACCCCCTCTCTAGATGCATCACAATCAAGGACAAAAGGTTGCGTGAAATCCGACAACACCAAAATTGGGCAGCGGCTCATCACCTCCTTGAGCCTGTTAATAGCCCTCTGTGCTGTGTCCGTCCAACTGAAAGTCCACTTCTTGGTAATATCTGTGAGGGGTGCAGCAAGTTGGGAAAATCCTTTGACGAACTTCCAGTAGTAGGTGCAAATGCCTACAAATCCCCGAAGTTCAGTCACATTCTTCGGCTCTAGCCAATCCCGGATGGCCTGGATCTTCTCCTCGTGGACTTTCACTCCCTCCACACCAATGATATGCCCCAAATAGAGCATCTTCGTCCACCCAAATTCGCACTTGGAGAGCTTAACATAGAAATGGTGCTCCTCCAGTATGCGTAGTACAACCTCAATGTGCTGCAGGTGCTCCTCCCACGTTTGGTTGTATATCAATATGTCATCGAAAAATACGAGCACAAACTTCCTCAGTTGACCATGGAATATGTCATTCATGCAGGACTAGAAGGTGGTTTGTGCATTGGTTAACCCAAAGGGCATCACCAGAAACTCAAAGTGGTCATAGTGACATCTAAAAGCAGTCTTGGGAACATCCTGGTCCCTCACGCGGATCTAATGGTAACCCGATCTCAGATCAATCTTTGAGAAGAACTTCAATCCCCTCAACTCATCCATAAACTCATCAATCCGTGGGATGGGGTATCGATTCTTCATGGTCTTCTTTTGAGAGCCCTATAGTCGATGCACATCCTCAGTGTGCCATCCTTCTGCTTCACTAGTACAACAAAAGAAGCAAACGGGCTAGTGCTGGGTCGAATGTGTCCCAATGCTAATATCTCATGGATAGCTCTCTCAATCTCATCCTTGTAAGATTTAGGATTCCTATAGGGTGTAGTAATCATAGCCTAGATGCCCTAATCCAGCTCGATGGTGTGCTCAAACCCCCGATCCGGTGGCTTCCCTAGGGTATATCTCCGAAAACTATGGCATACCTGTCCAAAATAAACTGCACATCTGGGTGCACAGCCTACCCTGTAGATCTTGCCTCCAAAACACACAGCTCTACTGCCCACTCTATATCTCCCTTCCAAAATTCAGCCTCCATCCGGTGTGCTGAAACTTACTGTGGCGGATAAGTGTGCATGCCCCGAATCATCTCATGCTTCCTGGTCTTCTTGTCTGTCCACTCCATCTCCAAGGTTTCCCAATATATAGTGACCTTCCCTAGTGTGATCAACCACTGCACTCCCAGTATCACGTTGGTGTCCGGAATTTCCACCATAAAGAAATGATCCGTCAGAGTGTAAGTCCCCATAGTTACTTCCAAATCTAGCACATACCTGGCACACTACATGGTTCTGGCACATGGTACCAGTACTGAAAATCCATCAAAGCTCTTTGTTGGTATTCTCCTTCGCTCTACAAATTGTGCATCAATAAAACTGTGGGTAGCTCCATTATCCACTAATACTAAAACACGTTGTCCCTGCATAGTACCCCGGACACACAGTGTCAAGTATTTGGGAACCCCTCGCAAAGAAGCAAGGACTTTCCTCTAGGTGCAAACGCTACCCCTCTTGCTCCTGGTGGTGGAGGTGGTGGATGATCCCCTCTCTATATTACATCGCTACCTTTGTCCTCCATCTCCTCATATGCATCCTCTTCCCCGTCACTATTGGAGAAGACCTCTATGTAGTGTGCCTTCCCAGTGACACAATGATATCCTGGTGCCCACGGCACCTGGCATGTGAAGCATAGATTCTTCCATCTCAGGTCTCTCTAGGGCTCATCGTCCAAAGGCCCCCGACCTTGGTTCCCCTTCGGAGGTGGAACCCTCATGTCCTTCCCCTTTGGTTGAAATGCTGATCTCTAGGGGAAAGGACCTCTGGTCCTCGACAGGGCATCCTGCAAATCCCTGGTCCTCCCAACTGCAACGTGAAGTGTAGCTAGCCTCGTAGATCTAACTAACCCCCGCAAAGGTTCTGCCAATGCATCAATGAACATGTATATCATCCGGGATGAAGACAAGTCGGGTACCATCATGGAGAGTCTCAGAAACTCAGAAATGTAGGTGTTTGAGCTCCCGGTTTGTTTGAGCTTGGTCAGCTCAACAAAGTGCTCCTCCGGATCCCTCCGATCAAACTGCTCTACCAATATCCATGTAAACTCTACATAAGTTGTCACCGCTGAGTAACCCGGCATGGCCATCTCGTGGAACCTCCAATCATGGGCCTCTCCCTCTAGGTGCAATGCTACCACCTTGATGGCCTCTCCCTCTACCATCTAATTAAGCTGGAAATAGATATCCAGATTCTCCACCCAAGCCTGTGCCGAGCATTTAGAGGATCCGTCAAATGTTTGCAGGAAAAATCTGCCCACTATACGTTGTACATCTGCTTCCTATGTGTATTTTCCACCCTCTATTTTGGTTACGGGGCCTGCTATCCTTCTTGAGCTGAACAAAATCGTGGAAAGAGAGGGCCTCGCCAAACTCTTACCCATAGGACTGATACTCGGCAAAATAATCCCCCATATGAATCGGCTCTGGTTCCTAGGATGCTCCTGCCCTTGTGCCTGTATCTAGAAATGTGGGCATCATGGAACATGGGGGAATAGCTGTGAGCTACTCCTGCAGATGGTGGGAAGTGTCGGACCTTTCTCCGATGTGAAAACCCTTTGGGGTTTCACTCTATCTCTGGTCTCTAGTAAACTTCTGCCCCATCTCTTCTATTCTCTTCGACAGCTCCTCCACATATTTTAGGAGGAGTTTCTAGAACTCCCTCCCTTCATCTTTCTCACCTGCCATCGGTCCTCCCTCCTCTGCGTCCATAACCGAAATGCAGTCTCCCTCTCCAAAAGTGGTATCAAGCCTACGCTCTTGGTCCTTTTACTTCCTTCCTCGGAAAGTGATATATGGTTTTCCTGCAGGTGTCATAGACAATCTGCTCCACAGGCTGAGCCAAGTCTATGAGCTCTGATACCACTGTAATATTTCGAATGGGAAATAAACAGTAATATAAAGCAACATAAACACATAACTACATCAAATAGAGAGACATCATAAAAACACTACAAATATGGATAAATGTTGAGCCATTGTATTATAATCTGAAAGATAACAATGGGTGCAAAGGTGACCAAAATGATGGCACCTTCGCTTGCTCTGGGCAAGCTAGGAGTACTCTCAGAATCAATCAAGGAATGGCTTCTCTCTCTATGATTGCGTAACCCCTGATGCTGTTGCGACTACTACTACTGGAATTGTTGCTACTACTGGCATGGAGCTACTGTTTGGGGTTGTTCCCCTGCTAAATCTCCAACCCTAGCACTACCTCCTCTAAGAACTGCGTGATCTCTCCTTGAGACTGCATCGTCAAATAGGTGTGTAATCCCTGGCTGTGATGCTATGGCTCCCACCTGAAAATCAAAGGATGGAACTCCTCACCCGAGTAGGCACTCGAAGTCCCCCAGGGCTGAGGTTGGGATCTCCGCTCGGAGACACCCGCGTGTTGAACAACACTTGCAGATTTCACTAAATAGAGTAAGCGTGCTCAATGTCGGAAGACACAAATCAAAATATGCATAGTCGAATGAATGAATGAGGAGCCTCTTCCTCTCTTTATTCTTGGGAGCTTTGCTCGTACCTAGGTCTCCACCAAAACTACGTTAACCCTCTTGGCCACGTTGTCCCTCTCTCTCTACGTAGTCATAGGCCCACGTTGCCCATGCTACCACTTCGACCCCTGTGCCCCACGCTGTCAAATAATAATGTGCTCAAGTGACTCTAGGGAATTTTTATCTCCCGAGTATAGGCTAAGTGTCTTCTTACCCACTTTATTAATTGGATTATCTTTATAAAAGCAAACTCGCCAAAAATTAATATTGCCAATTATCTGCTGCTAATTGGGCATATTACAATTCCTTTGGTGATAAAGAGGTAGGCCCATTTATGAATATTAGGTCCCTATCCTCCTTTGTTTCACATAGAAAGCCATAAAACTCTCAATCATAGAAGTAGTGGGTGAGCTTACCTTTGATTATGACATTATACACCCAAATGGCCATTGATTTGGGTAAGAACCAAATCTCAACAATCCACTTATCAAACCTCTTTAATTAAAGTGAGAGTCGTGTGTGGATAAGAGGAGACCTTAGGAGAGGATCCTTAGGGATGTCGTCCAATAATCAATTTATTGACAAAGCATGAATGTTTATATTTCATGGCTTTCCCAAGGGTAGAGACAAGGGTGCAAAATGTCAAGGCCTCTAGGTTTGGAGGGTGCAAAATTTTATGTATTTAGTTTAGTAGAAAAATAATTTCTAGCATGTTTAGCTTTGGAATTTCATTTACTAAATGGAAACTTATCCCCTTTGTATTTATAATCCCTTATTATAGAGGCAATTATTTGTAAATATCTCATCTTTGTCGAGTCAATGGTTCTTAGCTCAAGTGGCTGGGGTTGTGGCTTGCCACCCCACCCACCCAGGTTCTTCGGAGTTATGATGTAGTCTGTATTGACTTGGCTTAAGGAGTAGGCGGCCCCATGGAGTTTTCACTTTGTTCGTGATTAATACTTGACGTTTTGACTCTTGCTTTGTCATTGGGTATTTCTTATATATATATATATATATATATATTGGTTTGCAATGCTTGAGGAATTATTACCTTTAGAGTCATAATTTGAAGAATTATTCTTATCCCCAGACTTGTTTCCCCTATCATTCAAAACCAACTCTTTGCGGGTATTTATTTTAAGTGAAAAAGCCAAGTATGACTTCGACTTATATAAGAGTCCTAATGACATTGCTTTAAATAGTGGACCAACATAGATCCATCGTAATTTAGTATCTATCATGCATTGGATGGTTTTATTAAAACCTTGACGTGTAAACTTTTCTATATTGCATAAACTCAAGGAAAGGTTTGCATCTTGAGGTATTTGATTCCTCTTTGCACGTGATAGATATAGAGTTAAGATAGATTTACATGTGTTTTAAGACAAAATGATTTGGAACTAATAACAAAGAATGATGAAAACTCCAGGTTCAATTCTTCGGAGATATGTTGTTGTATCTATTGGTTTGGCTTAAGAAGTAGGTGACCCCATGGATTTTTCACTCTTTCCATTGTTAATACGTGACATTTCGGCTCTTGCTTAGTCATTGGGTCTTTCTTATTATATATATATATATATAAGAATAATTCTTCAAATTATGAATTTAACTCTAAAATTAATAATTCTTCAAACATTGCAAACCAATAATGGACCTCGATATATAGATATATATATCGAGGTCCATTATTGGTTTGCAATGTTTGAAGAATTATTAATTTTAGAGTTAAATTCATAATTTGAAGAATTATTCTTATCCCCAGACTTGTTTCCCATATCATTCGAAACCAAATCTTTTCGGGTATATCAATTCGGAGATCCACCCCACTCAGCTTTGAATCCATCCGAAAAATCCAGCTAAACCAAAACATGAGAAATCCAAAACACCATGGCTATCTGGAAATGGAAATGCTAGGATGAAAAAACTATCACATCAGGCAAAACCCATGCCAAGACAACAAAGAACCACATCTAATACCGGCATGCCAAATCTAGCAAGGAAAATACACATGCAAATTGATACCTACCAAGAATCTTGGTGTAGTTTCTTGATTCCTGCTCCTCCTTGCTTGATTCCTCTTTTTCCTGCTTTCTCTCCTTTCTTGCTCAAATTCTAAAGTGATCCAAGAAAATCTAAGTGTCCAAGAGTGAGAGAGAGAGAGAGAGAGAGAGTAATGAGAGAAATCCAAAATAGAACTGACAAAAGGTATCAATTGATCCTCATAAGCCTTTTTATAGAAGATGCCTCTATTTTCTTCATTTTCCATTATTTTCCTTCAATTTCCTCCCCACATGCAACCTGTGACCTGCAATCAATGCCCTTTGGTTAGTGTTTGTACACCAGCCTAAATCCTAAAGTCATGTCCCTACAATCATAATCCACTCGGTGTATTTGTTCCTGCAAAAGAGGTCGTCAAAGATTTTGCCACAATGTTTTTCATCATCCAACATAGGTACATCGTCTTATGAACCGGCCTCTAGAGTGGCCTGGGTCCGAGATGAGGTCATGCCATTCCTTCATATCCAACTTTGTGCTTTCGAACTGCTGCTTTAAGTAAGATTCGCACCCTGATATTATCGACGAATCTGAGATTTCATGTTGCCCTGGTAGGCTTGGGCTACCTCCCGAATTAAGCCTGTGGTGTTTCCATGACCTCAACCCCTAACCGACTGTGGTTGGGACTGTTGTCTACACGCCCTTGGAATTGGAATTGGTTAGAGTGGAAGTTGTGACCAAAATGTTGAATATAGGTAAACGAATTTTTTCTTTTATTATTGGAGTGGTAAGGGGGCGTTTCCTAAATCCTTTAGGGTTCTCAAAATTTCAAGGCTCAATAAATGAAATTTGGAACATTGTTACTCATCAAACAAGAATATTCCATAAATATTCCATTCTCATGGCTTGATTAGAATTTGTATCTATTATAAAAAATGATAATTTCCAAAAACAACCAAAAGAAAAAATCCAGTTTTAAATGTAGCTCTCTAAAACATAGGAAAAAATTAAACATACAACTTTGAATTATTTTGAAATACATAAAACCTGTTGAGATAAAAATACTATGGTTATTAGGTATAATTCTTATCTTGGTGAACTAAAGAATGTTTTTAATTTATGAATCAATTTTGTATGCAAATTTTCTTAACTGTAAATAATAATATACAATGTATAATAATAACTGTAAATAGTCAATTTTCCAAACCATCTCTTGTACCTCATGGGTGTCGACTGCATCATGGAAGCACAAATGAATCCAACCTCGAGCTAGCAGAGACACCTCCGGAGGACATTTTACAATAGGTGATATTTCCTTGTCCACCCATGTTATTGGGGTTAAGGACCTAAATTTTCGACTTGTTACTCGCCCCACCAAGAACTGTTGGGAGATTTCCTTAGTCTTCAAAACAGTGATGTCAGCTCCTAACACTAGAGAAAGGAGGACTATGTTCTTCTTCTTAAAACTACAATTGCTTTTCCTAGACTTCCTTGCTTTCTCAGACTCCTTCTAAATCATATCTCCTTGTTCACTAGAGTGTTTCTCCCTAAAAACCCAAACAATATTCTCAACATTAGTTCAACCTTCTTCCATTAACATCATTCCATAGGCTGGACTTACCTATGAAGATGTCCTATAATGCATGAAAGAGGAGAATATTATAGGGATAGATTGAAGAGTTGTATACATTGTTTAGGGAGATGAATGCAATGGGTTATGTATCTGACATAATATTTCTACTAAATGATGTGGAAGAGGAGCACAAGGAACAATTTCCTTTCCACCACTGTGAAAATTTGGCCATTGCTTTTGGGCTTATTAAGACATCCCGTGGGACAACTATTCAGGTAACTAAGAACCTTCGAGTGTGTGGTGATTGCCACTCTGCCATCAAGTTCATCTCAAAAATTATTTTAAGAGAGAATGTTATGAGGGATTCAAGGAAAATTTTAAGAACCCCCCTAAATTTATATGTATAATAAATGGGCGAATCCCCATGATACATAGGAAAAATGGAAGGCGATTTTATTAATAATATAATATGTATATATAATTTTTTTCGCGAATCTCTCACGAGATTATATTATCTTGTAAAATCATGGCGAATAACCAGTACAAATGGCGAATCACCAGTACAAATGGCGAATCACTAGTACAAAATGGGGAATCGTTGACTAGTGGAGTTTGGGGTGTTGGTTCCAATGAAGATATGGTAGTTGAACCAGGAGTTGAAGGAAGCGAACCACCAAGACCGAGCATGGCACACATGGTGACTCGTGAGGGAAGTAGTTCTCGTGCAGTTTGGAAAACACGTTCTATTTCTACTAAGCATAGTGTTGTTGTTCATGCTACTACTAGCATTGATATTGAGGTTGGAGAGGAGTTTGAGGAAGCATGGAAGGTAGAAGTGGTGGAGAATTACAAAGAGAACCCCACGATGGGCTCCATTTTTCCCTTTGGTATTTGGGCCTGCAATATCTTCTGTCCATTGAAACAACAATTAACCATTCAACCAACAATCAACTTGTCTGAGTTGATTAGGTACGAGTCAACTTAGACTAATCTTCAAAACTATGCTTTGCACTATCCCATATTTATCACACTAATGCTACACAACACTGAGCATTTGTACCCAACTCTCATGCATGCACACAAAAATTTCATTAACATCTATAACCCTAACCAAGTGGGAATTGATCAACAATTTGCACCAAAGTTTGTTATAGTGTTGAAAGTTCATAAGAAAATTAGATCCATGGTACCTTAAACAAATTTTGAGATAACCTCCACAAATTCGACCAAAATAGAGCAAACTTATGATAAATTTTAAACCTACAAAAATTAGGATTCATGTTCTAAGGAACGATCATAAGAAGTAGTTGACATATAGGTCAAGTTTTGAGCCTTGACACATTGATAATGCAATGGCTTAGGTAAAAATGTACACATTGTAAAGTCATCAATGAAGAGAAGACAATATCATTATGAATTACACATACTCCAAACTTCCTACCAAATTCTACTTAGTTGACTGCAACTCAGCAATACATAATCTTATAGTAAATACAAATTCCACAAAGCCTTCTTCACATAGCTAATAAATGGCAATTGGAAGAGCACCCCTTATATAATAGTAATAGTTGCAATCAATAGATTATTTCATATTGAACTTCATAGCCATAGCACTCCTATGTATTGTATCATGTTGACTGCTATAACTAGTACTTTCTCTCTCTGCTGAATTTGAAGAATAATAAGAAGATTTGATCAAAGGGTTTTTCCGACATTGGGGTTTTTCCTTGGCATCCTCCAAAATATTGTGTCCTCTTGTCTTGGCTTGTCTTCTAGTTATTTGCTTATGTTCTATCAACATTCACTATCAATGTTAATGTGATTGCTAAATAGGAAATTGAATTGGGCTGAAAGATTGAAGTAAATTACTCTAAGCATAGAAAATACCATTGGTAACTAAAAATTAACACATTTTTTTATTAATATGTTTTGACATTAATTACAATTTGTTTTAGATCCAAAAATATAGGATCCAATCAACCCAAAATAGGAACATAAATTATCATGACAATAGTTATCTCATGATCCTCCGGATGATCTCGAGCTCCACCTGGAAATAAAGCCATTTATTGGACACACACATCACCGTTCAATCTAAGAAACTAAATTCTCTAAAAATTACCAAGGTAAAATCAGAAAATTAAATTATGCCCCTGTATCAAGACATCACCGTCTAAAAATTAAATGACCATCTAACAAGTGGAGCAGAAAATGTTTTTACAAATGCAGGTTCTCTTAGTGCTTTCGATATGTCATCCTCCACAACTACTTGATATGGCCAGTCATCATATATGAACAAGGTCTTTATGATTATATCAACTAACAGTGACACACACTAAATATTGACTTCTCCTACACATTTATAGTAATTAGTTCATTGCAAAAAATAACAATAAAAATATAATTCAACAAGAAATGAGGAATTACACTATGAAAAAATTATTCCAAATGGAAAAATATTATCCACATCAATGCCAAATTTAATGTATAATAGGTTAAATCTGAGATGGAACAAGAAAAAATATTAGAACATAGAAAGGGTTTCCAAGTCCATGTGTGAAGGTTCGCTGCTACCCTAAAAGGCTAGAAATATGGGTTTTTTTTGGGACTCAGAGTGATTTCCAAGTCTCATCAAGGATATCTAGTAGGTCATCGAGCCTTTAGAAAAAGTGGGAATGAAAGGGGACTTGATCCTTTTGTTCAAAGATGCCCTTGAACATGGTGGCTCGAGACCAAAAATGGAATTTTTGGTCCTATATAGTATCAAAAGGGTGTGATAAGGTAAAGATTATTACAATTCTAGATGTCATGACAGGAGAGATAACAGAAAATAAAAAAGAATATATGGACAACCATCTGATTTGGAGATTTAATAGGTAGTCGATCTTGAGTTTCAGCAAATGAACTAAAAGACCAATTTTTTAAATGGGTTGAAGCATGTCTGGTTTTATTCCATGCTCCAAATTTTATTTATTTTTCATTTTGAATCTTTGAAGTCATAAGAGACACTGATATGGGAAGGTTCCTGGCTCTATGGTAATGATGGATTAGAAATAAAACTGTGGTTTCATTGATTTAATCTGGAACCCATGAGCCATGAGCCATGAAACCACTAATATGGGAAGGGTCATCGTTCTATGGTATTGTTGGATTAGCAAGAAAGCAATGGTTTCATGGTTTAATCCAGTGGAAATGGAGTTATTTTTCAGCCCCGAGTCCCAGTTATACTGTTGCTCCCAAATCTCCTTTTAGCTTCTAGGAGTTGCTTTGGCACTCCCACAGTATGTGACTATTGGATGGTATTTTTTAGTCCCGTTGACCTAATTTTTTTGGTCATTTGTAGACATTAATAACATTATATTACCATACATGATGGGAAAGGAAAAGATATTGGGAACGCTGGAGTCTATTGGTAGCTTTTTCTCTGTAATATTGTTAACGTAGTGGTATGGAGCCTTTTAGTAGAAATGTTTCTACAAGTGGGTTTTATTGTTGTTTATACATCTACATATTTATCTAATTCAACTTATATGAGAGCGAAGTTTCTATAGATCGCAAAATATACTTATATGAGCTCATCACAACTACACAATGTTTCCTATATTAATTAAAAAAAATTGTTGCAACCTAGACTTATAAAAACATTTTCGTAATCCTTTCTAACATGGTATCACTCAACTCAATACATACCTTAAAAAAATTCTCTAGTTTCACTTCACCTACAAATAATATGGATTTTATATAAGATGGGAATCTGCTATTAGAGATAATCATAAAGCACAATGCTTAGATGGTCTTAACAAGAATAAAATATTGGGTGTTTTGTAGATATTTTGAATCAATTTCATCCCACCTTGTTAGCATCAACACATAGAAGTGTTTGAAGCCAATTAATTTCTCTTGTACTAGTCGATAATAAAATGGCATCATCGATGTGAATCAAATATTTAAGCTACAGACAATCCTTTCTAATATTCGATAGTTCATCTCTTGTCACAAAATGTCCAAGCATTGGAATGGTTATAGAAACACCCTCTGCTTCATGTTGAGCAAGGTTTGAACCAAAAAATTTTAGCAAAATACAATCACATGGATCTCAAAATAAGGAAAAAATAAATCAAGCCACTAAAGGATATAGAAACTACCATACCAAGAAAAATGCACTTCAAATTCTCTATTGTTGCATTTCCTTTTAGTTGACCTCCATTCAAACAATCATAATGAGTATATAAACATTGGCATAGAGGATTCTACATAGCCACATGATCATGGTAATTAACGTAATATTTCTAACACCCCAAGCCTACATATTGAAAAAAAAAACACATTACCTTCACAGACAAGCAGTGACTGTAAGATGCATTCTCATGTAAATTAATGGCACCTACCATAATATTATGAGCAACCTAACACCCAAGTGTACCAGCTCCAAGAAGAAGGCATTTTGTAGATGAAAAGCATTTCAAGTCTAGAGATGGTAGAGCACACCATCTAATAAGTTTCAAATTTAGAACTCTTGCTGATATAGCCAACCTGGAAGTAGTGTCACCTATAAGGTAATTAACATATCATTTCTCTTATTGATACAAGTAAGCTACTCAAACTAACCACTTTGGATCCATATCGATTGCAAGATTAATCAATGTAGGTCCCATCTTGCCATGTCTATTCAATTCCCATCCAACTACGTTACGAATGAGTTTGCAATTACTCTAACCTTGACATATCCAAACTTTGACAACTTAGTTGAGGAATGGGAAAAACTTGATAATAAGCAAACATGAGATGATTTATTTATTTTATGAATAATGTTGATTCCCTTTGTGGTTTTCCTGCTTGGTGGAGTAGAAACCAATATATCAATATATCAACATTGTTGCAAATCTCCAATACCTCCTTTCTCTATGTAGCATAGAACTATGGCCTTTTATAGGCCCCACCTCACCACAAAAAATGGAATAAAGTTGTGAAGTGGCCAACCAGGATTGGTTGGAAGGTGGCATGGGTCATAAAAACCAAGAAGAACCTACCAAGTCATATAGTTTTCAAATTCAAGTAAAGAATATGAGGAAACTGAACACCAAGATATGTTTTACATTTCCATTTTCTTATTAGGCAATACTTTTCCTTTCAGTGAAATTCAAAGAATATTTAATTGTTATTATTGTACAAACTGTCATCATAAATTAATTCTACTTAAATAAAATGTGTTAGATATACACAAAAAATTATTAGGAGCACAACTATGTTAGTATTTTTAAAATAATTTTATAGCTTGCTCAAGAATATTGTTACAAAAAAGTATTACATGAACTCACCTTCCAACCTTCTCTTTGGGATGCTTCAAAATCTCTTAATAGTCGTAGTCTAACAACAACATCAGAGATTATGTGAACCAAAAAGAAAGGAACACCTACATTTGGCCAAGTCTTGTTTCTGTGTGAATCAGTATATGTTTCAATATTAATTAAGGCTTGAGGATACAAGACATCAAGTGAAAACAACCTCAAAGATCACACATTGACCTTCACCAATAACTGCAAGCATATATATTTTTGTTTTATGAAAGGGGGATTGTGCTAACCTGTAGTTGATGTTGACTGGTGCCATTCATTACAAGCTGCTAATAAGGTGGATTTGGAACTAAAAGTATGATGAAATTTTTTATTAATTATGAAAATATGGAGCAAGCTTATAACATTGAGATAAAATATTGTTTATAGGTTTCAGACGTAGATGGAAGTGAATGAAAAATTTAGGAAGTTTTGTTTTGAAACTTTCATATACCTATGGTGGTAGAATACTTATGCCACAATTGGCAGAATTTTAGAAATTTGAACATCTGTAGAACTTCATATGTAGTATATATATTAAACAAGATGGCCACAAACGTATGCATCAGGGGTATGTAAACCCAAACCCAGAGCACATCAAGCAAGTACTGGTATATTTCATACTTTGTACCTTGTAGTACAAGAATATTACAAGTACAGGAATACAACACCACATATTGGTGTGTATTGTGACCATCCGGGTATGATAAGGCCCTCCTTAAAAGGCAATTTAGTGTGGATTTCCCATAAAAAAGTGTTTTTTTTCTTTTAGAAAGAATGCATAAAGATAAAAGGAGAAGGTGGGTTGAAGATCTAAAACTCTAGCCTATCATTTTCTAGGTGCAATGAAAAAGCATATAAATCATGCTTGGGGGCTCTTCATCTGATGTGGGGTGCATGATATGTTAATAACCCTTGGCTGTGCCATGATGGATATTCACACTCAAGATAGCTTGCTTATGGGAATTTCTAGACCTTGTCTTGGTGCTTATGTGGTACACTTCCTTAGATCATTGGAGATGTTGACTACACAATTATTTTCATGGAATGTTTTGACACCTAAAATGAGCCTTGGGTGCCTGTTTCGTAGAAAAATAACTATAACCTCTTGAAATCCTCTCACTTTTGGTTTTTTTTTTCCCCGATAAAAAAGGGGTGTCCGTATCACCTGCCTATGATCTACAAATAAATCGCTGAGAATGAACTATGCCAACAAGTAAAATAAATAAGGAAAATAGTAATAATATTTGGGAAGGATCCAACAATAGGTGTTTTCCATTGGGTCTTGAAGTCAAATAAGAGATAGAGAATTCCAGTGAGGCATCTATGTTAGATAAACCTCATTACGTAACACTATTTTGAACCCTACAACATATGCCTAGACACAACCCTACTCTTATTGTTGAAACCTAATCAAAGGAAAGTTCTTACCTTACCAATCTTTGTGGTCAAGGACCACTAGGAAAATTCATAATAATCTTAGTGAAACCAAGGGACAAAGGCCCACACCATGTCACAAAATTAACTTGACTAGGCTGAAAAATAGAGATGTAAGCATTCACCAACAATGGAAAATACATGAGGAAGACGGCCAAGTTCCCAAGCTTTACTCATTCCATATTTTCAGGCATTTACAAGTCTTTTAGATTCTGAATCTACAATGGCAAAGATCAAAACTCCTAGAATTCATCCTCGTTGCAATGATTTTTTCTTATTTTAAAAAGCTATTCCTCCTTGAAACTTGCACATTAAGTCCCAAAATTCCTGTGCATGCCGCCAAGAATAAAATTAGGGAGGTGTACCCTTCAGTTCAGTTTGCATGCATCTGAGAATGCATACCATCCATCTTAATGATATTCCTCTCTCCTTGTGTGCACCAATATGTTAATCCATCAAATTTAAATATGTACCCTGTTGCAACAGTCCAAAACCATCCATTGAAATGAATATCACAGGTGAAAAATCATGCCATATGACATGTAGCAAGCATATTTTAGAGTTTTTCAGTAGATATTTTGAATCAATTTCATCCAAACTTTTTAGCATTAGCACATAGAAGTGTTGGAAGCCAATGAATTTCTCTTGAATTGGTCAGCAAGAAAATGACATCATGGATGTCAATCAAATATTTAAGCTGCATACAGTCCTTCCTAATATTTTATAGTTTGTCTATTGTCACAAAATGTCCAAGCGTTGGAATGGTCATAGAAACACCCTCTTCTTCCTGCTCAGTAAGGTTTGAACCAAAACAATTTAGCAAAATACAGTCACATGCCTCTCAAAATAATTAACAAAGAAATCAAGTCATTAAAGCATATAGAAACTACCACACCAAGAAAAATGTGCTTCAAATTCTATGTTGTTGCATTACCTTTTAGTTGACATCCATTTAGAAAATCATCATGAGTATATAAACACTAGCACAAAGATTCAACATAGCCACATGATCATGGCCAATTAACGTGATATGTCTAAGACCCCAAGCCTGCATATTGAAAAAAAAAACACATTACCTTCAAAGACAAGTACTGAGCGGAAGATGCATTCTCATGTAAATTAATGGAACCTACCATAATATTACGAGCAACTTGACACCCAAGTGTACCAGCTATAGGAAGAAGGATAAGGATACCCTTCGGAGTTCCTATACTGTATAAAGTCAGAAGATCCAATAGCATTTCATCAAGTCCATTCTTTTGAAGATTGATACCTCCCTCTGATTGTTTTTTTTTTGGGCATTTACATTTGAGGATGGATCATGGTCACTTACAATTTTGGGGAGGCCAACTCAATGAAAAGAAAACAGTTGGTTTGTGATGTGTTATTATACAGTTATTTCCTTCAACATTGAGGGTTCTGTTATGTTATAGTATCGGAACTATTGTCGTTGATATTATTATATACCGGAAACAAGTGACACTGATTTGGTTGTGGTGATGATCTTGAACCACTGACTTGCTGGATCACAACTAGAATCCCAGCTCAAACAATTGCATTTGTCAGTTACAACAGATGGCATGGATGAACCATCAAGATACACTGTAGTTTTGTCTTCTACCTTTGCAGATAAATGCAATTTAGAATCTGACATCATGCTCCATTAGGTATTGTCACCTATACAGAACATACCCAGTCTCGCTGCCTTTCCTATTCCAACAGCTTCCACGCAGAAAATAGTTCCTTTGAGGACGATGTTGCCTTGGGGAGTATAGTTCCATGACTTAGCTTCTGTACAGGGGCCAAGTGTAATGTCTAACCCAAGTAATGAACACCTTTGGAGGCACAGTCCTGTAGAGAAATGGTATATCATTTGATAAGGAGAACGTTGAGACAAACCTGGACCTACAAAGGGAGGAGAAAATGATAATGATATTCTATAGATATTATAACATAACCTCATTGGACTGGCAGTGAAGGCCATGTTATAAATGGTAAACATTATGTGTTATTTAGATATGAATACCTGCTCGAAATTGGGTGAATTTCCTACGTTTTCACAAATAATGTATGATCAACCACCATTATCTCTTGATTCTTGTTTAGGTAGTATTTCATCAGAACATGCATCCTCTTTCTTATATGGAATTAATTTCCAATGGATTTAACTAAGGTTTTATGTGTGCCTTTTTTTGCAGATACTGGTTAATTAAAAGATTCAAACCTTGATATTCACAATTTACATAACATTTCATATCACAACACATTATAACTGCCTCCAAAATAAACTGAATAAAACAGAGATGGGAACACCTTGATTAATTTAACAAACAAAATACCAAAACAGAGATGCCCCTAAAGAATGGACAAAGGGCTCCTTTCTGGGTTGGAATTCACTGAAACAAAATTTCTTGATTGATTTATTTATTTAATTTTTTTTTTATTTTTATTTTTTAATTTTTAATTCTTATTTATTTATTTATTTATTTTCCAGATTTTGCATTATAAGCTACCCTGCAAACTTCCCTCTCAACATGCCTTATTCATGGTAAGCAAAAAAAAGGTCCTCTCAAGTTTTGCCACTAACTGATAACCATCAGATGAAAGGGAACTCCTCTGGCTTAATAGGAATTGCTGAAAGAGATGTGCACCCTTACTGGCAATTTTTGGCAGCTTTCAAATATAAAATTTAGTTGATACACAAGGCATACAAAACCAAAACATGCCAATTTTTGAAAGGTGTAATACATATGGCACACACACAAATATATTCCAACTATAGGTATGCCAAATACGATTAGTTGCATATTTGAGTTTAACAATCAACTTTGGCACAATCCCAACCACAACAGAGGGCAACTGTAATGTCTCTGTCTTGCATTTCCCAAACAGTGCAGTGTTGTGCCCTTCCAAACATTCATCTTCCAATAGTGTAGGACTAGAAGAACATTCCTTGGCTAGATTTCATGAAGTCTTCACAACCTTGAAAGAAAACACTATTACACAAATATCAATGATGTGAAATAATATACTCAAAACTCAACCATCTAAAATTATCATAAATGGATGAACCTTCACTGCAAAAAAGATTGCTTGTTCAAACCTTTGCAGGGGTTTCACCTTTCTTGATTTTCAATCCCTCTCGTAGCCATCGTTCTGCTGTGTGCATACTCTGGACACATGTTCGAAGATATACTGGTTGTCCAACACAAAAACCAAGTACAGGGCCCTTTGGATAAAGTGTTATATTTCGTGAGCCATCTTTCAAGAACATAAAGATGATGACTTCTATATGCCAAAAATAGATGAATATTGGCTTCTATCAGCAAGAATAAATGGCAATATTGTTGCTTACATGCATATCATTACCAATAAGTAAAATTTAAGACAGAAAGGAAACAAAAGTAGTACATGCGTACATTTGACATGACCAATGCAATATTAAGAGAATACAACCTGTTGGTTGGTTGGAAGTGGCTCAGTAAAAATAAGCAATCAAAGAGAAATATAACTTCTGTTCTAAAAATAAGAAGAGATATAATGGGAAAACTCTAGATCTGATGCATGCATGCTCTTCTAGTTTTCTGAAAGACAACCAATTTGCCTCTAAGAGGCTTAGTAGTGCACCCTAAATAGGCGATTGTAATAATATAGAGGAATTGTGATTTCTTGTTCTCTTTCCACCCATCACACCATCATCAGATTATCCATGGAATTGGCAGTGTATCTCCAACCATAGGCAATAGAATCACAAATATATCCCAACAAGCAGCTATCTAATATATGAGGCTCATTCATAGATCGATTCAAATCTTTATAACGAGGCATATGGTAGGTGTTTGTCAAGAATCACCAGGGATCCCACAATATATATATATATATAATATATCAATATATATCTATAATATATATCAATAATCAGTGTCATCATACTCAGTTGTCATGACTTGCTTTTATCAATAATCATTGGACAAGAAAAGTCATTGGGTCATTTTGCCAGGTATTTTATAGCTCCCTCTGAGGCCTTGCTTTATGTGATAATCTAGCCTTCAATCATGAGCTCCTCATACGAGAGATGAGACTTTCCACAATGCAACTTCAACAACCAACTTCTAGGAATCTTGCTTTAGGTCAGAGAGGAAAATTATGAAGAATCATCATGGTCCTTCTTCAACCAAGGTGAATAAATCCTCTCATGAGATTATCCCAAAACTGCTGCATTATCCTTCAACACTAGATGAATGCTACCAGTGCATCAAATTCCCTAATCCATGATGAGGAGGGGTCCTTTGCATTCAGGCATCCATATCCATAAGACCATTATTTGTAAGTTCCTAATGTAATGCATCAAAGAGCCCAATTACCCAACCAAGATGCCAAAATCAGGGTCTTATGCTTATCGTGCTTGTCAAGACATAAAATCTATTATGCACTTTCTTCGAGGTACCTCTGTTTTCATGCTCATAAGTATTTTTACAAGGAACTGCTCCAATGTGTCATGCACCTTTTTACTCCTAACTGCCAGACTTCCAGGGGGTACCCAAAGGTGCCAACATAAAGGTGTTGCATGAACTTGCATTGCTCCAATTGCTAGACAAAGATGTGAATGGTTGCTACCATACACCATTATTGCTCCTACAACTATTGCCACCATTCACAACTGCAGTTGCCACCACCACTGCTCCAAATGTCCATAGTCATTGCTTCTACACTCCTCCTACACTTCACTGCCTAAAAACACTATGCTGATTAGCCAATCTGATTTCTATTGCTCAACTCATCAAGCTCTCTTAGTCATTAAAGTCAAAGTTACTATCTTATTGATTATTGTCATCATCACTCTCAGTGGTGCCTCTAACGTCTATGTTCAAACAAAATTATAGTCTCTGGTCAAGTTATATCAGCTAGTATCATACATTTATCAAATGCATCTGAAGCAACCTACCTACTATTCTCTGTTTTGCATGTGTGAAAGAGAATTATACCTTAAGTGTGATGATGCCTTTTTGTTCTGAAGCTTCTTGCTATCAACAATATACCACGAGGTTTAGGCTTGTTGATGCCTTTTAGGATCCCTTCAGGTTGTTGGTCGTGTTTTGCAAACCACTCATTCAAGATAGTGTTAATGACTATAATATCATGCCAACAAACTCTAGAAGATCTTTGTGCTTAGCGAAACTGTATGATCTTCAGAACCTACTCACCGCAAGTATACTTCAATTAGGCCCACAGGAGGACTATCATGAAGACTTTAGGATTATTGTCATACAAAAGTTTATTGTCACAAGGATGTTGTATCAAAACACTTCATGATAGTCATTTAATCATGCATTGGAAGATTAGATCGTGGATGCTCTATGCACTCTACTTGAATTACTACCATATCTCACCCTTTTTGCTTTTAATTTCCTTTAGAGTACAGGGCAGAAGCTTTCTTATTTTTCTGAGAATTGTAGTAATGAAATTGTAGATACTTTTTAGCCTACCAACATTGACGTGAAGCCAAAATTCTCTTTTGAACATGGATAATGTGGATACTATTAAGATTTTGAGTTCATGGTAATAGTTCACTGCAGACATATATGAAACCCTGAAAGCTGACATGGAATACTTAGAGAACTCTCAAAAATGTATGTTATAACTTGCAATACATCATATAAAAAATATAAAGGACAAGATCTAATCGTCAAACCTGCTACTGTCTTCACACCATGTCTGAAAGAAAAATATGCTACGACCACTATAGGAAATCACTTTATTCACAAAAGCTGCAAAACTGACCTAACTAAACTACTCCCTAGTCTTACTTTTATGAAAAAATCAGAGTGCAAAGTTTTACGATCAAAGTGGACCTAATAAAACAATTATATGCCGAGGAGAATGCACCCTGCTTGCATGAGGAGGAATGCCTAGATTATCATTAAAGCACCCAAAGGAAAGCATGCACCACCCTTCATGGGAAAGCTGACCAAGTCTAATAATGGCCAACCTATGCACAGTGCCTCCTTTAATTGTCATTCTTGACTTAGTCAAGTCGGAAGAGAAAATATGCTAAAAATAAGCAATCAAATAGAAATATAACTTCTGTTCTAAAAATAAGAAGAGATATAATGGCAAAACTTTAGATCTGATGCATGCATGTTCTTCTAGTTTTCTGAAAGACAACCAATTTTTCTCTAATAGGCTTAGTAGTGCACCCTAAATAGGCGATTGTAATAATATAGAGGAATTATGATTTCTTGTGCTCTTTCCACTCATCACACCGTCATCAGAATATCCATGGAATTGGCAGTGTATCTCCGACCATAGGTAATAGAATCACAAAGATATCCCAACAAGCAGCTATCTAATATATGAGGCTCATTCAAATCTTTATAACGAGGCATATGGTAGGTGTTTGTCAAGAATCACCATATATATATATATATATATATATATAATACCTGGCAAAATGACCCAATGACTTTTCTTGCCCAATGATTATTGATAAAAGCAAGTCATGTCAGCTAAGTATGATGACACTGATGATGGATTGATATATATATCTCTGTTACCTTAGAGGATGCATGATTATGATTAATGTTTTTGGTACATGAACCTATGGGTCAATAATAGGAAGGGGGCAGGTTGCAGATAGCTTGATGATTATGGCAAGTGGACGAGATATGTCATTTTGATGATGTCTACCTATCAGATGATGGCCTATATATATATATATATATATATATATAATCATAATCATGCATCCTCTAAGGCAACAGAGATATATATATCAATCCATCATCAGTGTCATCATACTTAGCTGTCATGACTTGCTTTTATCAATAATCATTGGGCAAGAAAAGTCATTGGGTCATTTTGCCAGGTATTTTATAGCTCCCTCTGAGGCCTTGCTTTAAGTGATAATCTAGACTTCAATCACGAGCTCCTCATACGAGAGATGATACTTTCCACAATGAAACTGCAACAACCAACTTCTAGGAAGCTTGCTTTAGGTCAAAGAGGAAAATTATGAAGAATCATCATGGTCCTTCTTCAACCAGGGTGAAGAAATCCTCTCATGAGATTATCCCAAAACTGTTGCATTATCCTTCAACACTAGATGAATGCTACCAATGCATCAAATTCCCCAATCCATGATGAGGAGGGGTCCTTTGCATTCAGGCATCCATATCCACAAGACCATTCTTTATAAGTTCCTAACGTAATTCATCAAAGAGCCCAATTACCCAACCAAGATGCCAAAATCAGGGTCTTCTGCTTATCGTGCTTGTCAAGACATAAAATATGTTATGCACTTTCTTCAAGGTACCTCTATTTTCATGCTTATAAGCATTGTTACAAGGAACTGCTCCAATGTGCCATGCACTTTTTTACTCCTAGCTTCCAGACTTCCAAGGGGTACCCAAAGGTGCCAACATAAAGGTGTTGCATGAACTTGCATTGCTCCAACTGCTAGAAAAAGATGTGAATGGCTGCTACCATACACCATTATTGCTCCTGCAACTATTGCCACCATTCACAACTGCAGTTGCCACCACCACTGCTCCAAATGTCCATAGTCACTGCTCCTAAACTCCTCCTACACTTCATTGCCTAAAAACACTATGCTGATTAGCCTATCTGATTTCTATTGCTCAACTCATCAAGCTCTCTTAGTCATTAAAGTCAAAGTTACTATCTTATTGATTATTGTCATCATCACTCTCAGTGGTGCCTCTAACGTCTCTGTTCAAACAAACTTAAAGTCTCTGGTCAAGTTATATTAGCTAGTATCATACATTGATCAAATGCATTTGAAGAAACGTGCCTACTATTCTCTATTTTGCATGTGTCAATGAGAATTATACCTTAAGTGTGATGATGCCTTTTTGTTCTGAAGCTTCTTGCTATCAACAATATACCACAAGGTTTAGGCTTGTTGATGCCTTTTAGGATCCCTTTAGGTTGTTGGCCTTGTTCTGCAAACCACTCATTCAAGACAGTGTTAATGACTATAATATCATGCCAACAAACTCTAGAAGATCTTTGTGCTTAGCGAAACTGTATGAACTTCAGAACTTACTCACTGCAGGTATACTTCAGTTAGGCCCACAGGAGGACTATCATGAAGACTTTAGGATTATTGTCATACAAAAGGTTATTGTCACAAGGGTGTTGTATCAAAACACTACAATGATATTCATTTAATCATGCATTGGAAGATCAGATCGTGGATGCTCTATGCACTCTACTTGAATTACTACCATATCCTGCCCTCTTTGCTTTAAATTTCCTTTAGAGTATAGGGCAGAAGCTTTCTTATTTTTTTGAGAATTGTAGTAATGAAATTGTAGATAATTTTTAGCTTGCCAACATTGATGTGAAGCCAAAATTCTCTTTTGAACACGAATAATGTGGATACTGTTAAGATTTTGAGTTCATGGTAACAGTTCACCACAGACATATATGAAACCCTGAAAGCTGACATGGAATACTTAGAGAACTCTAAAAAATGTATGATATAACCTGCAATACATCATATAAAAAATATAAAGGACAAGATCTAACTGTCAAACCCGCTACTATCTTCACACCATGTCTGAAATAAAACTCTGCTACGATCACTACAGAAAATCACTTTATTCATAGAAGTTTCAAAACTGACCTAAATAAACTACTCCCTAGTCTTACTTTTATGACAGAAGCAGAGTGCAAAGGTTTACGATCAAAGTGGACCTAATAAAACAATTAGATGCCTAGGAGAATGCACCCTGCTTGCATGATGAGGAATACCTAGATTATCATTAAAGCACCCAAAGGAAAGCATGCACCACCCTTCATGGGAAAGCTGACCAAGTCTAACAATGGCCAACCTATGCACAGTGCCTTCTTTAATTGTCAATCTTGACTTAGTCACGTCGGAAGAGCAAATATGCTAAAAGTAAGCGATCAAAGAGAAATATAACTTCTGTTCTAAAAATAAGAAGAGATATAATGGGAAAAATTTAGATTTGATGCATGCATGCTCTTTTAGTTTTCTGAAAGACAACCAATTTGCCTCTAAGAGGCGTAGTAGTGCACCCTAAATAGGTGATTGTAATAATACATCATAGAGGCTTAGTAGTGCACCCTAAATAGGCGATATATGAAACCCTGGAAGCTGACATGGAATACTTAGAGAAATCTAAAAAAAGTATGCTATAACCTGCAACACATCATATAAAAAATTATAAAGGGCAAGATATAATTGTCAAACCCGTTACCGTCTTCACACCATGTCTGAATCAGAGTAGGAGAACCAGAATTCGTAGCAGCTGGATTATTAGAAGCAATGGTGGCAGCGACGACGGCTCAGGGTCCTGAAACCCATGGTCCATGCCCCCATCCGGCAAGAGGAGGAGGAGGAAAGTAGGATCCAGGAACCATGGGCCAAGATAAACTGGGCCAACCAGGGCCAAGAGCAACAGTAGCGGCATTCCATGCTGGGTTTGGAAATTTCCACCCATATGACCAGGTACCTCCAAAAAAATGCAGCCCCATTCGCCCAATTCGGTGGCGGATCCATCTGTGGCCGAGGGGCTATTGGATTGATATGAGTAGCCGCCTCTTTTCCAGACCTAGAAGAAGACTTCACTGTCGATTTCTCAATTTGGTGACGAATCCATATGTGGCAGAGGGGCTGCTGGATTGATATGAGCAACCGCCTCTTTTCCAGACCCAGAAGAAGACTCCATTGTCGACTCCAGTACACATGCAAGCTTTACCCTGCATCCATACTGGATATTGGGGGCGAATGCAATTCCAAAACCCTCCAACCCAGTGAATCGGGGGCGAATACAAACCAAAACTATCCAAACCAGTAAATGCGGAGGCGAATCCAACATTTCATGTTTTATGTGCCCTTATTTTTTTGGGCTAAAGCATAATTAATATTTATTTTTAAAATAATTTTCGGGCTAATTATACAAAACTATACAAAAGAGGTTTTATATAAAAAAATTCTTCCCTCTAAAATCTAAAACCCCTTGAATTTCGCCCTTGGGCTAAAATTCACCCCTAAAATTTTCCCTCGAGGGATTCCAACCACTTCCATCATTTCAATGGGAGGCGGTGTTCTTGTGGTGATTATTGGTGATTGTAATTATAATCATAAAAGGGGATTGCTTTTTATGGGAGGGACTTGACCTCTGGTTAGATCTGGTACGAATATGTTTTAGCGTAGACTCATAATCATTATGTAATACATTATGATAGACATACTATTTGGTAAATTTTATATTGAGGATTGCATGGAAATCATAAAGACAAGTTATGATTTTCAAAATGGCAGGCAATAAAATTCTACCGGTTATGTTGTCCCTTGTAACATTTTTTATCTGAATTTGAGTTCATAATAAATTACAGGGGTTGGTTGGGTCAGGATGGATTGCAATATCTATATATATATATATATATATATATATATATATATATATATATATATATATATATATATATATATATATATATATATATATATATATATATATATATATATATATATATATATATATATATATATATATATGCGTATTATTAGTGTGTGATGATGCCTTTTGGCTTGAAAATATGATGCTTTGAAATTGTGATTGACTTGTGGGATATATTTAAAGTTTTGCATCGAGAGAAGAAAATATCAATAAGGATATACAACCGGTCCCTACTTACATTGATTGAAACAAATGCACAAAGGCCTAATTGTGATGCTAGATTTGTTCTCTAAAATATATGCATATACCAGCAATGAATGCATTGAAATTTAGTCAATGTTACAGAGTAAAAGCGTTGTTGCTGCTACATTAATCGTCTCAGAAGCACCTCTCAAACTACGAGACATTGAGACTTGTGTTTACCTACAACTGACCAAAAAAGAAATGATAAATGGCTCTTTTGTTAAATATCGTCTGGCATTGAGGCTTGAAAATCAAAATGGAGAAGTGTTGCTAACAATGTTTTTTGGTAATGCAACATTCAGTATTGAAAGATAAATATCAAGATATGCACCATTCAATATTAAACGATAGATCTCGAGAAACCCCACTTTAAAGGGTTATTATATTAATGAGAATATACAGAGGCTTCTTCAAGCTTAAGTTTGATGGAGACTTAAAATACATAAGGGAAAGTTGGAATGGGGTTTTATTTGCAACCATGCAAAATTCGTAATTATTGGTTGTTTGTTCATTTGCGACAACTCTTGAAAAATGTATCCAATTTCTAGTGTTGGTGCTGAAGATTTGTTTAAACAGAGACATGGCAACCATGTTTATGGAATCTCGGAAAGAGACTCGAGTAAGGAGATTAAAATGGTGAAAGGAAATTGTATGTGAATATAAGAAGTTTTGGGGCTTCAAAAATTATAAGAATATAATGATGGTACTGGAAGAAAATATTTTGTTGTAGCAAGGTGTTTGATAACAAGTTTCATCTATAGTAGACAAAGAAAGAAGAAGAATTTATGATCCAGGAGGATCTTGATCAGTACAAGATCGACAGAGTTCCAAGTCAACTCCAGCAATTTGATGTCTAGTTCAGTCTTCAGAATTGACAAATCGCCAGTGAAAGGATCTTCAAATGTTAATGGTCGTCATGTGTTTCGAATTTGGGTGAAAAAGGTGTAAAAGGGGACATGGTATTTATGGACCTAGATCTAAGGTTTCCTATGGTGAAATACCTTATGAAATGTAAGTCCTATTCCTAAATACCTAAAACATATGTCAAAACCCTAATACCTAAAATCCTATTCCTAAAAATATAAACCATATGACAAATACCTTATCCTAAGTTACATATCCTAAGTCTAAAAGTCCTAGCACAATGTTATATAAAAGACCTATACCATAAACCTTTTTTAACAAAGGTTCGGAAAGTTGTCATTAAAACCTTTTCCAAAAAACCTTATTCAAGGTTCGGACTATGTATTAAAATCGGGATCATAGTGGGGGTTTAAAAATATGGCATAAAACTTTATAAAAAGGGTTCGGGTCATGTTTTAAAACATTGTATTAAAACCTTTGAAATAAAACCCATAGAGTTAATTATTAAACCGCAGCGGAATTGTTTAAAGCGCTAACCGCCAAGCATATAAATTGCATCGGAGTTATGTGTGTACACATGAGAACAGGCTTAACTGTCGGATAAAGTCGAACTGTCGGGAATAAGTTGTAACCACCGGTTGAAATTGTTGATCACATGCTGACAATTAGTGCCTCTGCCCGGTTAGCCTAACCGTCGGGTTGGTATTTATAATATAATGTTTTAAAATGGGTTTTCAGAATTAATTCAGCGCCTAAGGTTTTGGGATATTAATCTTAAGGTTCATGAATGGAGAGGGATTCGATCCCTTATCACTTCATTTTCTCAACAAATTGCTAAATGAAGATTCGAGACAGCCGATTAAAGCCATGTAAAATCTTCATGAAGTTCAGCTTGCATCTTTGGTTTTGTGAAGACATAGTGCAGTTTCAGAAGTTGAGAGGCGATTTTTGTTTGCAGCTTTGCTTAGCCGTTGGTGGTCGGAATTGAGCACGGAGACAGGCGTCGAAAAGGCAGCAAAGAGTAATTTCTGTTTACAGGGTTCAGAAGTGCCTGCGAGCACAGTCTTTCTGATCCATTTCAGTGTAAATATTATTCAAGTTCAATCCTAATAAAAACGGACGCCCACTTAAAAGCGGACCCGGAGATGTAGTCCAGGCGGGACGAACTCCGTCATCAAATTGTTTGCCTCTTCTTCTCTCTGATTATTGCTGTTATTTAATTCATTTATGCTGCTGGTTTATGTTATGTTTCATTAAAGAATACTTCAGTTAACAACCAATCTAAATGACAAACTAATCAAACTACTTCAACACTTTATTCGATCAATTTCAGATCAAGTGGTATCAGAGCAGGTTGTGCTTTGTAGTTTGTTTGTCAGTGGATGTTAACCAGGTTGGGATTGCAACATGGAAAAGGCAAGCTTAAGGAATTCGATCTAGAGATCGGAAAATGGAAAGTTGTTCATCAATCAACGATGACAGGGACTGAGAACATTGAGACTCCTGAAGCTACTGAAACAAAGCCCATGGATGAGACTCAAATCCAGTAGATGTTTATGAACATGCAACAAATGTTGGAAGAATTATATGAAGACAAAAAGAAGAGAGATGAAGCCTCAACGTCAAAGGCATCAAAGAAAGGTAAAGGCAAGGCAGATAAATCTCCTCCTTCATCTCCATTATCTTCTTCTTCTTCTTCTACGTCTAGTTCTGAAACAGATAAAGAAAAGAAACTTAAGAGTCCACTTTTGAAACTTGATGTTAAGTTCGAATTACTTATGTATGATGGAGAAATGAACCCTGAGAAATTAGATAATTGGGTTAAACAATTAGAAGTCTATTGTCGTATTCAAAATATTACTGATGATAAGACAAAGATCCAATTAGCTACTCTTAGAATGGGGGGTACTGCTTTAATCTGGTGGGAGAGTAAGACACAGATAGATTTAAAGCGTAAAGGAAAAGTTATCACCTCATGGACTAAGTTTATAAAGGCTCTAAAGAAACAATTCTATCCCTTGGGTCACACACAACAAGCTGTAATGGATTGGCAACGCTTGCGACAAGGTAAGGGACAAAGTGTTCAAGAGTTCACACAGGAATTCTGAAAGAAGGCATTAGCACTTGGTATTTCTTTGGACACAAAAGAAACTTTGTTGAAGTATATAGGAAGTTTGCATCCATATTTGCAGCATACATTATTAATGTTCAATCCTGATGATTTCGATGAAGTTTGTGTTCAGGCTATTCATGTCGAGTCAGGTGGTAGACCATTCAAGTTTACACCAAAGACATCCACGCAGATGGAAACTGAAGATAGCAAAAAGAAGGGCAAGTCAAAGGGAAAGAAGACTGCCACAGCTCAGAAGGGAGATGATAAACCTACTTGTACACATTGCCAAAGGATCGGCCACGATGAAGCAAGGTGTTGGAAACTTCATCCGGAATTGAAGCCAAAGAAGTTCCAAACGAGAAAGGGTGAAAAGAAGGCTGAAACAACAATCCAGCAACGCTTGGATTTGGGATCCGATTCAGGTGATGAAGGTAAAATCAATGTTATGGTTACAACAGGTAAGGTTTCTGAAGCTAGTACTTCTGCTTATCCTAATATCACACAGTTGAATGAAGGAAAAAGGATCGAGTTATTTCATATAAGGGTGACTTCAAAGCATACTAAGATAGATACATTGTTCGATACGAGATCACAGGCAAATTTGATTTCTGAGTCATTGGTTAAACAATTGGGTTTGAAAACAATTAATCATCTAAAGCCATATCCTTTAGGGTGGTTAAAGGAAAAATCTCAAATTCATGTTACCAAACAGTGTCAGTTAAAATTTGCAATCACATCTAACTATATTGATGAACTAGATTTGGATATGATATCGTTAGACATTTGTGGAATTGTCTTAGGTAGCCCTTATCTCTATGACCATGATGCAATATTTTATAGAAAGGAACATATGTATCATCTCATAAAAGATGGGATTAAGTACATTGTTCGGGCACATAAAACTCAAGATCACTTGAATTTAATTAATGCTAATCAGATGAAGCATTTAATCAGTTCAAGTAAGAGGTACATACTTATGTCGATAAAAGAGCAACATAAGGATCTTAAGGATACTTGTTCAGGTTGTGAATTTTAGAATGAAGGTAATTTGGTTAAAAAATTAGATTCATTACAAGATCTAGTTAAGGAACCAAAACATCTACTTCATAATAAGGAAATATCACATGAGATGCAGTTGATGCCTGATGCCTCTAATAATGGAATGTGTCACAAGTCAGTTGTAGAGCATAAAGAAATAAAGCAATTGAAAATATTTATAATCATGTGTGTAAAGGAACAACACAAGAGTCGACCATATGTTAATTCAAGTTATGAGTCCCAGTTTAAAGATAGTTTGATTAAAGGAAACAAACATCTTACTCATAAGCAGGGAATACAACATGCATTACAGATGATGCCTAGATCTTTTCTTCCTAATGTCAGAATGGATCAAATCAATTTAAGTTTGAAACTTAACAGATGCAGGGATGTAGGTTAGTATTGGGGAAATTCAATGTTTGATTTCTCTTGTATTGTGTTGCCATTATAAGCCTCTTTTCAAGTGGAGAGGGAGCATTTTTGTTTTCATATCAAAGCCTTTCTAAAAGCAGTGTCAAAGTATTCAGCTTATGCATCAGGGGAAAGTTCTAATCAATGGAAACATAAAATAGTGATGTCAAAAATGTCTTTAATAATCTCTTTCATTCCGCAAAATAGATTGCTAATACAAGTCAATGGTATTGAACAATATTCTATAGAGACTATTTTCAAAGATTATGAATCACTAACTCATGGTATTTTGTGGAAGTCAATTGCCATGTTTATAACAGGTTGTGTCACCATCATCGCAAGTTGTACATACTGCAGAAATGTGGAACAAGTCACCAGTTCAAAAAGTGCCATGGTCAGCATTAGGGTCATCACTTGCAGTTGATTGATCGAACGTATTGGTACATCATCAAAGTCAAGATAAAGTGAGAGAGTTATATTCTCACTTATTGTCAGTTTAAAATCAAGCTTTGGTGGTCCAAAAGCTTTTTAAGTGGAGAGGATTGATCCAGGAGGATCTTGATCAGTACAAGATCAACAAAGTTCCAAGTCAACTCCAGCAGTTTGATGTCCAGGTCAGTCTTCAGAATTGACAAATCGCCAGTGAAAGGATATTCAAATGTTAACGGTTGTCATGTGTTTCGAATTTGGATGAAAAAGGTGTAAAAGGGGACATAGTATTTATGGACCTAGATCTAAGGTTTCCTATGGTGAAATACCTTATGAAATGTAAGTCCTATTCCTAAATACCTAAAACATATGTCAAAACCCTAATACCTAAAATCCTATTCCTAAAAATCTAAACCATATGACAAAGACCTTATCCTAAGTTACATATCCTAAGTCTAAAAGTCCTAGCGCAATGTTATATTAAAGACCTATACCATAAACCTTTTTTAGCAAAGGTTCAGAAAGTTGTCATTAAAACCTTTTCCAAAAAACCTTATTCAAGGTTCGGACTATGTATTAAAATCAGGATCATAGTGGGGGTTTAAAAATATGGCATAAAACTTTATAAAAAGGGTTTGGGTCATTTTAAAACATTGTATTAAAACCTTTGAAATAAAACCGACAGAGTTAATTATTAAACCGCAGCGGAATTGTTTAAAGCGCTAACCGCCAAGCATATAAACTGCATTGGAGTTATGTGTGTACACATGAGAACATGCTTAACCATTGGATAAAGTTGAACTGTCGGAAAGAAGTCGTAACCACCGGTTGAAATTGCTGATCACATGCCGACAGTTAGTGCCTCCGCTTGGTTAGCCTAACTGTCGGGCTGGTATTTATAACATAATTTTTTAAAATGGGTTTTCAGAATTAATTCAGCGCCTAAGGTTTTGGGATATTAATCTTAAGGTTCATGAATGGAGAGGGATTCGATCCCTTATCACTTCATTTTCTCAACAAATTGCTAAATGAAGATTCGAGACAACCTATTAAAGCCATGTAAAATCTTCATGAAGTTCAGCTTGCATCTTTGGTTTTGTGAAGACATAGTGCAGTTTTAGAAGTTGAGAGGCGATTTTTGTTTGCAGCTTTGCTCAGCCGTCGGTGGTCGGAATTGAGCACGGAGACAGGTGTCGGAAAGGCAACGAAGAGTACTTTCTGTTTACAGGGTTCAGAAGTGTCTGCGAGCACAATATTTTTGATCCATTTTGGTGTAAAGATTCTTCAAGATCAATCCTAATAAAAACGGACGCCCACTTAAAAGCGGACCTGAAGATGTAATCTAGGCGGGACGAACTCCGTCATCAAATTGTTTGCCTCTTCTTCTCTCTAATTATTGCTATTATTTAATTCATTTATGCTGCTGGTTTATGTTATGTTTCATTAAAGCATACTTCAGTTAACAGTCAATCTAAGGGACAAACTAATCAAACTACCTCAACGCTTTATTCGGTCAATTTCAGATCAATTTCAAATCTTTAGTTGGACAAATGTCTATGGAGCAGAGAATTTTTAGTCCTCTCAATAGAGATTATAGATTAAAGGACAAGGCTTGAATGAGCTCACTTCCATTATGATGATGCCATGTTGGAGACATAGTAAACGAGGTTGAATTTGTATACGGATACATTATGAGATGGAAAATTTTGGGTAGAGGAAAATAAAAAATAAAAATAAAAAATAAATAAAATAAAATAAATTGGGACTAAACATCTCCCTGATACAAAAGAAAATATGCATTTTTTCTAAATTTTAAAAGCCAAAGAATTGTAACTATCATATCCCTTCAAAATGAATACGAATTGTGGCTTCCTTCTTCAATAATTAAGTTTTAAACATGATACTACTGGTGGTTGAACTCATTTATACCGTAGTTTTTCCTTCATCATGCTCTGAAAGGTTGACTTCTAAGTTCTCACAAAATCAAATCCAAAGGGAAACACTTTGAGAATACGCCAATCACAATCTTCATGATTCACTCCAATCCCCTCTCCATCCTTTCACCTCATTTGCGACCATCCAACCTCATCCTGACCAAGTGCAATGAGTGCCTCCATGTTTTTTTGTGGACTCAGGTTGAGAGCCAGCTCTGGCACAGGGCATGATGGTAATGATTCAACTTCATAAATAAAGTGTGGTTGTCAAACATGGAATTGAAATACTCAGCTAGCAACCACGAGCTTTGAGATATGAGTTCCAACATTGAGCAATATGAAAGACAACTTCTCCACAACCTTTGCGTATTTCTCACAGGCCTCCTTGTTTCACGAATCCATTATGGGACCTTTACATATGGGTGCAACTTGTGAAAAACTTTGTATCATACCTTTGTGTCATGTGAATTTGTCAATGTCTTGGTTAATTCAATGCGTCCAAAAACTTTGGAGTTATGAGTTTTTGCATCAACCTAATTCCCAGATCTCCTTGGGGAACATAAGTGTTGTTAGTTTTATACAACGATATGACGTTAAGACCAAGGTCTTTGAAGGATTCAAGTTCCAGATACCTCTATGAGCTCTATCAGTGTTCTATTGTTGGTCCTTAACATAGTTTTGCAACATTACTACACATTATTTCATAGTCACAATTATGTTGTATATTAAAGTAAAAAGGTTGTGGCTTTATCCATATTGCAAAGAGCAAGAGGGCTCAACATATCTTTGACATCCGGAGCATTGATTATCCCTTCAAAAAAAAGGGAGGATAAAGTGCAAAATGGAATTATAAGTTCTGACATATTTCCAAAGGCTCTCTTCTATACGCACAAGAGTACTATTTTAAAAATTGATTACACAAAATTATGCAAAAGACATTAACGATAATTCCTGTGAGCTTCACTGGAGTTCTTGCACTAGAAAAATTGGATGCTAGGGCTTGGGTTCGGAAGCTAGTTACATACTTCCACCTAAAACCCATGTGGGAGACGATGATATTCGATTTGCTACCCTTCATTTGGAAGGGGATGCCCAAGAGTGGTGGTGCCATGGGCTAATCATGTTGCAACATATTAGCATCACTTCGAAGAGTTCACCCAGAGGTTGTTGGAGAGGTTTGAGAGGAAAGACCCAGAGTTACATTTTAGGGAGTTAGCCCATCTAAGACAAACATGCAGCGCAAAGGCATACATTCCGGAGTTTCAGGGACTGGCAGTGATGGTGATTGACATTTTAGAGGCCTGGTTGATCATGCTATTTGTGGAGGGGCTAACAGAGCCATTGGGTGGTTGGGTGAGGGCGCACAAGCCCACATATTTGAAAGATGCTATCTCCAATACCTGGGATATGATTGACGTTGTGCTCAAGACCCGATCCTTTGTCCCCACTAGACCCACTGCCCCACAGAGGAATCGAGACACTAGACCACCCTAGATGGATGGAGGACGTGGTCATATGGACGAGGAGACCCGGAGGGACCTAAAGAGGAGGAAGTTGTGCTTTGCGTGCCAAGAACCTTGGGCACCTGGGCACAAGTGCACCAAGGGCAAGGCCCAATACATTGAGGTGTATTCAGATAGTGAATCAGATGAGGAGTTTGAGGTTCGAGCTGATTTAGGAGATGAGGGAGGACCACCATTAGGGGGAGCACCACCATCACCACTACCACCTAGAGGGGGATCGTTTTCCCCATCAGGGGGAGTTCTTGCTTCACTTATGGGAGTTCTAAAGAATTTGATACTCAGGATTAGGGGGACGGTACAAAGGCAACGAGTTTCAGTTTTGGTAGATAGTGGGGCCACCCACAAATTTATTGATTCCCAGATGGTGGAGCGTAGGGGCATCCACACAAAGACATTTGAGGGATTCTTGTTGGTGCGAGGAGACCGAACCATGTAGTGCACAAAGTACACTCCCAGGTTGATTGTGGTGATGGGGAACTACTCGATTACTGATCACTTTGTTTTAGTGTCCCAGAGACCAACATGGTGTTGGGTGTCTAGTGGTTATACTCATTGGGGAGGGTCACCATTGATTGGCAGAAGTTAGAGATGGAGTTTATGGGGCTAGATGGGAAGCTAGTATTTTTTAGGGGGATGCACTCTTATGCTCCCCATGTAGTTTCAACACACCAGACGGAGGTAGATCTACGACATGGGACATAGAGTGGGTGATCAAACTGAGGATTTCGGAGACAGGGGCCCAACCACGACCAGTGCACCCAGACATACAAACCCTATTAGAGAGGCATTAGGGGTTTTTTTGGGATATCCCTCCGGGCAAGCCACCAACCATTTTGGTGGAACTTGGCCATAAAAGGGACATCTATCTTTGCATAATTTTTAAGGAACAAATACACCTAGTGGATTATCCTACAAATAATAAGGTCTCATCATCTTACTTAACCATGTCCTTAAAAATAGACTATTACTACTATGTTACATACATAACTATCCCTTGCTTTACAAACAATAAGGCCTCATACACCATTTTGAAAGCCCATTATCTTAAAAACAATAAAATTTCATTGTTTCACTTAACATAACTTTAAAAACAAATTATTATTACTATATATATATATATATATAACTTAAACTAACCTCCATCACTATTTTTCCAATGAGGAAAAATTATGTTTAAAAAATCTATTACTATGCTATGCCTACACTCATATCATAAACTATTTTTCAGCCCAGCCAATCCGAGCACGTGGAGAAAAATCGTAAACCAGGATATGAAAAATCGGTTTCACGTTAACGTTGCCGAACTTTCATTCCCTTCACTCACTTCCAGACGCTCTGCGACGTAGTCTGCCGCCGTTCGAGGTCGAGGGTGTTCAGTTCGTTCTCCAGCAACACTTCCAGGAAAAGGTTTCGCTCTGCCCCCTTCATGAATTTATTTCTCCAAATACTTCTTTGTCTCATTACACTAAGAAGTGTAATGAAGTCCAGGGTTTAGGGTTTTAGGGCATTAGCAGATTGCGCTTCTGGCCAGGGAATTTAACAACAAAGGGTTAAGGGTTCTTGCATTTGATGCACACAACTGAATTCATTTGCATGGTTTTGTTATTCTAAGATCTAATTCATGTCCTGGTAGTGGTGGTCAGGGGTATGTTGAAACTGTGTCATACCTGCACTTTTTTTTTCCAATTTCAACTGGTTTTGATCTACATGGCCTCCACTTGAACTTATTCAAGGCTTTGCGGATGACTAGAGTTTGAGTTTTGTCAGCTGTAAGTACAGATTAAAAAAGGCTTTGCGGATGACTAGAGTTTGAATTTTGTCAGCTGTATGTACAGATTAAAAAGTACAAGACATTATCCTGTCCGAACAAGAGAATTCTTACGTCTATTTTCATTCTCGTTTACCAAAGTGAAAGAATATACTATGCCAGTAAAAGGCGAGCACCTGCACGAATTGGTGGCAGGTGCTTAACATAGAAGAAAAATAATTCTTCTTAAAAATTGACAAAAAGAATGCAAAAGTATACAAAATTCTCCAACTGCTAAAGCACTGTGTTGACTGAAGTTTCAGTATCGTATGAGAAAATTGTTTGCAGAGTTCTTGAAGTTGCCCCACTGTGAAGGATTCTGAGAAGAAATGTAGTTTTTTTTCCTAGGAGTACCAGATGTAAGAAGATTATACAGATGAGGCATTAACGATGGTGATCTCAACAAGTTATTTAAAATTTTTGTCACTTCCATTGCAATACAGTGATGGCAAACTGGCCACAGTATTCTCCTTGCATTTAAGTGAAGTAGAAGCCAATCTTAGTTGTGTCGCAAGAACAGCAAGAGCAGAAACTGCATTGTATGTAAGATCTGGTGTGTCATTTGTCAAAACATTAATAAACAGAGGAATTGCACTAGCTGCTACTATCTTGAAGCACTTCAATAAAAAACTGAAAGATTAAACAAGGCAGTAGCTGCATCCCTCTTGCCTTTGACAATTCTGTCTCAAAGAAGATTTATCAAGGCTGGAATGACATCAGTCCTCTTTCCAGTTGATTTATTATATTCACCAGCAGAGGAAAAGCTGAAAAACACTGCATCTATAGTGCATCTATTTCTGAGAACATTGATGATCGGCTGTATGCACCAGATTGCATAATAGATAAATTTAGGAGCGCAGTTACAGAATTTTCTTAAGCTTTGGGATCTTGTGAAGTTAGCAGTGATACAAGCAAAGGAATGGCTCCTGTCTCTGCCATGCAAGCTCTATTAGCATGTAGTGTGAGTTCATAAGCAACCTGCTTTTTCTATTCAAAACATGTAGCAAGTTCTTCTACCAGGAATGCTGCAGTAATTGCAGCTTCTATAGCTGCCTTGAAAACCACTAGTCTCTGTCTTGATCTCAGACACTTCAGAAAGAGACCGATATATACACAACGTGGAGGAGGGTTTCCACAGTAAGAAAAAAACATTGAAGGTGTGTACGAAGAAGGGTCGAGAAAGTATCTAGGAGGCCGAGGATAGTTCAAGGAAGAGTAGAAAGGGAGATCACTAGGAACTGAGCTTTCCTAGTCGTGGTGCAAAGCAGTGCAGAAAAGAAGATTAGCATAAGAAGCCTAGTGGAGCAGTGACAAGGTCTTGGAGGCATACTAAGGTCAAGGGTCTAGGTCATGGTCTTGGTATTTGTCAATTGAAGATTTAGAAGAAGAATTACTTTCGGGTTTTCCTCTCCAAGAGGGAGAGGTTTTGGCCCTGGCTTGAAGAGCCAAAATTTTGTGTCTCTTGTGTTTTGATAATTGACTTGATGAAAGACATAATAGGCTAATGAAGGAAAGATATAAGTAATATAAGCATAACAAGTATAACACAAGCAATTATCAAGTAAGAGAATTGAATTAAACTATGCCCTACTAAATTCTCAACACCTTGAAGGGCTACGACTAGGTCAAGGGCAACAATGGAGCAATAGCCCATTGTCACCTCGGCTAAGGCTCCTTACTCTTTACAGACTTTCACCGATGGGAGGAGACCCCTTATAATAAGGATCACGAAATAATGGATCAATGATAGGATGAGAGGTGATCCTAGAAGCCTATTCACAAGACATACTCAAACATATGGATTTCTTGCTTCGAAAGCAAGATGAAAGGCTCTCTAGGAAGGGCTTAGGAGAATTCTAAGGGCTAGGGTTTGAGTATATGACTTGTCAAGGAGATTCCTAGACCCTAAAACTCTTTTGGAAACTTGAATTCTGAGTGGTCTTTGTGAAATTGGCTTCAATAAGTTGCAGGACCACACGGGACCAAGTGGGCCCAAAATTAGGTCAAGGGTATGGAGTTGATCACCTAATGAGGGGCTTGACCTAATTAGGGAGGAGAAGAGGATCAAAGGAAAAATGTTCTTTGATTTTGATGCAATGATCCAAATGAGGTCACTAGCCAAGGGAAACCTAAGGCAATAAATGGTAGCTTGCTATATCTCGACATCTGATCGTTGGAATTGCCTCAAATTTGGAGGGCTTCTAGAGGACACATCAACATAGTTGTGGACAAAATATAGAACTATTTGGATGGCTAGATTGTGAGATAAGGGATGCCCTAGGTGACCTATGTAGGCTAGGCCTAGAAAGAAAGAGAGAAGGTGAAGAAAAATAATCTTTAAAGTGATCCACCAGTGGAAGACCAGTGCCTTGCTCTTTGGGAGAGATGGAGTCATGGATAAATTAGGGTTTGGATCGATTTCAACTTATCAAGGAGGCCTAGAAGACAAATTCGCTAGGCTTAAGGCTAGTTTGAAGCAGCTTCAAGGTATTTATACTTTGTTTAGCATAATTCGATGACTTATCAGGAGAAATAGTTATCCCTAGGAACATAAAAGAGGGAGCAGTTAACAATGTACTACCATTTGAGGAAAAATTCAAATGATTACACTTTTAAAACTTTGGGAATTAATAGGTGAGCGAGGAAGAGATTTTCTATTATTTTGACTGATTCAGCCAGCTTGGATCAAACTTACATGTCGAGCTTTGAATTTCATTCTATGTGAGATGAACCTGAAGATTCCTGGCTTGTTATTTGGGGTATCTAGCACCATTTTGTTGATGTCTGGTACTGTTGTTAGGTGAGATGGATAGAACACTGAATTTGATAAGATATTTGTTCCTATTGTAAGGTCTTGTGGTTCGCTACAGATAAGAAGCCATCTTTTGTTATTTGGATAGAGCAATCAATGTAGTCATCTCCATTTCTTACGGCAGCTTGATAGGTAATATCTGTATAACCTGGGTAGTCACCGCTTACTCCATTGTGAGAAATTATTAATGGTTTTAACTTTTCCTGGAAGCACCAGTTGAAGCACAATTAATGTTAGCAGTCCATGTACAGTACTCCGGATTTTCAATATTTCCAACAGAAACTATATGAGAGAGCTAAAAGGCATAGGTAAAAAATTACTAACAGGCAAGCAGGATATGAAGTGAACTGTGCACCTGCTTTGGAGGATGTACTGACATTGCTCTGAGCATAACAAGCTGTATTGTTATTAATCCACATAAATCCAATTAGTTTATAACTTTATAGTTCTAAGAATCTTGATCAGCAAAGAAATATATTCAAAAAGAGGTATATACTTATTGCTATAAAAGCAATATGGCCTTGAAAGGCACAAGAAGAATTATAGACCTGCATGGCTAAGTTATTGTACAAATTGGTGGAGGTTAAGTAGCAAGAAAGCCTTGTTACAGAGAAATCGATTAGGATGCCATCAACTGTGAAATTCTTGTTGTCCACAAACTGAAGATAATCCCTTATTGGATCATAGCTATAACTGTAGCTTATGCCATATTCATCTTTGGCAAAATTAACAACAAATATTTCTAGTCTTGCAGAGTGTGCATCTTGTACAATAGTTGTTGGTGCTGGTAAATAAAAGTTTGTATTGACAGGTCAAATGTAGTCCTTTGCCAAGAAGAATCAGTATTAGTTTTTTCTTGGTTTTTCTAAATTGTGGTGCAATGGCTTGTAAAAACCCAACCTCGGTGGAAGAAATGTTGTTTAAAGTCATAGATTTTGATAGAGATATTGCAGATGATGACATGCTTAAGCTATGATTTTCAAAAAACATGGAGTATTGCCACATATCACTAAAAATTTATGTATCCAAGATGAGAAAAAAAGAGAGCATGAGAGAATCATTCAAAACAACACCCACAAAAGAATCTTGGTACTTTTTAGAAAAAAATTCACTAGAAGTCCACAACTTGAAATGGAACAATAGATATGGAAATTAGAAAGATATACTTGTACATTCAACCAAACTGCAGCCGGTTGATATTGAGTTATGCCTTTTGGTGGAAGCAATGGATAGATATTGTCAAATGCATAAGAGCAGGATTAAAATGACTGAATTGCTAAAAAAAATAGAAGCATGAGATTCTTGTAATTATGCAAATTAAAAAAAAAAATTAAAACTATGAGAGTATAGATTCCCTAGTTTAAATCTCCATCAACTATAATATCTATTTGGCTTTGGCCATCAAAGGTCGCACTATGTATTTTCTGTTATTTTAGTAGGGCCTCAGAGAGCCACTTAAAATAAATTTGTACCATGGCATTACTGCATGCAAATAGTAGGCTATTTAACTAGTTCTGGTAGGCTCTTTAACACTTATGCATCTAGGTGATTTGCAGACACAACATTTATAAGAGAGGTAGTCCTTAGGTATTTTATTTCTATAGGTTGACAGAAATGCAAAAGGAATATAGAAAGAACCAGTTCGGAAAAGCTACATGAATTGGGAAATATGTAAAAGGTTCTATCAAACATTTGGTACAAAGTGAAAAGGAATTTGATAAGATGGAACAAAAGGAACAATATGCAGCCATAAAATTTTATATTGGTCCTAAAACAAGATCATAACCTGCTCTGTCCTTTCACTTCACCTAAAATATTGTCGAGGAGGACATCAGCAGTGTATTCAATAGAAAAGTATCCAGATATGTTATTGTTGTTGACAAAATAAGGATTTTGCTGATTGGGGGTAAAGCAAGTTAATGTTTGTACTGTTTTCCAATCTTAAATCTGACCAGCGTATGCTCACCCCATCTTTTGATAACTGCAAGTCACAGAACATTACAAAATCATACAAGCTATTATTAACTGCCGCATAATAAGCAGGTGCCATTTAGTCTGGAAAAAACCCTGACAATGCACCATGAGCTATGACAAGGGGTGCTTCACCTGCACAAGTACATGTAAAAAATGAAAATCAGTCTGAATCTTAGATTAGTTATTCCTGACGCAGTGGGGATGCTGGCCAGTGAGGGCTGATGCAGAGGTTGCAGAGGCAGCGCTGAGGGTTCCAGTGGGCCAGAAGGGGCTCGTGCTCTGTAAATCCTGTTTGAGGGTGTGATACAGCCATATCATCTGTCTCCATGTGAAAAGTACTTATTTCTGTGTAATTTCTCTGTAGGGCCAACCATGTCTGGTGCCCACAATGTTGTATTCAGATTTTGCATAATAATATAAACCCTCTAGAGCTGCTGCACCGGTTTTCCCGCATTGGGTTTTTCTGGGGACATTTGTTTGAAAAATCGTGTAATATTGTCACATGTGTGTACTGTTCAGTAAATGATCTGTAGATGTGTAGGCTGCAGTTAGTGTCTACTTTAATGTTCTTCTGAATATTTCAGTAAAATAACTTGTTAATGTTAATTAATCAAGTAGGTGAAATAGATCTAGATACTGCAGTAGGGTTTCTGTTGTGAAAATTTCACATGGTATCAGAGCATTGCAGATCAAGTTGATCCACCAGCAGAGCAGCTGAAGAAGATTGTTGCAAAGAAGGCAGTTGAAGCAACAAAGTTCCAGGTAGGGTAGCACAACACTAGGAGGACGCAGTCCTAGCAGGGGCCACACAGAGGCTGACGCAGTTCGAACTGAGTGACGCAGAGCCTTCTAGAGTGACGCAGAAGCAGGCTACGCCGCACAGAGGCTGCGCTGAGCCAGTCTGTTCACGTAGAGGCCAGCTAGAGGGATGCAATCCAATTTTGAGGTTGTTGTGCAGATTTGCCATAGTTTAGAGGCAGAGCTTTGGATCTTCAGAGGTTGTTGATGTGGCAGAGGTTTTGTCGGTGCAGAATCGTGCCTAACAAAGGTGACAAGAGTGGGAGGAGAACAGTTGCTCAGTAGATATGCGCCAAACAGATCTGAGATTTGATCAGGAGGGTGATCGTAGAGAACTGCTTAAGTTGTTTTTGGCTGAGGATTTCTGGGAGCGAAATTAGTTGTCAGAGGGAACAACTATTGTAGAGGGTTTCTAATCGCCAAGAAACCCAAATCCAGGTTTTTGTTGAGTGTTGTAGCAGAAAGAGGGAGAGGAGTATCTGTTTTGATAGATTTGAGCAGAGATGGTGTCTCATGGACTGAGAGATCAGGACGGTTGGACATCATGTCCAACTTCATTATCTGGAGGGCCAGGATCCTGACAGTCCTGAATGAGTACAACATCAAGGACCATTCTGAGAGAGTCCTAGCCGTGCCTACCGATGCAGATCCTCTGAAGAAATTCAAGGAGAATCAAACGCGAGCAAAGCGCTTGATCATGGACAGAGTTAAAGATCACGTCGTGCCACATATTGTCGCGAAGAGCACGAAAAATGAAATGTGGACAGCTTTGGACACGATGTATCAGGGAGGCTCGGTCCAAAGAAAGATGCTTCTGGAGAATCAGATGCGGTTGTTCCAGATGCAGAAGGGTGAGGTGATAGATCCCTTCCTCTTCAGACTTCGACTATCCAGGATCAACTGATTGCCTGGGTACGAATCCGGATGAGGGGCTCTTGGTGAGGATTGCCCTGAATGCAGTCACCGAGGAATGGGAAACGTTTGTCCAAAGCATCTTGGGCAGGGCAGTGTTACCATCCTGGGGGGACATTTGGGCAATCCTTTGTCAGGAGGAGATCAGGAGATTTACCAAGAGGCAAAGTAGCAGCAACATGATAGTCAAAGTAAAGAAAGAAGAGGAGGAGGATGCAACCCTTGCATCAAAGGGACAGAGGCAACAAGGGAAGAAGAAGAGGGACCTATCCAAGGTCCGGTGCTTTAATTGTGGCGAACTTGGACACTTCGCCAGCCATTGTCCTAAGAAGAGGACAAGGGATTTTCTGAATCCAAGGCAGCAACAACAAAGGGAGATGATTGGAGTGATGATGATGTAGCCATGAGTTCTCATGAGGCACGTAAGTGGGGCAACATTGATCTGTAGAGCAGCTACAGAGGGGGTATGGCGTGATCCTTGAGGTGCCCAAACTCTTGGATCACATACAAGCTACGGGAGCCTTAAGATGGTAGCGGGACAAGTGGAGCAGTGGGTGCAGGAGATCACAGTGAAGCAGAGGGTAGAGCTGGGATATATTCACAGCCACACATCCAATGAGATGAGGAGGTTCGAGACGCTCTATAGCAGAGGTACATCACCAAACATCACTTCCAGCAGTCGATACACATTAAGATTTCAAGCACAGGTACAGTGATACGCTGCTCAACTTAAATGACCACAGAAAATACCAATTTGTGGCCTTGGGGCTAGATCATTCCTAATGCCCTTACCCTCCCCCCAACTACAACTCTCACAATCTTCCAGAACGATTTTTTGTTTGCATTTTGTTCACACCAGCAACCTACCAGAAGACCACAGCTCACTGTGTTAGCAAACTCAGCGAGTAGAAGGGAAAATAACTCAGTGCTTAGACCCATAGTCCCAATTTTCTGTAGACTAGGACTACATGCTAGAAAAATTACAACTGGCTTGTTTTTTTCAAAGCTTAAGGTCTATTACGGCCAGTGAACTTGAATTAATGGTTCTTGAAGCATACAACATAAACTTTGCTTTAATACTTGATAGAGAGATGCCAGACATCATTGCAGACTCTTAAAGGGACTTCATACAATTTCAAATTTTTTAACTAAAGTTCTTTCAAAGGATTTCATCAGGACTCTTTTTAACTGCCAGTTGTATTTTAGCAGCCTGAATGCATGTTTTTCCTCTTGTAAGACAGTTGGAGATTGTACATAATGAATTTGATTATTGGGCTTGTGCAAAAGAGAGTGATTTCTATGATACAGGAGCAATAGTGATATGATATTGGTTCAAGTAATAGGTTGCAGTGTGATGCCAGACATCATTGCAGACTCTTAAAGGGACATCATACAATTTCAATTTTTTTTAACTAAAGTTCTTTCAAAGGATTTCATCAGGACTCTTTTTAACTGCAAGCTGTATTTTAGCAGCCTGAATGCATGTTTTTCCTCTTGTAGGACAGTTGGAGATTGTACATAATGAATTTGATTATTGGGCTTGTGCAAAAGAGAGCGATTTCTCTGATACAGGAGCAATAGTGATATGATATTGGTTCAAGTAATAGGTTGCAGTGTGATGCATAGCCTTTTTTGAAGTATATCTTGAGGAATTATTACAAGATTCTTCTTGACACTCACAAGCATCTGTCAGTTATCAAGAGGTGGGATGCCATGTCATAGTTGTGATGTGTGACATCCCATTGTGAGCCCCCTTGCAGAGAGGAAAATATTAAGCACCATGTAGTAAGCCAATGATTGAATATTACTTTATTCTCGTCCAACGGACAAGATGTAAAAGCAGTGAGCCAATCATTGGCTTACTACATGGAGCTTAATAATATTTTCCATGCGCATAGGCCCACCATCCCACAAAGGGAAAACATGGGGAACTGAATCCTTTTTCGGTAATAACAAGTACAACATCCCACTTTTACTGACCTGACAAGCTCCATCTGACTTGAAGTATAATTTCATTTGAAATTTGCTTTAAACATCATAAATTTGCATTCAGAACTCATGGATTTGCATTGTACATTATATGGTTGAAAATATGTGTAGGGGCAGAATTACCATGCAGTTTTAGTTTAAGGCTTGTGTTGTGTTCTCATGTACACAATATTCCTTTGTACGTGGCATAGTTGCTCTTCTTTTAGTGCATATGCATTAACTGGTTATGCTCCATCCCATCTGACAGGTCATAATTGAAGGAAATGGTAGTAGTGCTCAAATTTCCTTGAACTACAACAAGTGCTTCATTTGTTCTACGCAAATATTACAGTAATTTGTTCCACCATTATGAGCAAGTGCACTTCTTCCAAGTTTAGGGACCCTTGGTTCTTCCTCCAGGTATATTGTTAAAAGTCAATAGGATATTTACAGTCAACAAACTTTCCTCCCTTTTGTGCACTAGTAAGATTCACACCAGCCTTTTTCTCAAGCGGTGTTGTATTTCTTGTCTGCTTCACCAGCAGTTCCACCACCGAGCTCAATGTCAGCCATGAGTCAAATCATACATGTTGATTACACACGTCCAGTTTCAGAGGATCTTGAAGCATATCCCAGAACAAGGAAAATTGATTCTGCACAAGCTCTCAGAGGTATGAACCAGATGAATTGAATTTATCTTGTTAAATATTATCCTCGTGATTATTTTTTCATTTCATTTAACTGTAGTGATGTGTAACTACTGCTGTTGACCCTGCATCATCAATAGGGAGCATTGTAACTGGTTATATTGATGGTAAACTTGACTATGCCTATTTTGTCACTGTAATGGTGGGAACAATAAAAATGAGGGGTGTCTACATTTTTGAATAGTTGGGAGACAGAGTCTATAACCGCTATGCTGGATCACAGACAAGGCCAGAAGCAAAAGAGAAAATAAATGTCAAGGATCCAAATGCCCCAAGACAAAACAGAACTGGTTATAATTTTTTCTTTACTTAGCAACGAGCCAGGCTTAAGTCAATTCAACCAGATAAGGATAGAGCGATCAACAAGATGATCAGTGATTTGTGGAATCGGCTTTAAGAGGATGATAAATCAGTAAGTATAATTGTGGAGACATCAGGTTAGTCTCTTCGCCACATCTTGGCTATATTGTCCATCAACAATTTGATTATCTAGTCAAATGCAATCACATAAGTTAAGTTGTTGTCACTGTCTCTCCTAGTTGTTAGTGTTCTAAGCTGGTTCTGGAGGCATGCATCTGTACAAAGGCCATTTACAGGTCCAAGGCCTCTTTTGTTTATTTGGATTTACAATAGTTCACTTGACCAGTATTAGGAAGATCTTAGCATGCTACTGTCTCTAAGTAAATGAAAGGTATTTTGACTTCTGGTTAATGGAAAGTGGTACTTTTATAGGAACATTTTGAACATTTGATTATGGAGTGATTTAAAGTTAAAATAAATAGTCTTTTATAATTGTGATTACCAACAATTTGGTTACATGCGTTCTTTGTTTTGAATTCAAGTTTGAAGAAAGTGACATGAAATAATATGTGGCAGCCTTATCAAGAGTGAGGTTTAGTCACTTAGTGGATAAAGAGCGTTATAAGAAAGAGATATGGGAATACTTGGAAAGACTGAGACTTGAGAGCTAGGGTGCAGTGGGAACCAGTGGCTTCCATCAACATAGTTTAGGCACTGCAAGGAAATACGACCCCCTCAGCAATGATGCAACACAAGAAGGTCAATTAAGACTACAAGACAACAAACCTCTCTAAGGTACATTTCAGCCAATATCAGAGACCCATTTTTCTGAGATCTCAGAGAAACTTTCCTATGGTTCTGGCACTGGCATCTCGGAAAAAAATTCTTGTGGTTTTGGCACTGGCATCTCAGAGATACTTTCTTGTGGTTCTGGCATAGGTCTTGTTGAGTACCAGCCTTCCAAGAACCATCAATTCATGGTGAAATTCATGTTACAGTGCAGGAACAAGGTGGACATGAGGTTAGTATCCCTTGACAGGTATAACCCCACTTCTGAAAGAAAACTAACTGGGTGGATGTTGTAGGATTCTTATTGGACCATAGCTTTGAGTTGCAAACCAATACAAGATGTTCTATGGTGAAAATTGACAGTTGAATTATGTCTCTTATACTGTTCAATCGTGAGTGCAGGAATGCATGCTTTGTTGCAAATTAGACAAGCCTACTAACATTGTAACACAAAATCAGGACTGTGCTGACACCACATAGATACGGAAACATGTAAAGATTTATTAACTCCAACTTGACATGTATTATCTTGCAACTGTTGCTGATAGACATAAGTAGTTTGCTGGAAGATATTGAGAATTACCGTGGCATATAGATGTCTTTATAAGCATAAGGAAGTTCATATTATGCAGTGTGCAAAAACCCCAACACAAAAACATATCTGATGTGAATCTGAATGGTGGCCACTTAGAAAAATGGTCTTAAGCTGTGCTATCTCCATCTCATCTTCATCCTCGTGAATAACATCTAGAGCCCCCCACCTCTCCGGCCACGATACGAGCTGCAGGGTCTAACTAGTGAGCCACTACAACATCCTGCCACATAAACCTCTAGACGAGGCCCCGATGAGAAATCATGTTCCTGCTTACCTAGTTTGCCAAAAGGGCAACCCCCAGTCCTATTGCTGAGCAGCAATCCATGCTCCATAATTACTTAACCCCCAAATGATCAGACCCTCGTTCCAGCCTCTCTAGAGCACCACAGAGTAGCAGGGTTTCTTCATCATAACAAACATCGAAATCCAAAGTTCCGGTGTTTTGAACACTGTTAGTTCTCACATAAGTGGTCTTGTCTATTTCATTACATTAGCTGAAATATTCATCCAATGGGATACAAATTTAGTGAATAATACCCATGATCCATCGATGCAGCACAAAATTTACAAACATACACTTAACAACAATCACAAAAAGGTTTGGATGGATCAATGCATAAACATAGTTAAACTGTTCAATTTTTCTCGTCTGTCACAATCTTAAGGTTGTGTTCTTCCTAGCCTTTTTGCAATCTTGCATTGTGTTCTCTTCATTGTTCTCCCAATGTAGGGTTGCGGTCTCTTCAACACTCCACATGAATGGGGTAGTGAACTTCCCTCAACAGTGAAAAATTAGCATGATAAGCATCGGGTATGCCGCACTTGGCTTCTTGGAACAACTTATTTCTATCTCCCTCAACTTGGGGTTGCGTTGTTTTGTGTTTTTAGGTTTCGAATTTATGAGATCATTGCAGTATGATGTTGTTAACATGGGTTTGTGGATTTTAAACTTGCAAACTAACCCCCGAGGTCACAATGTCTTGTACTATAGCTTCCTTTGTAATGCAAATCTTTGAACTTGATCTTAGAGATTTAAACGTCCCTCTTTGAAGTTGATGGTCACCATCAATTTCCATGTATGGGTATTTCTCTTGGGCTTAGTGTACCACTTGTTGGACCAATGATGCTATCATTTCTTCCTAATGTGGAACACCTCTGTCTCTCCTCATATAACAGAATCTGGATTGAGTTTTTGCACTTGCTTTTGATGCAACATTGTTGTTTATTAGACCTTGCATCTAACCAGGGTGATGCAAATCGGAATAACTACCCAATTTAAATTGAATATACACCCATATGCAGTCTGATGCCATTTTTTCCCATGTAACCAAGTAACCCACCCTCTGAAGCTGTAGGCAAGGGTAATATATTCTTCAGGGCTCAAGGTTCGAAGCCATTACAACCATACACTGGCTATGAACTCAACATGTCATTTGTGGGAATTGAACCTGGTTGGGGAGGATAACAATCATTCCTCCCATCCACCTGATAAACCAAATTGACGTGTGTAGTATGATGCTTATCATCTCTTTCATTATATTTTGCTTGGGACTTTTCCAGGGTAGCTTGTACCAACTCAAGGATCTGGCATATCTTCTCTACAAACTTCAAAGCTTTTATCAATTCATCTTTTTCTTATTTTTTTCCCTCTCTTGATTGAAAATCTAATTCAAGGGAGGTTTGCTAAAGAGAAGTTCCCTAGAACTTCATAAATGGAGACATTTATGTTGAGTCATGAATTGCTCATGTTATAACAATGTTGTATAAATGGCGTACTTCACTCCCATGCCTTGGTTTCTTTACAGGTAAACCTTGGCCATAAGTATGCAAACCCTTGATTTAATGCCTCAGTCTGCCTATCAATTTTTGGATGAAAAATGATGCTTCTCTTCAATTTTGTATCTATTAGGGTCCAAAGTATGGACCAAAAATTAATCATGAATTTCCATTGTTTGTCACAGATAACGAAAATATGTAAGTTGAAGCACAACGATATGTTAGTGAATATAAACTTTGCCCCCTGCTGTCCTACCAATAGAGTGTTGACTATAAACGTTGACATCTTGCTGATTTACAATGATTCCTAAGGCTAGTCTTAGGAATACACCTAGGAACTCTATTTAGTTCCTTTCCCAAGGCCTTAGGTTGGGAACAAGGTGCATAATCCCAACTTTTGATTGTGGGCTTGACTATGCTGTATAACATATGATCTTGTTGATAATTCTCCAAGGCAGTCTGCATCTGTGGGTAGTACGCACACCTTCGTGTCATGTGAATTTGTCAACGTTATGGTTAGCTCAATGTGTCCAACAACTTTGGAGTTATGAGTTCTTGCATCAACCTAATTCTCAGATCTCCTTGGGTAACATAAGTGTTGTTAGTTTTATATAACAATATGACTTCAGGACCAAGGTCATTGAAGGATTCAGGTTCTACATACCTATATGAGTTCTATCAGTGTTCTACTTTTGGTCCTAAATTGAGGTTTGCAGCATTACTGCACATTTTTTCATGTCACAATTATGTTTTATATTAAAGTAAAAGGGCTGCAACTTTACCCATATTGCAAGGAGAAAGAGGGATCAACAAATTTTTGACATTCAAAGCACTAATTATCCCTTAAAAGAAAGGGAGGACAAAATGCAAAAAGGAATTATAAGTTATGACATATTTCCAAAGATTCTCTTCTATACCCACAAGATTACTATTTTACAAATTGATTAGACAGAATTATGCAAAAGACATCAACGATAATTCTTGTGAGCTTCCCTGGAGTTCTTGTTTCTTGTGACTGGAGGGGCATGTACATATGCAATAAAGCATTTTGCAAATGTTCCTTGCGAATTTCTCCAGAGACAAACATGAGAAGATATTTGGTCCAGCACCAAAGGGGTTCCACTTTTCTTTGCATCTCATCATTGTTGAATTTTCTTCCTGATGTATTTGGATTTCACTAGTTCAAAATTCCAGATTTTGGATGGGCTAGGGCTGGATTTTGTTGCATATTCCTCCTCTACTTTGCCAATTGATGGACAAAGCCAAATTTCAGAATAGTGTTTTTCGTTTGACCCAGTGTTTTCCATGGAAGCTGATTCAACTCCCATGCCTTTATCTTCAACTCCTAGACTTCTCTTTTTGACTCCCTTGGTATGTGAGTATCAGTTCATCTGGTACTAGTTTGCCTAATCTTTGCTCCTATGAAGAATTTTGAAAGTGTTTCTCCTTGTCTCGGAGGGATTCTCCAGCTTCATTACTGCATACAGGGGAGGGGATCTCCTTTACTGCAACTATTGTCTCTCTCTTTTGAGATCCTTTGCAGGGGAAGGACCTGTCTTTAGTCAACTTTTGGTGAATGACCATATTCATTGTTGACATTACATCATAATCTGATCATAATCTGATGTCTGCACAAGTCCATTCGTGGAGCTTGAGCTCTTTTGCATCTTGAGGCCAACGTTAGGATCTACATGCACACATATAGGTGCACAAGAAAACGTCTAGGTTTTTCGTCAGCCTTGTCTATGAATTTTCCTAGTTTGTTTACTGTTATTGATGACTTCCAAAGCTTTTTTCATCTTAGAGATTCCATGGGAGATGGAGAACACAGACAAATGCTAGGACAACCCTGGGCACCTCCTCATCTGGATCAATTTCAAAGGCTCATCTATTCAAGCAGAATCCCCAAAAACCTAGAAACTGGAGCCCAGATATAAAGATAAAATTCTCATCTGCCTTATACTGAAAATGGAGAGCAATGAAACCTTTGCTACAAATGGAATACTGATGTCTACCTTATATGTGGGAGCTGCAATGATTCTATATATAGTTGTCCAATGTATTTTGATTCAACCAGGCCTCCACAAACTCTCCAATCAAGGTTTCTTCAACGAGCTGAAGGGCTTTCTCTTCTTGGCTCTCTGAGTAGGATTTCCAAATTTGGAATTCTTTCTATTTTCACAAATTTTGTAGCCTTGGACTACTGCTGGCGGCGTTTTCAGGAAAACAAAACTAGGCTGAGCATGAATTTGTTAGAATTCTACTGCTTCTGGGAAGGACAAAGGAGTCCTGTTGGCAGGGGTAAACCCTAGCAATGATTAGAGATACTCCTCCAAAGCCTCATCTCTCCCTTAACAAATTAGTTGTACTTTCATTCAATTTTATTACTTATTAACAAAAGGATTTAGTTTCATTAAACTGCCATTGAAGAGAAAGGAAATCTTGAGGAAAATCAAGTTTCAACTGTGGTTGTGTGTACCTTTCTTGTATTTGATAACCAATGTAAATTGTTGCAAGAAGGCAATATGGTTGAAATGATGTCCTTGTTGCACCTTGGAGTGGATTTGAAGTAACTACAAAGCCTTATGATATAAAAGGATAACTGTCTCTTGTCTGAATAATTTAAGTTACTAATACTTCACTGTTTGGATTGTAAGATACATGCCTTTGTCATCCGTTGGTTATTTTGTCATTGCATCAACTAAAGTTTCTGAATAGTAGGCTATTGGTCTCCCTTGTTGCAACAATAATTCAACAGTTGCTCTTTGATTTCAAAAGGTAACCAGAGGGTAGGCTTGAAACTCATGCATTACAAATTCTCTACTTCAAGGATTCAAATGCCCCAGAGCAATGGTCCACTAAAACGCTCTGCCTCCATTTATTGATGCATCAAATGACATTGCATCATAAGAAGTGTTGGATAAACTTTCTTAGATGATTTGCTAATCCCACAAATCCTCTTAGCTTTAGGCTCTTGTGGCCTAGACTCTGGCCTATTTAGAATGGCTTTGACTTTTTTGGATATATGCAGAGTTCATCTTGTTAATTTATAGGCCATGGTAAGCAAATTCTACACTTGGAAAAATTATATATAACCCTAGGTAACTTCAAAGCTTGAAATCTATTAGACTGTTAATTTTTTTATTTTTATTTTTTTTATAGCTACAAGTTTGTCAGATATCCAACACACCTAGATCCATCAGATATTCAACATAAATATTTGTTGGATATCCAACGAGCATTCCTCCGTCGGATAGCCTCATTAGATGTCGAATATTTGATGCAAAGTTTCATCATATATTCGATGGACTTTTATTGGATTATTCAACATTCTCTGTTGGAAAATCGATGAAACTATTTGTTAGATGTTTGACGCACTTTTGACAAACATGCATTGGATATGTAACGATTATGTGTTGAAAATTTCGACGAGATATGTAATATCCCCAAATTAGCAATCAACTAATTGGGATATTAATTTTGATTAATTTTGGCAAATCCTAATGTTGGGTGGAAATAAAGTGGGTAGGGGACCCACAATTAATAATTAGGCCAAAGAAAGTCTTTTCCTAAAGTTCCTAAGGGAAAATTGTGGCTCTAGTGGTGGGGTCGAGTTGGCCTTAGGTGGCAGCGTAGAAGAGGCATGAAAAGGACAACGTGAGATTGGCTAGAGGAAGGCAACACGTGATTGGCCAAGGAGAGGCAATGTAGGTCAAAGTGGGACCCAAGGCATACGTTGGGCCTCAATGGATAAAAGGAAGAAGGGCAGGCTCATTCGACATTCATTCATTCAGTGATTTTATTCTTGTCATTTTGACAAAGCACGCTTGAGCCGGAGAGCCAAGTTTGCAGTGCTGTTTAGCACACGAGATCTTTAAGCGGAGATCACAACCTCTGCCTCGGGGGACTTCGAGTGCCCGCTCAGGAGAGGAGTTCCACCTTTTGTGAGGGGATTTTCCATTAGGAACATTAGGAAGAAGTGTAGCCATTTCAGGGCTGCGCAGAAAAGGAGCAGACTGCGTAGTGGAGACGCAGTGTAGTGTGGAGTTTGTGTTGGGAGGTTGGAGAGAAGGGAACTCACACCAGGAGATTTGGAGGGGAGGCTAGCCATCTCCTACTAGGGATTATTGTAGCATTCCGAAGGCATTTTACAGCAGTCCCTTCTAGTGGTTCGATTTCCCCAACAGTTTATTGAGCCAAGCCCAAGAGGGCCAATTTTCGAGGTTAAGCTTTGGGCGAACCCTTTCCTGGGTTATTTGAAGAGAAACCAAGATTAATTTGGCAGAATTTTCTGAGCATATTTGAGGTGCCAAACAGAGATCTGAACTCAGTGAGCAGTTAGAGGAGCTAGGGGAAATTGGGTCGAAATTCTGGGGTCAACATTTGGCCAATTCCTTCGCGGGTTTTTGTGGGTTTATTGAGAGGATTCCGGTGACCAATTCCCGGAATTTTCTAATCTCGAGAGCTAGGCCAACCAGTGGTCTGAAACCAGGTGGTAACAACAAATTCCAGGATTGGGCAACGCAGTGGGAGAGCCATGCAAAGCATACTTCAGTAGAGGATTTGCTAGGATTAGAGTTGTTCTTCAGCTTGCCTTGAGCAGGCCCAGGTGCTATCTTTCTAAGCACCATATTGTACTCTTTCCAAGCATTTTAATAAAATGGCTTAGCGCTGTATTTTGGCTTAAGTTCATGTATTTTTAATGGTGTTTTCTATTTTGTTGTAGTTGTCTATTTGCACTTTATTTATTGTTAATTCCCATTTAGGGATATTACAGTGGTATCAGAGCTTTGTTCTTGGCTCAGCCGTGGGGATCTTTTCCTATGAACAAGGAGGGTAGGCAGTAGAGGTGGCAAATATGGGGGAGTGAAGGAGCAAAGGGGAATCGACATTTGGTAGCATCTTAAAGGCCCTAAATGATTTAGCCAATGAACAGAAGGGAATGTTGGAAGGACTCAAGCAACATAATAGGAATAAGAGCATCCATCATGAGTTCCTAATTGGGGAGACTTCAGGGGTCTCACAATAGTGTGACCACCCTTTACTAGCCACTCACCCGCTAGCCTTTAGTAGGCCAACCAGGATCACGATGCCTACTTTTTTACCTCTAGTACTGAGTGAGCAAGATAGGCAGCATGATCATATACCCATGGGAAATTATTTCCGAGAATGGCAGTCCATGGGGGAAAACTTCAGAGTGGCTTTGTCCTTCAAAGATTACTGCCAGCTCAGGCGGGATGAAGAAGGGAGGAACAGTGGGGGGTATAGCACACAGAGTTCAGAGTTGCAGGGTACCATTGGGAGGACACCTTTTCCCACGTGGACACCTTTTCTCATGTATGATGGATCCACTAATTGCACAGCTCGGGATCGGGTGGAAAAGTTGGATAGCTCTTTCCAGCTTGATCGAATAACAGAGGGGGAAGCCATCAAAATGGCTACTTCGCACTTGGAGGATGAGGGCACACAGGATTGTGGGGAGCTCGTAGATACACCTAGTGTGACGTAGGACTCACCCTTGTTGGAGACTTCCTTGACCGTGCCGATTGACATCTTAGTGGAGAGAGTAGAGCCTACCCCAGTAGAGCCATTTATTGAGGTGATGATCGGAGTCGTGTTTGAGTTTTTGGGTGACAACCGCACGCAGCAAATGGGTGAGGTGCCAGGAGTTGTATCCACCTTTGATGAGGCACTAAGAGATACAAAGGTAGAGCAGGAGGACATTCCTTCTGTATGTCAGGATGAAGACTCTTCTTTAGATGAGTTCATGGGGTCATATGAGGATGCTTCTGGGGAGCATGAGCAGTTATGCAGAGTTGATGACAGTAGGTCGGTTTCGTATTCCAGTGTGCATGTGGTATCAGGGGACTCTATGGGAGATATTCAAGATGATGAGTCACTTGTGATGATTCATTCGGAACAACTTATGGTACAACTAGAGGGCACATTAGAACGTCAGAGCAACCCCCTTTAGGCACACATAGATGGGGCTAGCAACACGGTTGGGTCACCTTTGGCCATTGGAGAGAGAGAGAGGGAGCTACCTAGTCAGATCTCATACGTTGACTTGGATAGTGAGATGAGATGACCTGAGTTGCAGAGGGTGCAACATCTGCATGTCAGGGTTGCTTTAGGTGCAGGAGTTCACGCATTCGATCCCTCTCTTGGGGTTGGATGGCGAGAGATTCTAAGTTGGTACCCAGGGGAGTGGGTTATAGATATGTTGATGCACTGAGGTGTAGCTCATCAAGAGCTTCCAGGCACTGGGTTTACCGGAAGCTCGGACTGGCATTGGGATCTGGGCGGGACTACCTGTCACTTCCCAGGTATGCTGGTTTACTACGACTTGGAGGGTATAGTTGACCAAGCAGTTGAGCATGCACGTTCACTAGGGGAGTTTCAGTCAACACTAGTGTCCAACCAGTTTAGGTACAAACTTCTTGCGTTGTCTTGGTACGAGGATTGTACACAGGATCACAGGATGATCAACATACTCTGGAAGGAGTTTGACAGAGGAGGGGGCATTGGTAGGCCACCAGACTGTGCCTTGCATGGAGATGGGGATTCTTCGCATTTGTGTGGGGCACAAAAGACACTAAGGAGCAGAGCAAGATTGGCATCGCTATTGGTACCTAGGGAGATTCACTTCTCGGGTCCCTAAGGGAGGATTTGGAAAGGAGATCCATTCGTTGGAGAGTATGGTGATGCGACAGTGGAGGTGATGATACCTTTAGAGTATGGGCTGACGCATATGGATACAATCTTAGGCCATCACACCCTGGGACGTGTAGGAGCATCCATCATTGGGTAGTGGTCTGTAGATGGTCATGGAGATGCATGGGGGTGTGTTGTAGTATGTCAGACTGCGTTGCGGAGTAGGAGTGCTTCCCATCGCATTGAGTACATGCGGGGAGTGACAGGTGCGGCGACGCAGGATGGACACATGATGGTACAGGGCAGTATAGCTATTATTGAGGGTATCCAGTGGTGTACAGGGGCAAGTTGCGACATACAGTGGCAGGTCGAGGAGTGCGGTGATATTGGTGGTATGCAGTGACACATGATGTGGAGCAGTGGGCTCTTGGAGCGTTCCCTCCAAAGAGACATGTGGACATGAGCAGTAGGTGTGCCATGGGATGCAACTCACCTAGGATCGATGAGGATCTTGTTGAGCATCTGGAGATGCCACGTTTAGTGGAGACAGGGCTATGAGGGTGTTATCAGCAAATCCGAGGCAGAGAGAGTGTCATATGGAGGACTACTCTTGAGCATTCAGGTAGACTCTTGGTCACACCCTTTGGGACATACCTACCCATCATCCTCCAGTGTTGCTTATGGTCGCAGAGTGTTTGGTTGGTGCTCCTTGACACTCTCCATTTAGGCAGCAAGGTATGGGAGGCTCACCCTAGACAGTTGGATGAGATATCGCGTGTCATGAACTGGGGCGAGACCCTCCAGTTGAGACACTTGGTAGGTGCACAAGTTGACGGGTCTAGGCTTAGGGATGGCAGGGTTGATTGCCAAGGTAGCATATGTTCCACCCTTGGGCTCACATTTGAGGGACAGTAGATAGTAGACTTTGCCTATAGGAGGGTACCGAAACTGTGAGCAGTATCCAGGTGTATCAGCAGGAGTTGGGATAGCGGATATCACGATGTGGTCTGGCAGGAGCAGGGAAGGTACGCATGCGTGGGACAGACTCTTGATACTTGCGGTCCACCCAGGGGATACATACATGGGTCAGAGATGAGGGCCAAATGGGTTCTAGCAAGTAGCAATGCTACGTAGCAGCATCCCGCGGGGAGTGGGAGTTGCGAGCTCCTAGTATGGTTGGGGGATCCAGGGGTCTGTTGGGTAGGTGGATCACTCCACTTTGTGACGAGCAGGGACAAAGCAGATGGTGATCCAGTCCACCTTGGGTTTGACACTTGGGGGAGCACTGAGACCTCCATTGCATGGCGAGGCAAACTTATCATGTTGTTGCTCAGGGTCATGATTGACGATGGAGGGGTAGATATCAACATCATGGAGATGCTCGGGCAGGGTGAGCTTTGCCTTCACAGATTTTTCGCCACAAGGCCCCACGAGAGAGGGATACAATCTGTGCACGATGGGGGGTATCTCATAGTCAGAGTAGCACAATGACAACATGGTGGCACCTCTATGAGATTAGCAGGGGACCCAAGCATTACAACTCTACACAAATTGATAACCTCTAGGGGTGAGCTGTATACTACATGGGGAGATCATGTAGATCTTCCATTGGGCTTTAGCGAGTCACTGATGGAGTGGGGGACTTCATTAGTATAGCGAGTTGTTTAGCGGGATGATAGCAGGAGGGTCTCATGTGAGCGAGACACTATCTTTGCAAGGATTAGGCGGTATCTTCGACTGTTTACTCTTGGAGTGAGTGGGATGGACTACTTAGTAGGGAAACTTAACAAGCAGCTGGGCATAGTGCCACATTATCATGATTCCCTACTCATTGATGATGTTCAGAGGGCTTCTGCTACTTGTTCCGGGCAGGATGGTGAGTGGAGCAGGGGGAGCTTCATGTTGGACATGATGGGTTGGGATCCGGTTATTGAGGGATCCCTTCATATCTGGGGGATGCAGAGGTTAGGGATGATTTAGTGGCGCATCTGGGACCCTGACACAACTTTGCAGTGACAGTGGGGAGCGTCAACTAGAGAGGATGCTTGTTCAACCAGTGCTTGAGGACAAGCAATTTTGGGCAGGGAGGACTGTAATATCCCCAAATTAGCAGTCGACTAATTGGGATATTAATTTTGGTTAATTTTGGCAAATCCTAATGTTGGGTGGAAATAAAGTGGGTAGGGGACCCACAATTAATAATTAGGCCAAAAAAAGTCTTTTCCTAAAGTCACTGAGGGAAAATTGTGGCTCTAGTGGTGGTGTTGAGTTGGCCTTAGGTGGCAACATAGAAGAGGCACGAAAAGGACATCGTGAGATTAGATAGAGGAAGGCAGCACGTGATTAGCCAAGGAGAGGCAGTGCAGGTCAAGGTGGGACACAAGGCATACGTTGGGCCTCAATGGATAAAAGGAAGAAGGGAAGGCTCATTTGGCATTCATTCATTCAACTATTTTATTCTTGTCATTTTGACAAAGCACGCTGGAGTAGGAGAGCTAGTCTGTAGTGCTGTTTAGCACAAGAGATCTTCAAACGAAGATCTCAACCTTTGCCTCGGGGGACTTCGAGTGCTCGCTCAGGAGAGGAGTTCCACCTTTTGTGAGGGGATTTTCCATTAGGAACATCAGGAGGAAGCGTAGCCATTTTTGAACTGCACAGAGGAGGAGCAAATTGCGTAGTGGAGGACGCAATGTAGTGTGGAGTTTGTGTCGGGAGGTTGGAGAGAAGGGAATTCACACCAAGAGATTTGGAGGGGAGGCTAGCCACCTCCTACCAGGGATTATTGTAGCATTCCGGAGGCATTTTACAGCAGTCCCTTCTAGTGATCCGATTTCCCCAGCAGTTTATAGCGAAGCCCAAGAGGGCCAATTTCCGAGGTTAAGCTTTGGGTGAACCCTTTCTGGGTTATTTGAGGAGAAGCCAAGATTAATTTGGCAGAATTTTCTGGGCAAATTTGAGGTGCCAAACAAAGATCTAAACTCAACCAGCAGCGAGAGGAGCTAGGGGAAATTGGGTCGAAATTCAGGGGTCAACATTTGGCCAATTCCTTCGCGGGTTTTTGTGGGTTTATTGAGATGAGTTTAGTGACCAATTCCCAAATTTTTTTGAGCACAGGAGCTAGGCCAACCAACAGTCTGAAACTAGGCAGCAGCAACAAATTCCAGGACTGGGCAGCGCAGTGGAAGAGCCATGCAAAGCATCTTTAGCAGATGATTTTCTAGGATTAGAGGTGTTCTTCAGCCTGCCTTGAGCAGGCCCAGGTGCTATCCTTCTAAGCACCATATTGTACTCTTTCCAAGCATTATAATAAAATGGCTCAGTGTTGGATTTTGGCTTCAGTTCATGTATTTTTAATGGTGTTTTCCATTTTGTTGTAGTTGTTGTCTATTTGCACTTTATTTACTGTTAATCCCCATTTGGGGATATTACAAGATATCCGACAAAGAGTTATCAAATATCCGATGACAACATGTTCGTTGGATTACTCGACAAAATTACATCAACGAAACTGGGAGCCATGCCTTGTGGGTGTATCTACATAATTTCATTGAAAAAATGACGGACTATCGTTGAATTTTAGTGCATTAGGAAGTAGTGAGCTTGTAAGTTGCTTTAAGGGGGGCTCCTCACCGCTCTTAAAAGGTTTGACTTTTATAGGCGACGTTTTTTCGGGGGGGGGGGGGGATGGCGGTTTAAAAACCTATCCACAAAAGTCACTTTTAAGGGGGTTTCCAAGCCTTCACAACTTGCCAGACTAGCTGAATATACTTAGCCTTTGCAGTGTTGAGTGTTACAGATTTTTGCTTCTTGCTCATCTAGGATATCATAGCAAAACCTAAACTGTACCAACATTCTGATGTGCTTTCTTGTCTTCGACACTTCCTTCCCATTGGAATTTGTGTATCCTTGTAGCTGTACTTCACCATTTGAGATATTCTCAATCCATGATTGACTGTACCATGGAGATATCTCAAGTTCTCAACACATGATTCGCTGCAATCCAATGTACATACCTAGGTTACACCATCAAGTGGCACAGAGTATTCACTGCAAGCAAATATTAGGTCTGGTATTAAATCAAGGATCCGATCAACTGTTGATACATAGAGGGATCCACCAAATCTGAGTCAGAGCCTCTCAGCTTCTTCAGATTGGTCACCGTGGAAGTGGACATGGACTTGCAGTCCATCATTCCAAATCTTTGAAGGATCGTAATAATATACTTCCCTCAACCAAGGAAGATCTCACCCGACTTCTGGCACACTTCTAATCTGTTAATTTTGGATTAACATGTTCTTTGCTTAGGTTAGTTATCTTATTCAACCATGTGCCCATTAAATCATTAGCAATCACATTAAACGTTAACTAAAGAAAGAACATGAATGAAAAGTGCTGAAGACAAGCCAAGATAGAGGAACATGAGAATATGGCTCAAGCCAGGGAAAAACCCCAAGAAGGGGAAAACCCTTGATCAATCTTCATATTAAATATATCAAATGTCTATCAGAGAGAGATATGAGAACAATAATCTAATGTCAAGGCAGACTAGCCAATTTATCTAACATTACAGCCTTTAAACTGTTCAATGGTGCACACAAGACTGCAATCCTGATATACTGAAGAGGGTTAGGGCTGCTGGCGAATAACTAGTGACCCTTCTAACTGAATCAGAATACTCCCTCTTAACTGTGGCTAGGCTTGACAAGAAGGATGCTACCCTTTGCTAGTCCTAAGGGTCAGATCTGTGGCTCCTCGTGAAGCATCAGTCTTCCAAACGGCTGTGGCCTTTCTCTGAGTCAACAGGCAGCAAAATACTCGGTCAAGATACCATGAATACCCTCCTGGGTCATAATACAGTTCACTGAGCTGCTCCTCAAAGTATTTCGATCACTGATTCAAAGGTTACACTCTCTGTCTAGGCAGCAGTGTACTCCTTGTGCCTGTGGTTTAGAGAGAAGACCCAACACCGGGCCTATCAACCCTTCAACAAGGTACTCCAACTTTGCTGTAGCTACGGCAAGCTGTGCGGCCCAGAAGAGGAGGTAAATAACAATATAAACTAGCACCGAATGGTCCATACATACTTCAGATGTCACGACCCTGTTCCTTCTAGAGATCTGCACCAAAACGTCAAGACAAACCTTGCCCAAACTCTTCTTTCTGCCCTAGTCCAGCAACATTCAGAGGTAGATATGATTTGCTCTTCCAAGTTCTATCAATAATCATATCAAATGAGGATGGAGGGTGACTATATATATACAAATAGATATGATGATTTTCCCTTATGGAGGTGAAGCCGACCTTGACACTTTGCAGGCAAATTCAAATTTCAAAATTTCAAAATTTTCCCGCCTTGATAAGGTTATGCCTGTAAAATTTCTTTTGAATGAATAAGTACTTTTACTTATCTAAACTTGGTGATCCTTAGGTTGATTTTGATTCTCTCGAGAAGAGGAGTTTAATGCAAGGATTATCTTCATCGAATAAGCTGTCCAAAGTGGAATTTGGCCCTAGTTGACGATTTTAACACTCCCTCTCAACTAGGGAGAATTCCACCTACCAATCCATCCATCATCATGCCATCCTGTCGCAATGAACCATCTCTGTTCTGCTGAACACTGATATGAATAATAAAGAAGAATTGATTGAGAGCGAGTCACAAGACCTTGCCACTCTCCATTGACAAAAGTCACTCCACATAACCATTCAGACTTGATCCCAAGTGATCAAGTTAAAAAAAAAGATCATACATCCTAGAAATAGGGAGTACGAGAGTACACGATGCGTCCATTGGTAGTGCTATGGTCCCTATCCATTTTTCCCAACTCATTGGCCAGATGAGAGGTACTTCCCATGTGTCCCAGACAAACATGGGTAGGATGATGCAGGAACACCAGAAGGGAAAGAATATATCACATCCTGCTCATAATCACACATAGGGAGAAACCGCATCCTACAAACACACATCACAATCACATGTAGGGAAAGGATGAACCACATCCTACAAACACATGGTCATAACCATATGTAGGGAAGGGATGAACCACCTCCTACAATCACATCTCACAATCATCGTAGGGAAAGGATAAACCACATCCTACATGCATGCAAAACAACAATTGTAGGAAGTATCCAACATGTGGGGAAAGGATGAACCACGCCCCACCGACATGTCAATAGATGCCTATATGCATCTTTTACTGGGGTACCCGCAGGAGAAGGTGAACCACTCATCCTATGCATATGTCATTAATAGTAGGGGAAGGTGAACCACTTACGCTACACACATGTGTTTGCAATCGTAGGGGAAGGTGAACCACTCATACTACAGATATGTCAACCACCATGGGGTAAAGAAGAATTCAAACTTGAGAGAGAGTTGGAGAGAGTTGAAGATTGTGAGAGAGAGACTTGGAGAGTAAGAGCACAAGTTGGTGAGCCAAGGTTGATTTAGTGCTTCAGTGTTGATTCAATTGAAGGGAAGGTTGATTCAATGTATGCATCTGCTGCTACTACTGATTTACAACATAGATCTTGGTAGCACTTAGTAATCTTCTGCTTTTTGCATATCTCGATGAAGAAAATATTTGACTGATTTTACTCCCTCTTACCCAGGGGGGACCACAACCTAAACTTGTCTTTTCAGGGTGCACAATGTTCATCAGACACCCTGCTTATCATGAGATCTGTCCACTTAGACATGTCATAAAACAGGTATGCCTTTTGATGTAACATATTAAGTGATATGTGAAATACTGGATTCACGGAATCTTCTTCTGCACTATACAACAAAGATGTGCACAAATGGCTCACTGAATAGCTAATTCAAACGGCTTCATAGTAAGCCAAGCTTGCTGCTATATACATCCAGCCTCAATGGTGCTTCCAGAGCGACCGAATCAAGAGATAAAGCACTAGTTGTGCTCTTTCCATCCCTCACACGGTTGATTGAGGCAGCATCAGAATATGGAATCTTAGATTCCAGCAACATACTTCAGATTATAGATAATAGAATCACAGAGATATCTCAATAAGCGGTTGACCAATATGAGAGGCTCATCCGTAAATCGACTCAGTTTTCATAGCTGATTTAACAAGAACACCAGGGATCTCACAAGATATACATATGTAGACTCATCAGACCTTTAAGTGCATGAAAGTGTGTATCAGGCTACATCTTTCATCTTGACTTTAAAAATCAACTTCCTCTTATATTGATAACCGAGAGGGTCACAAATTGGACATTACCAGTAACTGCATCCTTTTAGTCCATTCACGGTTTGTTCATAATACAATTATTGAGCCATTCATGACTTGCCCCTTTTCTGTTAGACTCTTAGGTCCATGTGCCAAAGTCATTAATAATGCAGCTTCTGTGCAGCCTTTCAAGTAACAAGGATAGATCAAGGCAAAATTAGAGTAATCAGATATCATGACTTGCCTTTATCAATAAACATCGGGCAAGAGGAGTCATACTGCCAGGGATTCTATAGCTCCCTCTGAAGCTTTGCTACATATGAACATGCAAGTGATGACACTTCCCACGAGGCGACTTCAACAACAAGTTTCTGGGAAGTTATTATAGAGTAAAGAATCATCATGATCCTTCTACAATCATAGTGAAGAAGTCCTCCCATGAGATCATTCCAGAACAACGTGCTTAATTATGCACATTTTCCTTCCAGTGCTTTCTTTATGAGGCACCTGTAGTAGCCATAGACAAATACTGTCGAGCACAATATGTGATAATAAAGAATGAAATCAAACCATCATTAATCATCATACTTCACAAACCTTTTGTACTTTATGATTATAAAGGTTGCTTGCAAGTTCCTGTGTTGTGATGCTACTTTTTCTAACAGATATTCAAATGTGCTGCACCCTTTGGTGAAGACAAAGATGTTGTCATTTCTTTTGCTGAGAGATCCCTGTAACTTCTTTATAGAAGATAACCTTTCAAAGGATGATAATCAAACTTTCCAGAGTTCATATCTGTCTTGTTCACAACCTCGATTGTTAACAAGACTGTAACGCTGTCTTAAATTTATAGGTACTGTAACGTGTCACCATTGCTACTGAGCAGTACTGATGTCATACATAATGCTGGTCCATAAATAGTGGTCAGCTTAAGGTAACTTACATAGAACATTACCACATATAACTGTGAGGGAACCAAGAAAGATCACTGCTCAGAATTTTATGATAGCTTTTCAAACTTTCAGGAGGACCACTTCTTCTTGAGAGATGACTTCAGCAGAATTTCTATTCTGCTTCTGAATGCTGGGTATAAAAGATTTCAAGGAGACTAATTCTCCTCAAACTGAGAGAGGATTGTTTTTGCAAAAATCAAAGGTTTCCACTGCTTGTGACCAAAAATTTATTGAGGTCTATTTCTGGGATCTCAATAAACCTACTGTAAATCAACATCTCCACAGGTTGACTCAACTGATATAAGCAGTTTTGAATTGTGTACATATATATATGAGTTGATCAGGTCACTATAGGAAGTGCAAGATTCATACTATCAGCATCACTGCATTAGTCTCCATATATCTTACTGCCCTCATCTAGGAAAGTCACTGACATTTAGAATTTTGAGGTTAAAATAGATTACTTTCCAGAATTTAAGTCACTGCTATGAGATTTGCTGAGTGTTACTGTCCATGTGACATATACATCACTTACTGTGTCATGGCTAATATAGGCTGGCTAAAACTTGAAATTAAACTACATTGCATGTATGGTAACACAAATAGCAAATGCAATTCGAAGGTCAAAGGTCATACCTGGAAAATGGAGATAAAAAATGTAATTGCATGGATTAAAAACTGCAAGCATGAAAATGCAACTATAGAATTTGCCCAAGTATTTATTTTACATGTTTATAACTTTATAGGTTGATTGGAGGCAAAGCCTTTACTAAATGGAAGTACTTAGTACCGATGTCCGAATTACATTGCTTGAGATTTTTGGATATGCTGTGCTATTTTTTTTGTAATGAAGCATGAGAATACTGAACTTCTGATATATGGTTTTAGTCTGGGATGTATTTTCAAGCACTCTAAATATTTTATTTGTTTTGCGGAAAAGACTGCCTGTAGAGATTGCTAACTGACATTTGTGCTGCACCTCCCATTATTAATGGAAGGATAATTCTGTTTTGGAGATTATTGTATGGTATTATAAACGTAGAAAGATTTTAGTTATTGATTTATTTATATTTTTGCAGAGCTCATCTGAAGGATGGTTGACTGGCATTGGAAACAACTTGGGAAAGCACTTCTTACTACTTATGCTATTTTTGGAGCAGCATGGTTGTGGAATGAGACATCACCTCTGGGTTGGTGGACATTGAAGCCTCGGACTAAGGTATAAGACCCATCATTAATAGCGTTTATCTTTTCTGTTCAAGTGTTTTTGTAGGAGAGGGTTTAGATGTAATTTCCTTCACTCTGTTTGTAGATATATGTTAATTCTATATGAGATAGGTATGCAATCTGACCTACCATGAGAGAAATATTTCTTACAGTTGATATGTATTATGAAATAGAAAGAAAAAGAAATGGCACATCTTTATGAGCGTCGGGAGTTTCCTTACCCTGGTGATGAGGAAGCAGTCAGAGAGTTCATTGAAAAGGGTGGTTCCTGGGGGACAACAATAGGGCCTAGAGGCCTCATTGATAGATCTGGGGGTAATGTTCAGAAGAAACTTCAGGAGGAAAAAATTGAAAGAGAAGCAAAAAAATTGTGGCTCCGAATGCGGAATGAAGTGATTCAAGACCTCCAAGATCAAGGCCACGAGATTGAATGAGATGACAAAATTGTAGACTTGTATGAATTAGCATTCAGTTTTCTCTGAAAAGTCCACGATTATGAAATACTAATAAAACCAATATCCATCATAAGATCATAAGTTCTTATGAGAAATTGAGTACAGGGAAATAAATTGGAGGCGAATTATCATCTTATAAATCATATGATAGGGAGAAGCTCTTTTTGTTCAAAATTATTTCCTTTCTGGTAGAATGTTTTAGTAGGATAATGTGTTCACAAGTTTGTCCATTGTTGCTTGAGAGGACATTAGTCTTTTTTAAAGCAGGGATGATCTTGATTATTCACATAGAAGCGATGAGAAAGTGCATCAGTAGAAGATGCAAATATAATATTTCTTGATGATAACTGCCGAGTCAAAATAAAGAGGCAGAGATGGTGCACATGTACTAGGTCAACAAATTGCATTAATCTTCATTTATTCTATTCTTATAGCGAAAGTTAGACACAGTAAAATAGATATTCGATTGACATGACATAAAAACATAAATCACAAAGTGTTTTCTTTCTTAATTAAAATCAAACCTCATTTATCAAAGGTTGTAGAGATTCAACACTCTGCAGCAATATATTTAGTATTTACCTATAATTAGTTGTGTAATAGTAAAATGAGAAGCCGAGGATATGCTGATAAAATGTTGAAAAAATGGGCCTTTCCTTCTAAACAAAATTTGAGAAAAAGAATTATGAGATGAAAAAACTGTTAGAGAATCAGAAAGGCAGAAAGATCCTCTTGTCTTTGATTATTTACTTGTGATCTTCTTTAGTTATTATTATGTTCTTCTTATCAGTTCATCAAGCAAATATCAAAGCAAATACACATAGATCAAGGACACCATATGTAGGCCAGCAGCCAGGGCAAAACCCCCCTCGTGGGGAAAACCCAGTCAATAATTCTTCCTTCAATAGTAATATTTGAGACTCTAGACCTTGAACCGAACTTTCTCCACACCAAGTCAGCCTTCCTTGTGATCCTTCCTGAATTTGGCAGCAACAGCAGCAGTAGCAACACTATGATGACCTGGAAATTTGTCCTTGCTTCTTGAGACTTCGACCTCGAGGTAGAGACTTCGATGTCGTTTCGAAGACTTAGATTTAGGCCCAATAAAACTTCTCCAAGCAGCATCATTCAGCAAATCAAACTTCAACTTCCTCTTCTATTGGCAGCAGCACCTTGCAAGCAACTGGTGCAGCAACTTTTGCAGCAAAACTTTGAGTACTTCGATCTCCCAAACTATAGCTCGAAATGCAAAGAGTTTAGTGCCAAAATTTCGATTTTCTTCAACTCTGTAAGTGTGCCCAAAACCGAATCCAGAAAGTCCTCCAAAATTTCTCAATTTTTCCTTGTTGCAGCTTCTAGATTGAATTTCTAAGTTGCAGTGAGATGGTTCCAAGTGAGTTCGATTCCACTGTATATATAGACTTCTGATGAGTTCGAAATACTAGATTTGAGGCTGACTTGATCACATTAAGGCCAACTTGATGTGGAGGCTTCATAAATCATATTTTACTCAATACTTGACCTAATTGCATGATTCAAAAGCCCAATATGGATCAATTTAAATCTGCAATAAACCTATACACTCATAATAAAATCTAGAAGTCCACAATAGGGACTTTGGCCTAAAATAAATACGATCCAAGCATGAAAACCGTGCTTTAATAAATCATTTTATAATAATATAAAATTCTTTTCTTTATTCTTTTGACAAGTACAATAAGTATTGACTCAAGTACAATTTATGAAGACCGAACCAATTTTTTTCTTTAGACACTTAAATGAAGAATCTTTAGACACTTAAATGTCATGGATTAGATTCCTAACCAGGGAACTCTATCCATTGGTCACTCGACATTTTAGGCACCACAATGCCACGGACTCGATTCTTGACCAAGGCAATCTACCCAAGTGGGACTAAGATGGACTAAAGCTTTTAACCTCTATAAGTACCATCAGGCTTACTTACTAGCCATCAACCCAGGGAACTAGTTGCACATCCACCTGATGCCATCCTCCCAACCAGACATCAACACAAAGTGTTGTCCTGATGTCTTTCCAGGCAATGCTTCACTCACAATTTACAAAGCCTCATCACACCTTGATCCAACAGATCAAGGACAACCAATCTCTCCCAATCAAACTGATTGGTAACCTTTAGAATTCATATGTTAGACTTTCCATTGGGGATTCATACAAATCTTAGATTTCATATAAAAGAGTCAATTGAGATTAACCACAGCTCAGACATTGTCATGATCAACTTTCACTAGAGTTAGATGCATACCCTAGATTTCAAATCAATTAATAAAACATATCATGAAGAGCTTCTCCTAGAATTCAATAAACACATCATAAGTAACTTCCACTAGGATTCGATGTAAACCCTATATTTTCCATCTTTAAATTCTCAACACATATTATATAGATTCAAATCAACATACATACTAGAGAATTTAATCATTACTAGGATTTTATTTATAGACCCTAGACTTTTCAATCATCATCCTAGATCTTTCAAACTTTGACTAAGGTTTGTTTCCAAACCCTAGATTCTTAGGACAATTAGAAAATAGGTCAACACACATATCTAGGAGATCACCATTATAAGCACATCATATGTTAGTCAACATTAATACATTAGACATATTTTGAACTAGACTAGGCTAGGGATTCAATCAAGAGAACATATACCTAGGGTTTCACTCCTAGGGCTTTCCATAACAAGGATTTTACCTGTAGACCTAACCAAAACCTGGGGTTTTAGTTCATTGTCAATGTAAATCCTTATTATATTAGATTTCAAAGGTTTGAGATTTCAAACATCATTTTCAACTCTAGCAAGTTTGGAGTTTCTATGATCATATCAAAATCCCAAACACGACATTATCAATACTTTAATTAGAATATCAATTTCTTCATAAGTATCCCTAACTAGGTTTAGGGTTTCACACATTATCAACATACCCTTAGGGTAGGGTTTTCTAGAGAACCTTCTTAAGGTTCTATTTATATAAGCAATCAGAGGTGTGTGAGGTGGGTAGATTCATCAGGTGATGAATCATTCCAAACAAGAATCCTTTTAGGATTCAGTAGAGCTAGACATAACAATAGATAGTAACATAGAAATGGATATTTCAAAGAGAGTATGAAGACTACATATTTCAATACATACCTTAGATTCTTTGACAAACCTTTTGACTTATGTGGCCTTCTTATTTGATCCTTGAAGCCTTTCTCCATGATTCTTGAACATCCAGGAGATTGATTACTAGACAAGGAATAGAGGTAGACAAGTGATTAATATGTAATATAATCAAAATCTTAAATAGGCACATGAATACAAATAGAGGGATTGAGATACTTATCTTGAGGAGTAGTTGTGGGCTCCCTCCCAAGCTTGAGCGAAAATGTAAAACTTATAAAACAAAGAAATACATATCCAAGAAGATGTTAAACCTATACTACATAAAATATACAAATGAAACATAAGATGGAAGGGACTTAGTAGTGCAAGTCCCTTAGTTCTTCTTCATTCTTTGCTTTCTTGGGGGATGATGTTCCTTCAACCATGTTTGCATGATCTCTATCTCTTTTCTTGCTCCTAGGGTTGTCAGGGCAATCACTCCTATAGTGTCCCATCTTGTGACAATGATAACACTTGATCTTGGACATGTCAACCTTTTTCTTTGGCCCTTTCGTCTTGAATCTTCCTTTATAATGAGCAACATAAGCATTTGATATTTCTTCATTGTTGGTTACCATGGGGACTCTTAATTCTTCTTGACTGCAAGCTGTCCATAGCTCCTCAAAGGTGGGAGTTTCTTTCCAGCTATTGAGAGCTGAAGCAAAGGAACCCCAAGAAGGTGGTAGTTCGAGAATGGTTGTAATCACTAGTTCTTAATCAGGTACTATTTCATCAATGGCAAGAAGCTCATCCCTTATCCTTGGTATCCTTACAAAGAAAGAGGAAACAATATCCTTGTTTTTCATCTTAGTAGTTCTTAGTTCATTCTTCAGGCTTGCCACCTTTTCAACGTTCTTGATGGTGAATAGTTTTGACAAAGCCTCATACATCCCCTGAGCATGATCTATATTTGCTATGAAGGGGACAAGATTGTCCTTTATACCTTCAACCAACAAAGCCATAGCTACTAATTCCAATTCTCTGTACTTCACCTTATCGGCATCACTTGATTCTTCTATAGGCCTTTTCATTTTTCCTTTAAATCTAAGACCTTGTTCTTTTCAAGGATGATGTTAATCCTTTTCTTCCGAGACCTATAATTTGCAGCTCAAGTTTGTTCTCTCCCTTGATAGTGTTAGACATCTTTCTTGAAGATAGTGGAGACTTCTTTCCTCTAGTGAACATCTTATGACTTCCTTGATCAAGTCCTTGAGATTGCCTTTTCCTCCTTTCTTCACCAAAGCTCTGATTCCATGATAGAGAATCAAAAAGGCAAAAAGATCCTCTTGTTCTTGATTATTTAATTGTGAACTTTTTTAGTTATTATTATGTTCTTCTTATCTTTATTCTTATCAGTTCATCAAGCAAATATCAAAGTAAATACACATAGATCAAGGACACTAGATATAGGCTAGCAGACAGGGCAAAACCCACTCGAGGGGAAAACCCAGTCAGTAATTCTTCCTTCAATAGTAATGCTTGAGACTCTAGGCCTTGACCGGAACTTCCTCCACACCAAGTCAACCTTCTTTATGGTCCTTCCTGAATCTGACAACAACAACAATATTAGCATCACTATGATGACCTGGAACTTCGACCTTGCTTCTTGAGACTTCGACCTTAAGGTAGAGACTTTGATGTAGCTTCAAATACTTAGATTTAGGCCCAATACAACTTCTCCAAACAACAACATTCAACAAAACAAACATTGACTTCCTCTTCTCTTGGTAGCAACACCTTGGCAGCAACTGATGCAGCAACTGTTGCAACAAAACTTTGAGTACTTCGATCTCCCAAACTATAGCTCGAAATGTAGAGAGAGTAGTGCCAAATTTTCAATGTTCTCCAACTCTATAAGTGTGCCCAAAACCGAATCCAGAAAGTCCTCCAAAATTTCGCAATTTCTCCTTGTTGCAATCTCCAGATCGAATTTCTGAGTTGGAGTGAGATGGTTCCAAGTGAGTTCGATTCCACTGTATATATAGGCTTCTGATGAGTTCGAATTACTGGATTTGAGGTTGACTTGATCACCTTAAGGCCAACTTGATGTGGATGCTTCATAAGTCATATTTTACTCAATACTTGACCTAATTGCATGATTCAAAAGTCCAATATGGATCAATTTAAACCTGCAATAAACCTATAGACTTATAATAAAACCTAGAAGTCCACAATAGGGACTTTGACCTAAAATAAATATGACCCAAGCATGAAACCCATGCTTTAATAAGTCATTTAATAATAATATAAAATTATTTTTTTTATTCTTTTGACAAGTACAATAAGTATTCACTCAAGTACAATTTATGAAGACCGATCCTAGTTACATTCTTAAACAAAAAATAGTGTGAAAAGTTGTTAATTGGATTTAAAAGGTGGAAATATAATTAACAATTAATACAGGTGGCCATTTCAAAAATGGTCTTATATTGATTGTTTTTGGGTCATGATTATTAGGGGTCCTCTCCTACGTTTTTCAGGGGTAGTTGTGCACAACAATTAGGGAACCCATTCACTTTGTTAATGCTTTTTCCAACAAGCTAAAGAAGACCTAAAGGCTAAAACATAGCATTGAGTAAACATTATGACACTGACAAGGCTCCCTTTTTTGGGACAACTCACATTTGTCCTGCGCAACATTGCTTCTTATTATCTTACCGCTATCAAGCTAGGGTTAAGGCTCTTGCATTTTAGTGCTTTAGTTTTTTAGGTTGTTTTGACATGATTATAAAATGTAGTTTCATCCTCTTGTTAGAGAGTTTTTGAAAATGGGTGTAGTCATTACATCTTTTCTCAAAGATAAGTCACCACCATTCAAACTATTTTATGTTGCTTTGTATATTGCAATGTTTTCACCATTTGATTCATTAATAGAAGTTGGTTTTCATTGTAATACTCTTCTTTCAATATTATATTTGTCTTCTCCTTGCAATATTGCATGTTCTTGCATTTTGTTGTGTATTTATGTTCTCAATGCAATATTTGTGCTCTTTGTGCAATATGCTCCTTGTTGTTTTTTCATACATGTCCTTGACAACGAGGTTTGGGTATAAGGAGTTAGGCCTCAAACTAGCCAATGTTGGTGAAGACTTCCGTCACTGATGATACAAGTGGCTTTGCATGATGGGTGAAGTAAAGAAAGATAACAAAACATGAGATCCTATCAAGATGTTGCTTTAAGAAGCTCTTGAGTGATAGAGGAACGATATAATAGACTATTTTGCACAGATCCTTAGATGACTCCCAACAATTATGGGGGCAAGTTCTACAAGTAGTGATTTTGGAGGAATGAAACCCTTCAAAGTGCAAGTAAATTTTGATTTCCCTCTATTTGAAGGAAAAGTCATCATGATTTGCTAGATCTAGCTCCCTAACATTTGTGGATGCATGGAGGAAACCCTAGATAGAACACTATTTGGAAGAGGATTGGAGGAAGAATTGGATTGGTTATGTGTTGTTACTAGGAAGAGACAATGCACCACTAAGGCTTGTGTAACACCCCCTTTATTGGTTATTTTTGCCAGAAAATCCATTATTGCTATTGAACCTAGCTGGTGAGAAGTATCTTAAGGTTACAATTTCCAGCACCTGCAATGCATCTTATTGTTACAACTGCCAAGAGAAGTATCTTGGTGAAAGAGAAAGGGAAAAATGTATTCTCCCAGGATCTAAATTAATGCTGATAGAGTGAAGCACAATGTCCACTCCAATTGACAACCTATCTATGAATGCATCCACTAAAATAGAAACACAATTTACTTTGCCACCAGTGCATATAGAGACACTACCATTGATGGTGTTGGCACTTGAAACTGTCCAGTTGAAAGGTAACTAGGAAGGGTACTCTATCGTCTGGGGTACTTAGTTTCAAAAATCATTTCATAGAGAGGCTGTTGCCAAGTTGCATCCAAGCTCAGGCTGCCAACTCATGTCTTCAGGATGGTGTCCTTAGATCTGTTCCAGCTGCAAATTATGGGTTTTTCAATGGAAGAAATTGATCCCAAGGGCACTGCTATCAGTACACTAAAGATATTTTAAAGAGGAGATCAGATGCTTTGTGAGAAAACTATAAGGGGGCTGACCTGTTCCAACAAACATTGGTGTTGTTTCATGCCTTTGTTTTTGTGCTTAAGGAAGAGCACATGTATATTAATACATATCCTACTGCACCCATGTTAAGGTTTGTGTTGGATTGTTGAGGGTCATGACTGAGATAGTGGATCAAGCTTTGAAGAATGCTGGTGCTATTCTATTGGTTTAAATATGAAATTGCATATTACGAAGGATGAATATGGTGCTCACATTCCCGTGAAAATGGTAGATCAACTTTTGCTGGGGTTTGCATTATATCTGTTGCTGAAGCTATGATCTGAATACAAAGAATTAGATTGATGTTATCTCCAATGCTGGTAGAAACTCTTGGAAGTTTGGAAACTGTAAAGGATCCAGGAATTATGCTTTACAAGTTTAGGGGACTAAATGATTTCAATTCACTTTACAGCAGTTGCACATCAACAGTTTAACTAGGTTCTTGAGGTCTGACTCTTCAGAGGCTGCTGTCTACCTGTGTCTTTTTATGCTGCCATTCACACTGCTAACCCTCCAGATTACTGCCTGTAGCAGTCTCCATCATATTAACAATTGAAATGGAAGGCAAATATGAGAATAAAAGGTGTTTTCCAGTTGTTCGGACAACAAGAAGAGGGCAGCATTAAACCAGCGTTTGCATACTCTATTCATGGGGCAAATCAGCATATTCTTGAGAAGTTAAAGTCAGCACACAGATAGCCAATGCCTAAAAAAAAATAGATTCTTGTATGGCTGATGCTGCGGTTTAATGATGTTGAAAATTTGGCAGCTCAGGGATGAATTTCTAAAAATAAAAAGTCTAAAGATAAAATTTCTAAAAATAGAAAATCTAAAACTGGAAAGTGTCAAGATAGTAAATCACCTTGCGTCAATTGGTAATCAAGAGTTGTTAATGGAAAATCCCTTTTGATCATTAATCAATACTAATAGTTCAATTTGAACTTAATCATCAATATTATCATTAATGTTGTTATTATTATTATTCTTATGATACTATTAAATTATTATTAAAAAGAAATTCAAGTCACTCAATCATGGCTCTCAATAATGTTCTCTTACACTCATTATTGGCATGACATATTCCTCTTGCACTCTCATTAATGTTCTTACACTTATTAAAGCATGTCATAAAAGATTCCTCTTACGCACTCTTTAATGCATATATTCCACTCTCTCTTCAAAACATAAGTTACAAAGGCATGCTTATTTCCTTAATTGCACGAGTTACATTTCCTAAATGGGCATGAGTTACACTGCTCTTGGCATGCGAGTTACTCCTCCTTTATGGCATGGATTCATTACTCCTCCCATATATATGTGCCTCGTTCTTTCTCCTGTCAGTACTTGTGCATTGTGAGAGAAGAATTCGAACTTGAGAGAGAGTTGGAGAGAGTTGAAGATTGTGAGAGAGAGACTTGGAGAGTAAGAGCACAAGTTGGTGAGCCAAGGTTGATTTAGTGCTTCAGTGTTGATTCAATTGAAGGGAAGGTTGATTCAATGTATGCATCTGCTGCTACTACTAGTGAACTTCATGCTAAAACTTGTTCAGATTTGGTGAACTTACTCATTCTCTTGATCTCTCATTGTGCTCTGTATCTTTGTTTAACAATTGATTTCTAATAGAAGAAGAAGCTGGTTCGGTTTTCTCCTTGTGGATTTTTCCTTGGTCATTGGAACTAAATTCTTCGTGTCTCATTTTTTTCTTGGCTATCTTATATTATGCATTTGATTTATGTTCTATCTACAAATGCTTATCTAATATTGTAGCATAAAGAAGTTTTGTAATAATTGATTGTATCTAACATTAGAATTTCAATAAATGATGGATCACCTAGAAGAACTCCAATCCACTTGGCTTTGTTTTTGAAGGTCATTCATATATAGCCAATAGAGGAATTGCCATAGATTGAGGAGGTAGTTATAACCATTAATTAAATGTTCCTTGAATAATTGCCCATGAGATCCACATATAGGGGGTTTGTTAACATATGACTCCGTCAAATCAACATTCCGTAAGAGAATGGTCCATATTTTGTGTTGGTTATTAGATGAACCCCACCTTTTGAGAGTACTCAATGCATGGAGTAACACCTTACTCAAGGTCAATGAAGAGCCCAAGAAAAAGACATTCAGTGTGTGAAGAGGACTGTTGGCATCATGCACACATTTCTAGGTCAACAACTCTATTTGGAGGAGATCCCAACCTATAACAAATAAGCTAAATCTATTTTATTAACTTAAATTGTAGATCCAGGAGATGCAAACATATTCTATCATTTCCCCTGAGAGAAAAGCACGATGATCTTGAACTAGACGTTATTTAAAGGATGGGTCTCTCCAAATACGTTCCATAATGACGCTTTTGTTGGAAAGTGTAACTAGGTTCAGTCTTCATATTAACTATGTAATTATGTATTTATGTAATGAGGAAGACAAAGATAAACAAATGTACTTTTGTTATGCTTGCTTCATGGCTTTCATGAGCAAGGTTTTATTATAGGTCAAAAGACTTCTTCTTAATGTCTTTTAGGGATTTGTCATTGTGTCATAAATGTACTAACTAAGAGTCATGTATATGAAGAGTCTAGTCAAAGAAGTATGCTCAAGACCTTGTCATATAAGCCTTGAAGATACAACTCCATATGATGCTTAAGACCAACGTTAAACATCTCCTAAGGACCACAATTGAGTAGTGGACAAAGTCGACTTACATACCTCTGAACAAGTCAGCCTACACTCAGATTGGGAGGTCGACCTAAAATGAAGAAGGATGTCACTATATAAAGTATAGGTTCGCAGTTCATTTTAATACACAACTTCAGACAAATCTGCAACTAAAAGGTGCAGATCACAGATATAAAGCACACAGAATAAAGCGAAGATACTTATTGAGTAATGAGAGGACATCTCATTGTAATTCTGAGGTAAAAATCTATGATACGTTTCCTGTGACTACAAAGAAGTTCGAGAACAATTTTCAGGAATGATGCTACTTGGTGCAAGTGTAGAACATGGCTGGTGCTGCTCGGTGCAAGTGTAAATAGAAGTTGTAAAAGGAGTATTATAGAATGCAGAAAAGGAAGACTGTTGAAGTAATAAATAACTGAGTTATGTGTTGCTAAATAGAGACCGAGTTTCTCTATAGTGCAAGTCAGTGCATAAAGGAAGGTCGAAAGATAAGACATTGTGATCAAAGTGTTGAAGTATATCTAGAAGAGACTAGAAGAAGATACTACAAGGTGCTGAAGAATCTTTAGGAGGACTAAAGGAATTCATTAAGAACCGAGTTTCTTAGTATTGGTGCAGAGCAGCGCTGAAGGGAGGATCAACAAAAGAAAGTCAAGAAGAAAGCAGTGACAAGGTCTTGGAAGCATATGTAGGTCAAGGGTCTGAGTCATGGTCATGGTACTTGTCAATTGAAAGTCTATAAAAAGAATTCCTTGCAGGTTTTCCTCTCCAAGACGGAGAGGTTTTGGCCCTGGCCTGAAGAGCCTATATTTGTGTTTCGTGTGTTTTGGTAATTGACTTGATGAAAGACATAATAAGCTGAGAAGATAATACATAAGTAAGAAAAGTAAGCTCACAAGTAATTATCAAGAAGAGAATTTGAATTAATCACCGACCTACCAAATTCTCAACATGGTATCAGAGCTAAGGTGCCGAAGACAAGGGCTACTTGATAAAGAGACACTCAAGGAAGCAAGAATCAAAGTTCAAGGTAAAATTTTGCGTTGAAAAGTCAAATAAGTTTGCAAGGAATATTCTCAAGTCATCTCAAAAAATACCTTCAATATCTTTCAAGAGATTCACTTATCAAGTAGATAATCTTTGCCATCAAAGACTTGTATTGAAGACATCGTTAGAAGTAACATCATCTTATCCTTTATTATCCAAGATCCAAGGTCACCTACATTGGAGAATTCATTATACGAGGAAGTTCCTAAATTCATCTTCATTATCATCATGGAAGCTCGTTGGAAAGAGAAAGTCACCCTTCTCAAGTAAGTATCTATGACCTTATCTAAATCTGTCAAAATGACTTATTGTATAGAGAGCAACAAATTGGTTGGGTCATCAAACTTTAGTGCATGGAAGAAGAGGACGGATTTGAATCTCATTGAAAATGAATTTATGGGCTACATCGAAGGATCTACATTTAAACCTTCAAAAAGGAGACATTCTAGCATATATCAAATACATGAAGGGAGACATAAGAGCCCAAAGGATTCTTATAGAATCCATAAAGGACTCTCTCTATTCCCTATGTATCAAATCTAGAATCCTCAAAAGTAATATATGATAAATTGGTGGATTTGTTCTCAAAAAGGTTCTCACGTGGGAAATAATATCCTTGAGACAAAATTTCTACAAACTCGAGAAAGTCAATAAAGGAAGGAATAATTCCATATCTCGATGGAGATTTTCGCAATGCGAGATCAACTCATAGAAATTGGGAGAAGTAATGTCCGACGGAGAAATTCTCACTATGGTACAAAATGCTCTACCTAAAGAATGGGGAAGCTTCACTTCTAGCATCAATGGGAAAGAAGAAGAAACACTATTCCATGATCTATGTAAGATAGATGAAACAAGATAGAAAGAAAAAGCGGATACAAGATCAAGTGAAGGGAATCAAGCCTTTGCATCCATGTCCAAGAAGAAAGGAAGATTCGGTAAATTTGGTCCTCAAAATAAAATAAGAAATATGGAAAAAGTACGATGCTTTGGATGTAATAATTTTGGGCATTATAAACGAGGTTGTCCTAAATCTAGAAAGGAAAAGAGGAAAAAAGGAAGAAGCCCATGTCACAAATGAAAGGAAGAACCCGATGCAAAGAAATCAAAGAAAGAAGAAAGCGAAAGATCTTTATTATGATTGAGATAAATTTCTCCCTTGAGATATTTATGTTGGTTGTAAAATAATATGATAGGAAGAAATGCATATTGATAAGCATCTCGGAAGGGGCACTTGAAGAAGTAGCTCCCGGAAACCTCATTGGATAACAACATTGATGGAAAGGCGATCATCAAAATCAAGGGTCATCATTCAATAATCAATATAGAAATAGGTGCTGGCATTTTCTAATGGAGTTCTCTATGGATTCACTGTTAGAAAGAAAGCAAAATGTTTCATTGAGAATTTTATGTTACAAGAATTACGGGATTAGGATAGGATGACATATTGATGAAGCAAGTCAAGGGAATGAAGTTCTTCATTCTAGTAAAATTTCTACAGGGATGACTCATAAGGAAACGAATGAGGTACATATATCTATATGTCGACACTCGGATCGTCAGAAAGTCATGTCATATGGTTTACGGGTGATGGAATTCTATCTTTAGAAGTATGATGGAAGAAGGATCTCTTATGGTGCATAAAGTTGCCACTAGCAAATGAAATTAAATATGTCATCATATGAAATATGAGGTAGTTGTATAAAAAAAAGAACTAGATACTAGAAGTTCTTCGGGGATGAAGTGCGTAGTGGAGAAAATAATGGAAGAGATCATGAAGTGAAACCATGTCAAAAGGTGGTTATCATCCAAAAGCCAAGAAGATGTGACTAGAAGATATATTGGGAAGATATGTGGACTCCGATAGAAGTACGGTAAACAAGAAGACCCTTGAAAAAAACATATCTTTAGGAGATGTGTCAATCGAATAAAGGATGTCGAAGCCTATAGGAAGATGTCATGGTGAAATATCATCAGAGGTAACTTTTGATTTAAAATTTCTTATGTATATGTTTATCCGGATAAATTTTATGCGTGGGTTGCTAATCATGTGGAAGGATGTAAGATCCTTGGGAGATGGTTCAAAGGAAAGCAACATGGCATAAAGGTGGACTAGATGAGGAGCGATGAATCACTTTCGGTGGATGATATGACTCATGGATGAAAGTGATGGATGATTTGTGTTGTTGGCAAAAAAGGGAGGTCTTTGGGCAAGACCCGGGTTCGAGGGTTTGAGGCCAACAAGGTTTCCGCAATAGTGCTAGCACAACGCCGACATTTTCACCTTGCTCCGGGTGAGTAGGGCGTTTCATCGAGGCGTGCCGTGGCCTTAGTAAGATTAGAAGCTAGATCGGGTAGAAGACAAATGCAAACATAGATAAAAGTTATGGAAACTTGGAAGTAAAAAACATATCTCAACTCTACGAAGAAACTATCACTCATCAACACATGTTCAAAATGTTGGATTAAAATTTAATTTAAGCATACATTTTTCGTAAGAAAAATAACCACCAATCAACTCGCAACATTACACACAACAACAACCCAATTTCATTATCAATAACATAACAACATACATATACCTCACGAAAGTCTATTAGTTTAGTCCGAGTACAACGTATTTCTCTCGCGAGCTCTCAACAGAGGCTCGATTTTCCCCTATTGGCCTCTCGCCGACCGACTAACTAACTCCGCCTCCGCCGAATGACTACCTATTTGTTTCTCCTTGAGTGCGACCGCGTCCTTCCTTTTTTCCCTCGCTCCGGTTCTTCTTTTCGCTTCTTCTTTATTACCGGGAGTTCTATCGATTGTTCTTGTCTCCCATATCCGCCATCTCGCACTATTCTCTCCCCAATGTCGCGCCACCTATCTTTCGGCTTTTTCGCAACTCGTGACAACTCCTCGTCTACCTTGATTGCATTCCACCACTGTCCTCCAACTCTCCACATATCAGCCCAGCTCCATCCCAAAACTAAGGCCCCAACGGTGCCCCGACCACACGCTATTGACTCGTCCTAAGTCAATCTTTTCCCACCGTTGTTGCGACTTTTCGTTTGTCACTGTCGACCTTCCGAGACTAGCCTCGTTTTTCTCCCGTTGCTTCGCCCTTTCCAAACAAAGGCCCCAACTCGAAACCTTGCTCAATGTTGAGGACTTGATTTCTACGAACTTAGTGATTGTCTCCGTTGCCATTCTTTAACTAACTCGCTTTGTTTGGGTGGCGACTCTTTCGGCTCGTTTGGGTTCAGTCACCACAGTGACAGCTTGTTGAACACCTCCCGCTATCTTTGGCTCGGCTTTGGCCGCCATTTCGTCGTATTGCCTCAAATTTTTGCTTTTCTTGGTTGCCTTAGCTCTCCGAGGACTCTATTTTGTGGTCACGAGTGTTCTTCGATTTCTCGGATTTTTTGGTTTCCGGTGCATTTTTCCCTGGTTGTATAACTGTGTTATGCCGATCGGATGTGGCTTCTTTGATTTCCCGTGAAAATTTTCTCAAGTCTACGTTGAAATTGAGTGGGCTTCCATTGTTAGTGAGTTGGAGCATTCATGTAAATGCTTCACTAAAGCTATAAGCCTCTTTAACCGTCGTCCCAATGGTTTCCCTCATGCCGTTTACCTTCCTATGTCTCTTTGTAACCTTCTCGGCATATATCGTGGAAAGGGTTTGGTACGTCGTGTCTGGGTCTGCTAGCACCTCTTTGAGTTCTCGGTTTTCTATGCTCACAACTTGTGCATGCCATCTTCACTCTGGATTGATCTTTTCGATCATTGAGCAAGCCGATATGTCCTATGGTGTTTTTCTATCCTCGGGCAATGATAGTTTACCATAGGTCCTTAAAGATTTATGTCACCTATTCCAGCTTGCTCCCTCGTAGGGTGTCCTTTTTCACTTTTAAGTCTGATTGTTTTTTTTCGGTAGAACGCGATGACCCACGTTGTTGTTTCTACTCAAACCTCTCTGTTGGAGGTCATTATGCGAAATTCTTCGCTTGTTGTGCTGTCAATTGGATAAACTTGTATAATTGGCTAGCTCCCCCAATTTTTACAAGTTCTCAATGCTCGACATCTCCCTGGGTCGGTTGTCTTTTCTTCGAGTGGTTTCCCACCGGCGATTAATTTCTCTCGAGTATTCTTGTGGGGATCTTTGGTCGGTTCGTTGCGGTACGTGAGGTTCAAGGATGTTTATACTAGTGGATGGTATATCTCACGCAATATTAGGTTGGCTTGCTGGAACGAGGTTCGGCTCTAGTGAGGTGGGGAGTTGTATCAAAAGTGAAAGACCCCCGCTGAACTAATAGTTCTAGGAAGGTGCCCTGTCCCACCGAGGGTTGGTCAACCTCAGTGCTCTAGTCGTACTCGAGATTTAACTTCGCCTCGGTATCACCATTTTTTTTGTTCCCTCGGTTTGGGATTGGATCCGAGATAGTCGGCCGAGGTGGACGGAGTGTGGATGGAGTGGTCCTCGAAAGTGAATGAAGTGCATGGTGACGAGTAGTGCATATGAGGTGGAGATGATGTCCGAATGTTTAGGATCGAGGATGGATCAAACACACGTAGCACAAAGGTTGTTTGGGTGGTGACCTCTACCTCTTCTTGAATTGGTACACTGTAACCATAGGGTGGGGCTAATCTTCCCCTTTGGAGATCAACTACTTGCTGGGTACCATAGTTCGTGCTTTCTTTTGGTTTGGGTGCAACTACCGAGGCTTGGGTGCCTTGGTCTTGCGGATTGGAGAGACTAGGGTTGCGGAGGGGAATTAAATTTGGTGGATTGTAGGGGAGTAATTATGGGGGTGGTTGTGGATGAGGATGCGTAATTCAAAGTTTGGGAACGAGAAAAATTAGGAAATACTAGATGTGCTTGTGAGAGTTTCTATTACTGTGTTAAAGCCCTTCACTTTCGTGGTCGAGCCCTGGTCCGAGTAGGGGGGTCGCAATTGGGAAATCATCCTCGTTTTCTTCTTCCGGTGATTCCCCCGGGAGTGCCGTTGGTAGCATTGCCTTGAATGATTAATGGGGGATTCAGCTCTCGACTTCCATCGCATCTCTTGGCCATGAACATACTTTGGTGTGGAAGGCTTCTTATTCTACTTGGAACTTCAAAGGCCACAATCGGAAAAGTGGTTTTTCCCCACGCAACCAGGTCGGACATAGGTCTTGTTGTGGGTTACCCCAAACCATATATGTGAAGAGTATCCTGCTCCAAGATGTCCCTCGTAACCCTTTGTTGGCTTTCCACCACATCGAACATCCTGTCTGCGTGAAATGAGAAAGCCTCCTCATTGACCTCTTTGGTACTCGCGATCTCTCGATACTCTCCCGGGCGTAAACCTTAACGCCATTGGTTGGTCATGAGTGATTTCTGCAGTTGCCTAATCCCTAGGAGAGTCCATTTCCACATTGAAAAGCATGATGAGATAACCATATATGAATCTTGTGGCTCGCCCTGTAATTATCCTCATAAGCCTCCAATGGGGTCGTTCAACGAGAATGTGCACTAGTTTAACCATGCTCCCCGGATGTAGTGTTTCGCAACCAAGATGGTGTCCGGGGTGAATTCTCCTTTAGTGTAATGCCTCATTGTTTTCCTAGCTATCGGATAGCAGAGGGAAAATTTCACCGCCGCGGGTTGTTGATGAGGTCGATCTTCACTCCCCTTCCCTCCTTTCTCGGTCTCATAATTTTTGTAGTAATCACAATCCCCCACACTTTCGCTCTCTTGGGACACATTCTGGAATGCCGTGAGATGTCATTCACTTGCCGATAATCCCTATAAGTATGTTGATTTCCTCTACATGGATTGGGATCTCCCTCTCGAAGCCATAATGATCCGTTCTAAACTCTTCTCATCGTAGAACTTTATACATTGCATTGTTGCTCCTCGTCGTTCCAAATACCAGGAGGTTCTCGAGGTTCGTTATAGTCTACCTTTGAATAACTCGGAATTCGGATTCATCCTTGTCGCTTCACCTCCTTCCTCCATTGCATAGTTCTCCATATACACTTGCCTCTTTATGGCCCCATAATTGATATGAGTCTGTGAACCGTATCTATTAATGAAGCATTGTCGCACTTTCCAATCAATGATTCTATCCTGTCGAATTCTGTATCGAGCTCGAGCTCGACGACCGATGTTGCTATCTTTGTCATCCCTCGTTCTCCGTTGTATGCAGCTCGATTATCGTTGTTGGTCTATTGTTGTGAATTCCCCGCCGCTGGTCCGCTTTCTTTGAACTTCCTGCTAAAAATCTTGGTTGTTGTTGTAGCAGTTTATGTTTCTCGCTAACTCGGAAATTTTCCCCTGAAATTTTCGGTGCTTTTTCTTCTTTCATGTTGGTTAGTAATGTTACCGAGCACGAATGAGGTTGATATGACTCCATAAATAATTATTTTTTTGTTGTCTTTCCCACGGCTATAATCGTGTGATTAGTTACCGTGGTGAGTGTATTCGACATTGCTCGATCGTGGCTTCGTGGATTTGGGTAGACGTGATGGGTAATAATTATGGCTTAATATGACAAATTTATTACGACATGGGGGTTACTAATTACAATGATTGTTTTTTCAAATTCGAGTGATCCTAAAAAATGATCAACGGTATGATGGGTCATTATGAGTGAATGATATTTAACATGCTTGGCTATCCGACACTATAGGCTCTCCCCCCGACCCACAATTGGTTGCGATGAGGTCTTTGCATCGCAACAGGTCCAATTGCTCTATTGTGCCGATGTGCGGTCTTTTTATCGGGATTCCTATTCTAATGGGCCGAGAAATCTTAAAATATGGTAATTCTATGTCTCATCTCGGGTGTGAGAGAGTTATTGACTCTATCTATTCTACTCTACCCTATTATCGCTGCTCTGCTACGAGAGTTATTTGAAAAAAAGATAATTGTCGGAGCTTACTTCATCATAGGGTTTCGTGCGTGGCCATTCACCCATCCTTGTAGTATTTGTCCATCTAGCTGCGCTAGTCGAACTGCACATGAGTCTTTAATTTATATGACGTTATACGGTCCCATCCGGTGCATTCGAGTTTCAGAACTTGAAAATTTGCTTGTCATATAGCGGGACTTTTCCTCCGATAGTGAATTTCTTGTGCTTGATGTGACGGTCTATGCTAGGCTTTCTATCTTTCTTTTTGTATTGTCTCGATGGAATTCTGCCATAAATTTATCTTCTTAAAGCTCCCCAGTAGTTCATGGGAGGCGTTCGGTGATTGAGTCTTCGTCTGCCCATATGCACGAGTTGAAGAAATTAAGAGAATTGGTATGATAAATTCGTTAGTACTACCGCTCTCTTCCGTATACCGAGTGGAATGGAGTTTGATTTTGAATATATATTTATGGTTGTTCCGTATGCCCGATAATGTGGCTAGTATCCTTTCATCTCGCTATCATCTGTTTGGCGTTTCAAACATTGGTTAGTCATTTTTTCTCAAGATCTTGTTGAATGCCTCAACGGTTCCATTCGCTTGAGGGTAGTCTGTGCTGTTTGTGATGTACCATAAAGTTATTTAGCAGAAATTTAATTGTTGTATTAATGAAGTGTGTACCTTGATCACTTGTTAGGCTCCCTGGGACAACCAAATCTGCTTAATTATGTTCTCAAAAAATAAATTTGGTATGTTGTGTCCGTGTGCGATCTCTTACTAGCGCCGCCTCTGCTCATCTTGTGAGATAGTCGCTCGGTTATTATATACCTTTCCCTGTGAATGTCCGGTTATTGGTGCAATTGGCCCTATGAAGTCGACGACCCATTTTTTCAAACGCTTGCATTGCTCTTACAGGTTACGGTGGTAACTCATCACGGTGTAAAACAAACGTCATGTTCTTTTGGCGAGCATCACATTTTTTTCACATATGCCTTGCTATCTTTGTGAACTATGGGCCACCATAACTCGCATGTAGTATTTTTCCTTCCGATGGGTTTTGAGTCGACGTGGCCTCCCCGCAACCCCCGTTGTGACAATCCCATGAAGATATCTTCTTTTTTCATGGTCGACACATCTTTGCAAAGACGTGATCCAATCACATTCTATATAACTATCCTATTATTAGTTGATATTCAGCCGCTTACACTACTAGATGTCTTTTTTTGGGATGCCATGTATTCTATTGGGCATTTCCTGGCCAAATACAATGCTATTTGCTCTAGATAATATGGGATGGCTTCCACTATGAAGAGATCAACATCCTGTACTCGGGTCATCAAGAGATACCTCGTTTTCCCCATTCTCTAATATTGATAAGTGGTCGGGACCCACGTTTAACCTCCCCGGTTTTACTATTACCTCAAAAGTGAACTCCTCGGAATAGTAGGAGCCATCAACAAATCTCTTCCTTCAAGCACGGATTTGTTTACCGGGTATTTCAATGCTGAGTGATCCATGAAGAACTTGAATGTACCTCCCAATAGGTAATGACGAAATTTTTGAAGAGAGTATACCATCACAAGAGCTTCTCGTTCGTTGTTGTATAATTTCTTTCGAGTTGTGGACAACTTCACTGCTTGCAAAGTACACTAGATGATCAATGGAAGTTTCTCCTCGTGTTGAGCTAACATTTGATCCTAATGCATTACTTGAGGCACCAATGTGGACATGGAATTCTTTTTTCCCTAGTTAGGATGGACCAAAATGGGTGCACTTGCTAGTTTTTTCTTTCAATGTGTCTAGGGCGTTAGTGCATTCATCGTTCCACATAAATTGCTCGACTTCCACAACATTTTTTTCCAATGGTGTTGTAATCTTTGCGTAGTTGCGGATGAACCTCCTGTAGTACCCTACATGTCCGAGTAGCGACCTCAATTTCTTTACGGTTTTCTCGGTGCCTCTATGTTAACAATTACCGCTACCTTTGTTGGGTCCACACATACACGCCTGCTTACAAACGACATGTCCCTGCATGTCCCAAAAGGTACCGCAAAGATGCATTTCTTAAGGTTGAGGGAAATTTGGAGTTGTCCGCATCTACTAAAACATTATTCACGAGTAGAGTTGCATGGTTCTTCGACAAACTATAAAATGTCCAATCATTCATATATACCTCTAGAACTTATGGATATAGTCCCTAAATGATGCTATCACTATCCGGGCGAAAACACAACCGGGTGCATTTTTTTAGTCCAAAAGGCATGACATGGTATGCAAATGATCCCCACTCGGTTGTGAAAGTGGTATTCTTTTTGTCTTCTTCCGCTATTCTCACCCGATGATATCCTCGAGAATCCATCTACGTGAATGAATAGACTTCATTTCCTACTACATTGTCGAGAACCTTATCGCTAAATGGAGTAGGAAATGGATCATGAATGCATGCGTTGTTGAGACTTCTGTAGTCTACACACACCCTAATATTCGATTTCTCCTTTTTTTATTTGTATTACAATGGGACCGACCCATGCCTCTTCAATCGGAAAAATCGTGCTCCCCGCCTTCAACATTTTATCTATCTCTCGCTTTAACATTTTCCTTTTACTCTCGGATTCGGGGGGTAAGGTCTATGTTTTACCGTCTTGCATATGGTTTTCAAAGACTATGCACATTTCTCCCATATCTCCTTTAATCCCTTTGAGCTCTGCCACTGAAGAAGGGAATAATTTTTTTTATTCTCGTAACGGGTCAAAGGTTTCTTTTTTGTTGTTTTACGTATCCCAATAATCTTCGATAGATGCAATCTTGGGTTTCTTTGTAGCTTCAAATATTTAGCTTCTTTGTCTTCAAGGGTAACAAATGTAGTCCTTCCGTAGTTGGTTCTTCTTGTACTTCCCGCTCCCCCTTCTTTTCTCTTCAAAGTATAGATGTCGGAGATGCTCTAAGTCGTCATCATCCATCTCGCGATCTATCCGTTTACATTCTACTCGATTCTTTGATTTTTTGTTCGATAATGGTATTTCCTCATATAATTGAAGTTCTGAAATAATAATACTCTTTTTGATAACTCGGTTTTGTATCTCCCTTGAAATAAAAACATTGTGTGAACCTTTCCTGCAATTGCTTCCCAGTGTGCGGTCCCTCTTTTCTTCTCCTCTCGTCAAATACCAAAGCTTGTGGAATGGTGTCCGGTGAATGTATGAAGTTGTGCACCCGTAAATATTCTAGATATCCTGCTTTCTTCCAGTTATTTTCACAATTATTTAAATGCTCTATGGGGGTCAAAATCCCCCTTTGGTACTTCTCGATGAATTGTGGTCTTGAAGCTTCATGGAATCTAGTTCTTAGTGTTATAGAAAACATCTTCCCATAGCGAGAAGAGAGTTGCGATGGTTGGCCCACCACCTTGCCGACGTGGATTTTAGTGCTACATCCCCTAAGAGGGACTCTATGTTCTATTGGTACCTTTTATTCCACTTTTTAAATAAATGTATTTGCAACATGAATATTTGAAAGAGTCGTATATCCTCTTACCTCGGTACCAATCCGGTTGACTCTCCCGAATGTTAGCACATATTCTAGTGTTGGTTTCATATCCTCCCCTGTTGCCAATCATCCCATGCTATTTCTGATCCCAAATCAGAACTATAAACACTTCTCCCAGACTTATGGTCCCTCCCTGTGTCGATTGATATAATCTTCCCCTCTTTCTCGCTGATCGCTGGTAAAGTTGATCTAGGTTGGGTTTCCTCTCTGCTCGTCAACCGTTTTTGTGTATCAGTGTCCTTGATATGGGTCAAGTGGTTGGATTACCCTTGACTTCCCCATCTTTGAATATCATTAATTCCTTTTTTTAAATCGATCAATGCATAATTCTTCGAAGGCCCAATCTATCCCCGGCAAAGCAAGATAGGGATCCTTGTCCCCCCATGATGTCTATTACTTCCAAGTCTCGTATATGTTTTTACTCCCATGACATCAACTTCGACTTCTTCTAGCCTTCCTATGGTACAACTTAGTATTTATTTTCCATTCGAGTTGCATTGGGGTATGTCAACTTTGGTTTCCCCAATGCTTCCCACGTCTTTTGAGGTAGAATGTTGACATATGATTCGGAGATCAAGCATTGTATTTTTTATTTGAAATCCCGCGACCTAGGTATCTCACACGAACTCCTTTCCGGTTCTTCTCTTGTTTATTTTTACCCTTCTTATGTAATTTTCCGTGGAATTCCTTGAGTCTCCGTGTTCTACATTTTCTTACACCACCAAATCTAGATTTTTCTTTAGTTGTTCCGACATCGAGTGTACTGTTACAATTTTCGAGAACAATCGAACCATTCCTAAATCAACGTACTTGTATGGCTTTCCTTATCTTTTTTCGAAGGTTGTATGTGGAATTTCGATACTTCTACGTCTCCCTATCTCGAAAAATGTTTCCACTTCCTCCTTAAAATACTACTTCGTCTATCGGGTTGAAAGCATTCTTTGGAGATGCGGGTTTGATTAGCTTTACACAGGGTCCATATCTCGTGCATCCTCTCTTGTTTTCATCCCTCCCCATGTTACTATAGCTACACTTTGCATGGGTTGAGCTCTTACTATTCGCGGCTCTAAATTAATCGGATTAGCTCCTCTTTGTACTGCTCTTTCCTCCCATCTCTTAATCAACTCTGACAATCTTCGACTGCATGTGCGTTAACTCTACATTGAGAGCACCATGTTCTCCTAGGTAGCAGACATTACCTTGCTATGTTCCCTTCCCCGATCACGCTATAGCACCTTGCTCGGTCCTCTTCCTCCGATGTCTCACACCTCTCATTCCTCCTCCTCGCCCCTCTTGGATTTTCAATCTACCACTATAAGACTCGCCCTCGTCCAATCGTTCTGCTAGTGCATCGAGGGCTCTACATTTCTATGTATTATGCATTGTAGAAGCACAAAAATTCAAAGTATATATTGTTTGGAACATTAGAATATTTTTTGCAAAATTGGACATAGTCACTGAGGATGACCAATACCTTTTCATATTTCGTCTGTAGTCGGATCGTCTCGATTCTCGTAGTGGGGAACCCCGGAAAGTGGGGTTGCGGTTGGTATAGTCCTTGGGTATTTATCTAAGCAACTCCCCCGACCGGTGGAGCCTCTTGTGTTTCGAAATCTCGAAGTTCCGCATTTGGTCCTCACAACCCTCGGACATTCCGTGGCAACGTGTCCTTCCATCAAAGCAATGAGTGCATCACACGTTGGGCCTTGCAAGTCGTATCGGTTGAATGTATTTCAATTTCTCCACCGGATCGGGTCGTTTGATATTGTAGCCCTATTATGGAAGGATCTTGTACTCGTTGCTCCTCCTCTAAACTCCTGCGGGTACCTCGCCATAGCTTCTATTTTCATGACTTGCTCAAGGGCATCTTGAAGGGTATCAATCTTCTCGTTGCGTTAGTGGGGTCCTTATCAATGGGAGGAGTGCTTTAATGAACCAATCCCATTGGTGATTTGGATCGATTGGGTAACTTAGCTTCCCAATCGCATCTTTAAATCTTCTCATCAAGTCCCGTAGCCGTTTCTCCCTCTCGACGTTTGATTTCCCACAATTCAAACAATCCCTCGCTGATTTTTCTACGAGGCAATTTAAATTCTTGGACAAATTCTTCTTTACATCATCTATTTACGGGTTCGGATGAGCTTATGACCATTTAATGAACCAAAACAAGAGATCTTTCTCTTAGAGTGGTCTAGAACTCCAATCAACTTGATTGCATCCGGTGTCCCTATCGAAGCTCTCAAGTTTCTTCGCAAAGATACCAATTTTGCTCCACATCATCGTTACCTTTCCTAGAGAATTCTCGGGGTATCGGGTGAATGATCCCGCCATCTTTCCTTGTGTGGTTGGTACTAAAACAAAACCTCTACTTCCCCGACTCGAGATATTATACTACTAGTACTTGTGGCTAGTAGATATATGTATTGTAGACTTAATACTACTCAACTTGATAAACTCCCGTAACTTAAAATTATCAAGTGGATGATAGAGTACCGGGGGAAGGTCGGGACTAGTGCTACTTGAACCTTGGGGGATAGGATTTCCTTGCGTTATGGGTGTCGGCTCTCTCGAAAAAAGTTGCTCCATCACAACATGCGGCCCACATCGGACATCTCCTCGGGCGCGCGTCCTCCTCATTGGACTTTTCTCCCTTTTCCCTTTGGGTTAGGCTCCTATACACTTGCCTCAACTTCCTTAATGGTCCCTCCCATTCCTTGGGATCCCATCCGACCTTCTCTTTCCCTATGTCATCTGCGACGCCTTTTCCTTGTCATGTCGATTACTCTCCTGCTTTTAAAACCTGCTTTCATCGCCCTTTCCAGCTACTTCTCAACAATATGTGCCCTCCGATGTGCTCGACGCTCTCTTAGTATACTAGAGGTTCTGAAATCCATATCCCTATTCCCCCTTCCTACTTACTCATAGCGTATTTCCCTTGAGTTCCGTCCCCAGTCATCGGAGGTTTAAGTCTCCATCTCGGGAGGCTATGGAATGACATCAAGCCCTTGTCCACCATTAAATATTTGATCCAAAATGGGATTTCCTTCTAACAGCTTCTCCCTGCAACTCGATCTACATATGTCTTCGGCTTTTTGTAAAATATTAGCTAACACTCGGCTGCAAATTCCATAATGTATCCTTCCAAGGTAGATTGTACCCAAAAATATATCGAGTCGAGGGTTAGATCGATATCTAATCGATGAAGTGCTACTAGATCCGTGTGCATCCACCAGAGTGATGGACTCTACATGATCCTCTTGGGAGTGACTTTATTTGAAGTCTCCACAACAAATTATAAAGCTCTTTGGGAAACTTTCCCAGAAAATTTCATCCATGTCACTCAAAAATTCGAAAAGCAGGACCCAATATTTGACAGTCTTTTCCCTCTATTGTCAAAGTTCCGCTTGTTGCGATATGAACCGATCCAAGTGATTATACCACTGACTTTGTAGTTCCTTCTCGCAGTTCCACAATACCATGATCTAACTTCTAGGTGAATTTTTCAAGTCCACGACAACGGAACTATTTGTTGGCGAAAAAAGGAGGTCTCCGGGTAAGATCCGTGTTCGAGGTTTGAGGCCAACAAGGTTTCCGTAATAGTCTAGCACAACGCCAACATTTTCACCTCTGCTCCAGGGGGAGTAGGGCGTCTCACCCGAGGCATGTCATGACCTCAGTAAGATTAGAAGCTAGATCAGGTAGAAGACAAATGAAAACATAGATAATAACTACAAAAACTTGGAAGAAAAAAAACATATCTCAACTCTACGAAGAAACTATCACTCATCAACACATGTTCGGAATGTTGAATTAAAAATTTAATTTAAGCATACATTCGTCGTAAGCAAATAACCATCAATCAACACGCAACATTACAAAAAACAACAACCCCGATTTCATTAGCAATAACGACAACATACATATACTCCACGGAGTCTATTACGCTTTAGTCTAGTACTACAGATTTCTCACGAGCTCTCATGAGGCTACGATTTTTCCCTCATCGACCTCTCGCCGAACCCGACTAACCAACTCTCACCTTCACGGGCACCGATTGCCTATGTAATATCTCGTTTCGGGGGATATCTCTAAAACACGGCAAACTCCAACCGCAGATGGACCGGGGAGGGCATTTATCGGATATTCTGCCCTCTCGAAAGAGGACGAGATCCGAGAGGCTACTCTAGCCCTTTCTAGACTCTGTCTAAGAATGATATATAAACACACCAAGTGGTATAGAACCTAGAATTCTCAAGCATATATAAAAAAATAACGAGCAGCAGACAGACATATAATAGCATAGAAAGGAAATACGACAACTCATCCCGAAACATAGAGAGGAAATGCTAAGTCATTTTTATTAATACGAGAAATATAATTAAGTACAATAGGTGATTATAATGATGGCACCTAATCTTGCTCAAAGCAAGTGAAGAAATTTCTCGTAATATATAGGAAATGATCGCTCTACGAACTCGCGTCCCGTACTGTCGAAAAGCTAGCTGTGTAGGGCTCGCTACGATGGAATGGATCGGAGACTAGGGGCTGATCGCCTTGTCAGAATGAGCTGAAAAAATTTGCAATCCTCCCCTCTACTCACCAATCTCGACGAAACCTTAAACCATATCAAAAAATGGCCGACCCGAAAATCACCGTAAAATACCTCTCAGTGGAATTACGTTGGCCTCCGAAAGGCTACGCACACGAGGCTAAATGAGAATAGCTTAAAACACCATCTAAAACTCCACCAAAATCCTCCTACGAGCAATGTTCGATCCTTGGCTCAAAATCTCGGCTAAATCTCACGATGAAATCCCGATCCCTGGGAGCACCTCCAAAATGAACTGCTTCCTCTCTCCCAATAGAATCGCGTAGTCTCTACTAAAACCCAGCCCGCAAAAAACCCAAACAAGAAACCTCTCACAAAATACGAAGAAATAACCTTGCCCGAGTAGGCACTCGAAGTCCCTGTGGGGCTAAGGGCAAGATCTCCGACCGGAGACACTCAATGCAATGAACAGTATTGCCGAGACAAAGCTAAACAGACCGGCGTGCTCAAGAAGACAAAACGTCTAGCTCAATATCGTCAACAACAGTAATGAATCAAATGAGAAAGCTCTCCCCTTCTTTTATAATGTTGGCCTTCCTCCAATCCCAAGGCCATCTCCTCAACGTAGCTCCATCTCTTGCCACGTGTCCAATCTCTCCCTCGTGCGTGCTTCTAGAGACGAATGCTGAGGCTCCCCTCTACGTGGTGCTTGGCTCCCTTGGATCCCCCCTTTAAGTTACAACGTTGTGCTACTAGTGAGGGTGTTTTATTTCACTTAAGTGAGTTAGACCCTCTCCACTCACTTTCTATTTATTTACAAACTATAGACGGCAAAAACTAAACAAAATAGAATATTCCAATTAGCTCGTCGCTAATAGGAATATTATAGCCTCCGGAAAAACATTGCTTGTCCTCAAGCAACCGAAGTGATGGATGTTGCAAAATATTCTCGCTCTCCCAAGTGGCATCCTCATCTGTAAATTCTTCCACCTCACCAATAATTTCCCTGATCTGTCTCTGCTCCTTAATTGCCTCTCCTCAGTATCAATAATGGCCTCGTCGCAACTACCAAGTGCCCCTCATCATCCATAGGGTGGTAGCTCCTCAGTCATCTGCCACTGTTGCCCTGCCGCCTTATTCGAGCATAGATACATGGAAAACATTGTGGATCTTTTAACTGCCTTGGGGGCAGCTCCAACTCATACGCAACCTCTGCCCAATCCTGCGTATCACTCTCGTATGTCCCGTCAAAGCGAGGCTTGAGCTTCTCAGCTCCCCTTTTTGCTTCAGCGATGACTCGTCAGTATGGTTGTAATCATAGGTAGACCAAGTCTCCTACCTCAAATCGTCTCGGTTGGTTTTGTGTTGTAGCCATATTGTCCTTGAGAGCTCGGAGGATGTCCCGACTCTCTTGGATCCAAATCTTGGCTCTAGGAGCCTTGCTAGCACCAAGCATCACATCAGCAAAAAGATAAGGAATGGTACCCATACAAAGCATAAAACGGTGACATACCAATGGACATGTGATGTGTCGTGTTGTAGCAAGACTCCCCCAAATGCAACCATCTCAACCATGCTCGTTGTTGCTCCCACTAACATAGATTTTACGCAAGTAGCCGTCTAGCCACTTGTTAACTATCTCCGTCCGTACCATTCATCCGTGGGTGATAAATCGGTACTCGGTGTCAACTCCATCCCCACCCGGTCGAAAAAGCTCTCGCCAAAAAATCCGCCCATGAAGCGGGTCGTCCCTCGTCATCGATGATGGTCTTAGGAAGACCATGCAGCACCGAAAAACATCTACTCGAAGAATGACTCGGCCACAGTGCCGGGCCCGTGTAATGCGCGGATATGGCGAAAAAAGTGCACATACTTTGTCGGCCGGTCAACGACGACAAAGATACAATCCTTGCCTTGCACCATGGGCAACCCACGTGATGAATTTCCATCGATATGCTCTCCCATTTCCCTCCGGGAATGGGTATAGGCTCCCAACAATCTCGCTGGATGGCCTCATCTCCCCTTGTTCCTCCGACAAACATCGCACTCCCCCGATGTGTCTGAGTACGTCCTCCTTGAGGCCCTTCCATGAGAACCTCTCTCGAATGGCCCTATAGGTTTTGGGTAAACCCCTCGATGGCCTTCCAATGGAGAATCATGTGATGCCTCGGGAGTATCTTCTTCTTAAGCTAAGATCCCTCGACCAAGAAGATCATATCCTCGTAGTAGATGATCTCATCAACCACCCCTATACCTATCATCCGCCACCGTCCATCCAAAGCACTCACATGCAAATCTATCCTTGGAGTACTCCACCAAAATTAGAGCCCTCCAATCGTATCCAAGCTCATAAGAGATAACGTGGATGGTCTACGTGAAAGGGCATATGCTACACGTTATTATTACCCCCCGACATACTCAATGTCAAAGTCATATGCTTGGATCTCTACCGATCCACTTACCTTGCCTCTCCTGTAGTCGTACGCTCCAAAAAGAACTTGAGGTACATTGTGATCGGTCTCACCCTCGAATCTATTCCCCTACCGAGACATCTGCCAAAATTTGGCCAAGGCATGCATGATGGCCAACATCTCCTTGTCATATATAGAATACAACCTCTCATGTGGAAGGAGCTTCGGCTCTCAAAGGCTATAAGGTGTCCCCCCCCTGCATCAATACCTGCGTCGATCCCCTCTCCCGATGCATCACACTCCAAGACAAATGGATGCGTAAAATCTAGCAACGCAAGCACTCGGGCAGCTACTCATCACCTCCTTGAGCCTATCAAAGGCTTGCTGCGTTGTATCCGACCAACCAAATGCCCCCTTCTTCGTCAAATCCGAAGGGGTGCGACAAAGTCGTGAGAAACCTCTGACGAACTTCTCGTAATAGGTACATATCCAAATGAACCCTCGGGGTTCCGTCACGTTCCCTCAGCTCCGACCAATCTCCGATGGCTCTAATATTCTCCTCATGGACCCTCACTCCCGTCCAATCCCACAATGTGACCCGTACACAACATCTTTGTCATCCCAAACTCACACTTGGAGAGCTTAGCATAAAAATGTTGCTCTTCCTAGATGCGTAACACTGCCTATATGCTCGGAGATGCTCCTCCCAAGTCCTACTATATATGAGTATGTCATCGAAGAATACCAATACAAACTTCCTCGGATTCATCGCGAAAGATATGGTTCATGCAAGATCGAAAGGTGGGCTGGTGCATTGGTCAGCCCAAAAGGGCATAACCAAAAACTCAAAGTGCCCATAATGACACTGAAAGGCGGTCTTGAGAATGTCGTGTTCCCTCACACGAATCTCGTGGTACCGATCTCAAATCAATCTTCGAGAAGAGCTTGGCTCCTCTCAACTCATCCATCAACTCATCGATCCCCTGGGTATAGGACACCGTTCTTCGAGGTCTTCTGTTCGTGGGCCCCCGTAATCAATGGACATCCTCGGGTGTCGTCCTTCTCCTTCACCAACACTACGAAAGAATAAAAATGGACTCGTGTTCGGTCCGATGTGCCCAAGAGCTAGCAACTCTCGGATGGACCGCTCAATCTCATCCTAATAGGCTTTGGGATGCCCTATGGGGGTAGTGATCCTTTGCTCTAGATACCCTACTCAAGCTCTAATGGTGTGCTAAAATCCTCGGTCGGTGGGCTCGAGCCCTAGTGGTATATCCCCAAACACCAGATCATGCTTGTCAAGGATGGCCTATATATCCCGGATGAACTCGTCGACCAATGGTCTCTCGCCTCGATGCCCGCAACTCAATCGCCCACTCTATGTCTAACTTCCGGAAATACCTCCATCACGTTATTGCCAAAACTATCTCGAGGTGGGTAAGTGTGCATCCCACGGATCTTCTCATGCTTTCCGATCTTCTTGTCATCCCACTCCATCTATAATGCCTCCCAATCCATGGTGACCTTCCCGCAGTAATCAACCATTGAACACCCAATACCACATTGGTATCCCAGACATGTTGACCATGAAAAAGTGATCGGTCACGGTAGTAGGTACCCATCGTCACTTCCAACTCCGGAACATACCATGCACATTGCATCGTCTGGGCTCCTAGTGACCAAGATCGAAATCACGTCAAATCTCTTGCTCGTATACTTCTCCTCTCGACCATACGTGCATCAATGAAGTTGTGGGTTGCCCCATTGTCAACCAAAAGCTCGACACTCGTTGGCCACGTATCGTCCCTCGTACGCGCAGCGCGTCAAATACTTGGGAACTCCTCGCAAGGTGGCAAGGGTCCCTCTCCCGTGGTGCAAAAGTTGCACCTCCCCGTCTTTCGGAGGTGGAGGTGGCAACCGATCCTAGGTTGTTTGACTATCTCTGTGGCCTCCTCATCCTCTTCCCCGCTATCATCGGAGAAGACCTCAATGAAGTGTGCTTTCTCCCAGGCACACACCCATGCTCGCTACCCACGACTTCGACAAGTGAAGCACAGCCGCTTCTTCCTCAACTCCCTCTCGGCATCATCATCTATCCGTGCCCGTCCCGCGATTCCCCTTTTGGGAGGAGGAACCTCGCATCCTTCCCCTTGGGCCGGGAAGCCCTCGTCCGAGGGTTAAGGTGTACGCGTCCCTGGGCAATGAATCTTGTAAGTCTCTGGTCCCGTCGATAGCATCTCGGGAGTGTAGCTGTTCTAGTAGATCTAACCAGACCTCGAAGTGGTCGTGCCAATCCCTCCACAAACATATAGATAATCCGTGCCGCGGACAGATTCGGCACCATCACCGAAACCCTCAAGAAATTTGCAATGTATGTCTCTGGGCTCCCTCGTCACGCTTTGAGCCTCTGTCGACTCAACAATGTTGTTCCCGGATCCCTCCCAGATCAAAACGCTCCATCAACCTCTTGGTAAACTCGGCATATGTCGTCACTATAGAGTGTCCGAGTGTAACCATCCCATGGAACCACCGAGTCCCTAGGCCTCACCATCCAAATGTAATGTTGCCACCTTGATGGCCTGCTGTCTCCGACATCTGGTTAGACTCGGAATAGATGTCCGGGCCTTCTCCACCCAATAATTTTTCGAATCTGTTTGATGAGCCATCAAACGTAGACAAATGGAATCTGCTAGATGTACTGTGGGAATCTCCATCATGGTGATGTCGGTTACCTCTATGATGGTCGCGGGTCTCATCGTCCCATCTGAGCTGAACAAAAATCTTTGGAATGAGAGAGCATCTCTCGAACTCCTGCCCATAGGCTCCGATACTCGCAAAAATACTCGCCCATGTGTCCAAGCTCGGGCCCTCTCCCTCGCCGGGCTCCCTCGCCCCTTGTGTCGCTCCCCAAGAAAGTGGGCATGGTAGAGCGGGTAGGTGCTCGTGAAGCCATCGGCTAAGGAGTATCACGCTCGAGCGGCACCATGCTCCCGGAAAATGATGGGATGTACCGATCTCTCCTACCTAGAAAACCCGTGGGGTCTCACAGCTGTTCAGCCTCTACAACGAGTGAATCTCCGACTCCATCACCTCAATCTTTCTAGCTAAAACTCCCGCACCGATTTGAGGGAGTGCCTCCCAAACTCGTTTGGCCCTTTGTGTCATCTGCCATCAGCCCTCTCTCGCTTTGAATCTAATACGGGCTCCTCCTACTGCGCGTCTATCATGAGCTCTCTCTTGCTCGTGTCCACCACCCCGAACACGCCTCCCTCTCCATAGGTGTTCTCCAACCTACGCTCACGGCCTCTGTACTTCCCGCCTCTATAAAAAATATATGGTCTCCTCCCCGATGTCATAGACCACGGAGGCCGAGCCATAACTATGCTCCGATACCACCGCTAATATCCCAGTTTCGGGGATATCTTCTAAACACAAGAAACTCAACCGGAGATGGACTGGGAGGGCATTTATCGGATATTCCGCCTCTCGAAAGAGGACAAGATCCCGCAGGCTACCTAGCCCTTTCCGGACTCTATCTAAGAGTGATAGATAAACACACCAAGTGGTATAGAACTAGAATGCTCGAAAGCATATATAAAAATAACGGTACGTAAAGCAGACATATAATAGCATAGAAAGGAAATACGACAACTCATCCCGTAAACATAAAGAGGAAATGCTAAGCCATTTTATTAACCGAGAAATATAATGAAGTATAATAGGTGATCGGAATGATGGCACCTAATCTTGCTCAAGGCAAGTGAAGAAATGCTCTTAGAATATATAGGAAATTAATGCTCTCATCGAAAATCGCGTCCCCCGAGCCGGAAAACCTGTCGTGTACTGCCACTGCGATGGAATGGACCGGATACTAGGGCTGATCCCCTTGTCGAAATGAGCTGAAAATCCGCAATCCTCTCTACTCACTAAACCCGACGAAACCCGAAACCATATAAAAAAAATGGCCGACCTCGAAAATCACCGAAGAAAATACCTCCTCGTGGGAATTACGTTGGCCTCCAGGCGTTCGAGCAGAGGCTAAATGAGAATAGCTGAAACACCGCCTCAAACTCCACCGAAATCCTCCTACGGAAAAGGTTGATCCTTCGCTCAAAATCTCGGCTAAATCTCTAAAGAAATCCCGATCCGAAGCACCTCCAAAATGAACTGCGTCCTCTCTCCCGTGCATTGCGTAGTCTCTACTAAAACCCGGCCTCCGTACAAGAAACCCAAATAACAAACCTCTCACAAAATACCGAAGAAATAACCTTGCCCGAGCGGTACTCGAAGTCCCCAGGGGACTAAGGGCGAGATCTCACGACCCGGGAGACACTCAATGCACTAAACAGTGTTGCGTACGAAAGCCCACGTAGCCAACGTGCTCAAGAAGACAAAAACGTCCAGCTCAATATCGTCAATAATAGAATGAATCAAATGAGAAGGCTCCCTCCCTTCTTTTATAACGTTTGGCGTTCCTCCAATCCCAAGGCCATCTCCTCAACGTAGCCTCCATCTCTTGCCACGTGTCCAATCTCTCCCCGCGTGAATCTCTAGAGCTAACGTAGGCCCCCTCTCTATGTGGTGCTTGGCCCCCTTGGCTCCCCCTTAAGTTACAACGTTGTGCTACTAGGAGGGTGTTTTATTTCACTTAAGTGAGTTAGACCCTCTCCACTCACTTTTTATTTATTTACAAACTATATACGTCAAAAACTAAACAAAATCGAATATTCCAATTAGTCTGTCGCTAATTAGGAATATTACGACCCTTATTTGTTTCTCCTTGAGTGAGACTACCGAGTCCTTCCTTTTTTCCCTCGCTCATCCGCTTTCCACTTCTTTATTACTCGGGGAGTTCTACCGATTGTTCTTGTCTCCCATATCCGTAATCAAGATTGTCTCTCGCCAATGTCACACCACCTATCTTCTCAGGCTTTTCGCATCCATGATGGGCTCCCTGTCTACCTTGATTGCGTTCCTCCACCGTCCTCCGGCCCTCTCCACAACTCAAAAATTGTTCTATCCCAAAAACAAAGGCCCCAACATGTGCCCTATGCGGCCAAAAGTTGAAGATTCCTTAGCATCAAAATCCATGACATCGAGGGGAGGAATTATTCATGAGAAGTCGGGTGTCTCAAGATCGCCACCGCAGTCCCCTGGTTAGGAAGGAGCTAGTAGTAAGTTTCTTAATTTGAAGAAACTTGGAGTATGTCCTTCTCGAGTTAAGAGGGAGTGACGTATATGATTTTTCTAATTCATGTGTCATGCACTAGAACAGGACTAACAGTGTAAGTCTTAGTGAAGGCCATGAGGAGAGAATGGATAGACACATCATTCCCGTCTTCATCCTGGAGACGATGTAATGGAGGATTGGGTAATCATCGCTGCATCCGATACTCTTTTGAGAATGAGATAGGGAATTCAAGATAAGAGTAGTCTGGGGCCCAGTATTCTTTTAGGGCTAGCTACCCAAGAGAAGAATAGTCGAAGAAGATCATACTGCGGGAACACCTAGGTGGAGTATGTACCTTGGAGAGACAATGACTATGGTGTCTATAAGTCATATGTCTCGCCAACATTGTAGCCCATTATCTCATTGAGAGATGGGGTTGTTAATCAAGGCCTTGCACTAGGATAGTGTTGGTTGATATGATGCTATAAAGATGCAATTACCAATATGATTCTTCTTATGAGATTCTTCAAATTTAAAGTGACCATGTACCATTATGAATACCTCCCTAGTTAAGAGGGAGTGTTGGAAAGTGTAACTAGGTTCGGTCTTCATATTGACTATGTAATTATGTATTTATGTAATGAAGAAGACAATGATAATAAAATGTATTTTTGTTATGCTTGCTTCATGGGTTTCATGAGCAAGGTTTTATTATAGGTCAAAAGACTTCTTCTTGAAGTCTTTTAGGGGTTTTTCATCGTGTCATAAATGTACTAATTAAGAGTCATGTATATGAAGAGTCTAGTCAAATAAGTATGCTCAAGACCTTGTCATATAAGCCTTGAAGATACAGCTTCATATAATGCTCAAGACCAGTGTTAAAGATATCTTAAGGAAAGGAAATGAGTAGTGGAAAAAGTTTGCTTACATACCTCTGAACAAGTCGACCTACACTAAGATTGGAAGGTCGGCCTAAAATGAAGAAGGATGTCACTATATATAGTATAGGTTTTTGGTTCATTTGAATACATAACTTCGAACAAGTCTGCAACTAAAAGGTGCGGATCACAGATATAAAGCACATGCCCGAATAAAGCGAAGATACTTACTGAGTAATGCGAGGACATCTCACTGTAATTCTGAAGTAAAAATCTGTGATACATTTCCCGTGACTACAGAGAAGTCTGAGAACAGTTTTCAGGACTGATGCTACTAGGTGAAAGTGTAGAACAATGTTGGTGTTGCTCGGTGCAAGTGCAAATAGAAGTTGTAAAAGGAGTATTATAGAATGCAGAAAAGGAAGATTGTTGAAGGAATAAATAACTTATTTATGTGTTGCTAAATAGATACCGAGTTTCTCTATAGTGAAAATCAATGCATAAAGGAAGGTCAAAGATAAGACAGTGTGATCAAATTGTTGAAGTATATCTAGAAGACCGAGACTAGAAGAAGATACTACAAGGTGTTGAAGAATCTCTAAGAGGACTAAAGGAATTCATCAAGAACTGAGTTTCTTAGCATTGGTGCAGAGCAGTGTTGAAGGGATGATCAACAAAAGGAAGTCAAGAAGAAAGTAGTGACAAGGTCTTGGAAGCATACATAGGTCAAGGGTCTGAGTCATGGTCATGGTACTTGTCAATTGAAAGTCTATAAGAAGAATTCCTTGCGGGTTTTCCTCTCCAAGAGGGAGAGGTTTTGGCCCTGGCTTGAAAAGCCTATATTTGTGTTTTGTGTGTTTTGGTAATTGACTTGATGAAAGACATAATAAGCTAAGAAGAGAATACATAAGTAAGAAAAGTAATCTCACAAGTAATTATCAAGAAGAGGATTTGAATTAATCACCACCTCGCTCAATAGCTCTATAGGTATACTTACTGAGATAAATACACCATTGTTTGAGTATCCATACAAAAATGTGTTGTGCAACCTATTTTCAGTGGGTCAGTGATGTTACACAAAATCGATGAATAAAATTATAATAATAGTAGTAACAAACGACAATTGTTGGCATAACTACATTAGCACACACAAAGAAACCCGTGATATTTTGGAAGCATCAAAGCTAGCATAAAGTTATTTGCTAGCCCATACTGTGATAAGAAATAGTTAATGTCTCTAATGCTGAAGTCACCATTAGAGCATTGACTCACTCATGAGGAGTTGTACATCTCCCACTAGGGTTTAATCTTGGGTGTAGTGTGCTCCTTTTGAATGAAAAACGCTTCAGAAATCAAGGTAATGGCACCGAATAAAATTAATCAGAGAATAGGTTGTGGATTTCGTCTAGGTCAATCTTGTTGCCCTTAATTGCTTAACCATTTTTAGAGGAGGCAATGCATACGTAGAAAACAAAACCCACCAAAACCTAATTAAGTGAAAACAAGATCTTACGCTTTTGGGATGATCCCAAATTGTTTTCACGTGGGATTCGAAAAGTTCAGAGTCAGTGCAAATTAAGCATTAAAAACCAGGAGCTTTGGAAATCTTGAGATTCAAACATAGGACTTAGGCCTACCAACTTGAGGCTTGGTAATGTAGTTCAGAGTTTCATTGCCACATGATCAGATTTTATAACCCTAAGGTAATTTTCCTTACCTTTACAAACCAAATAAATAGTTTGCATAAACTCCAAAATTCCACATAGTTTTTGGATATAACCACCATTTAGGTCCAGAAATACAACATATGTCCTCTGTTAATGGAAATGAATGAGTAATACTTATCTGTAATATCTTTGTGCAACTGAGCGCGGGACGAAGCTTCTCCACCCAACTGTAGACTGGTAATATTGCCCAGTCACCCTAGAGTCGGGTTCCAAGGCACGAGGAGATTGGTTAAGGGACCAGGACTTAGAAATGTTTCTCAACTCCTTTCTTTGTCTGTATCGTTTCTTTCCTCTTCGACTCATTTCAATGCATGTATTCTCTTTCTCTACGCTGATCTCGAAAACATGATATTCTCATCGTTCCTTGAACTTTTCCATCACCATCTCGTGCCCCAATACTCCCTCCTTAGATCCTTTTTGTGTTGTGTGAGCTCTCCATTCTAGTGGTTAGAGCCCAGCCTAGTCCACATTTTTAGGACTAACCAACACTGCTCCAGCTATCCCTTGTCCTCTGATTTTTGTGGTGGTTGGCCCAGTCATCACTTGGCAGTCTTGCAGGCCAAGGATTTTCATGCCATTTGGCCCTTTTCCCCTTGCTTTTCATATTTCCTAGGAAGCATGTCCTCCTCAACCTTGGAACCCGTGTCCCTAACTCAACTTGTTTTATTTAGTAATTTTTTTTTCCAATTTTTATGATAAAGGGGAAATGTGACCAGGGCTATTACAAAACCCTCCCCCTTGGGGGAACATCATCCTCAGTTTTCAGTGACACATATAAAAATAGAAAAATATGCTTAAAATACCAAATATAGTTGAGATGGAGCTTTATATATAGCTTGTTTCAGCTTTTACATCACATGTTATATGAATTGTGGCATATCTATCAACTTGGTAAACGTCACTTTATACATTTAGCCATTTCCTAATGGCCCCTTTTGAAATTCAATCCATCTTGGATTTGTTTCCTTTCCTTGGAGAGTTGTCTGCCTCCAATGTCCAACGCTACTAGTGCTTTTTGTTCCTTCAACAAACAGTTCCCAACTCATTGTTTCCGGGAACACCCCCAATGTGCTTCTGATTCCACCCAGCTATTCTCATGATAAAAAATCAATTTATTCTCCGACCTTCCCTTCTTTTCCTCCCAATCCCTCGGGCAATCCGGCCACCCCCCCTTCTGTGCTTCCTTGCATCAAATAGGTCTCAAAACCAAGGCATATCCCTGCCTCACCAGTATCAACCGGTCATCGCATGCTTATGGAAATCAGTTGGTACAATTGGTGCTGGTGTCCCACAATGGACCTGTTCCTGAAATCTCGTGTTTTTGCACACTATCATTGTTCTGTCTTGTGGTTAGATTTGTTTATGCAAAGTGAGAATTCTCATGATTTTTCTTCCATCATAGACACACATATCCCATGAGACTCATCATAAAGGGAAACTATAATAAATTTTAATTATACCTTATTAGCAATCTATCCTTGTAGTAAAATTGGAATTTTCTAAAATACCTACAACAGACTAGGTTAGTGCAAAGATCAAATCATCATAAATTAGAACATATCATCAGGTTAGCTCAATAATCCAAGCTATCATAAATCATGCTCATAGTTTAAAAATTCAGAAGAACACTATAGCATTAACACTTATCTTGATTTGATGGCTTACTTTTGTATGCACATGGGGTCAATTTCCTATCCTGGAAAGCACTCAGACGTCAACATGTCCTCCACGATCATCAGATTTTCGATCCAAAGTGGTTGCTCCATGGTTCAAAGCACCTTCTAGATTATTTTCAAGGTACCAACGCAACAATTTGTTAAATTTTCTTATGGCTATATTGTTATTTACTTTGATAATTTCATTTCATTATTAACATATTAAGTTCACCCCACAACATCATAACATTATCCATATTTACAACATTATTCAACAAAATATGCAACTATATAGAAAGAAAAATATCATCATCAATGCAACGGAACATAAAGGAACAATATAATAAAAGCATTCACAGATAGAGACACCAGGATTGGTCAGAGACTAGGGCAAAACCCACTACGGGGAAAGCCTTTTCAAATTATTCTTCTTATTATATTGTCATTGAATGATTCAGCAAAAAAGGGTACAATGATCCATACCTTCAACCATAATCATATCCAACAAAATCAACTAAACAACATCCATGAGATGTACCCAACAATGCTAATACTCAAAACCCTGATTCAGAAGCCTTGTGGTCAATTGTCACTGTTTGCGGTCAACTATCAAACTTTGTGGTCAATTGACGGAATCTGCGGTCAACTGTAAAGCTCAAACCCTAGTTCCCAACTGCATTTAGATATTGATGTGCGTGCGACTAAAACCCTCAAACTGCACGCATGAACCTGCGATTGCGGCCAAAATTTGCCCGAATAATGTCTACGGTTGTAAACAAAAACCATAAACACACATGCGAGCTTCAGACCCTGCAATCCCAGACCTATACAAACCAATCTTCATGACCCAGCTTGAGACCTATGCAAGCCAAACCTAAAGAAAGAAGAATTATTATAATGATGATTTCCAAATGAGGGTCACTTGACTTGTATTTATAACTATCCATGGGTGTCCAATTTCTCTTTTGGGTCGACTTATCGTTTTGTGGAAATGTGGGATTGAATTCAAAAATACACTTTCCCTTATCCAAATTGAGCACTTCAATAGTCAAATTTGGTCCTCTTGAAAAGAGGAATTTAGTCCCATGATTTGAATTTGTCTCTGAGCTGCCAAATTAACACTCCCTCCCAGCTAGAGAGAAATTCCAACTGCATTCACGTAATCATCGCAATTATCTTGTCATCAAATCATATCCTATCTGAAGTATAAAATGACATCATTGCCCATCTTTGCTTGTCCCCGCTCATCTCTTGATTGTCTTTGCTCATATAATAAACATCCTTGAATCTAAAAGAAGAATAATTTGACATTGGAGGGGAGCCCAAGCTACCATCCTCTATCCATCGGGGAGCCACTGCTAGCACTTGGAATCACTGTCAGCGAGGAGCCCAATGCTACAACTCGAGAAACATCAAAGAGCTTATCGTTAGGGAGCCCAACTCAACCTGGAACCACATCAGGGAGCACATCTCAACCCAGAACCCAATGACGATGAGGAAGGTCCTATTAGACACTCTCACCTCATTTCTATGACAATGGGGAAGGTCCTATGGGACACTCTCACCCTAATTCATCTCATCGAGCAATAGGTGAGATACAACTTACCAAACAAGGATCACAACCATCCCATTATGCAATCAATGGGTGAGATACCACTTGTTATATGAGGTAAAGATCACAATCATCTTATGGCTTGTTGATCTTCCCAGCAATGACCGTGAGGAGTCATGTGGTAGAGCATGTGCATCATAATCATCTTGGGTAACACACCTCCAATATTTATCTCAACCCGTTGGCCAAACGGGGAGCAAATCCCGACAAGCCCAACTCGTGGGTATGATGCCAACTAGGGTATACTCTACATAGACCACGAGAGAAACATCTCTGAGAATATGCTTGAAAGGATAATTGGATTTGGTATGATGTCATTATTGGATGTATTCTTTGGCTATAATCAGGTATGGGTTAAGGAGGAACACTGTCATAAAACCACCTTCACCATGCCTTGGGGTACCTTCGAATATCTCAGAATGCCTTTCAGGTTAAAAAATGCAGGGGTTACTTTTCAGAGGGCTATGGATTATTCTTTCAAGGAGTTAATTGGAAAAATCATTGAAATTTACCAAGATGATATCACTGTTTTCTCAAAGGATGGTAAGGCTCATATAAATAATCTTAAACAGGTTTTGGACAAATGTCGAGAATTTGGCATATCATTAAATCCCGCCAAATCTATATTTGGGGTGACTGAGGGAAAATTACCGGGTCACATCTTTTCCAAAGATGGCATCAAGATTGACCCTGAAAGGGTTGAAGCTATTCAACAAATTCCATTGCCGCATAATCTTAATTCCCTGTAGTATTTCCTAGGAAAAACAAATTTCCTTAGGAGATTCATTCCAAACTATGTTGAAACTTCTAAGCCTATACAAAGTCTTTTGAAGAAGGATGCAATGTTTTCTTGGAAAGACGAAGGTAAAAAGGGATTTCAAGATATCGAATATGCTATAGCTAAAGCCCCTATCCTGGTTAGCCCATATTATTTAAAGGATTTTATGGTCTTTTCATTCGCTTCCAAAGATACTATAGCAAGTGTCCTCTTGCAGAAACAGATGGTCATGAGCAACCAATTTCTTTCATGAGAAATTCATTGCAGAATTTAGAATTGAATTATAGAATTATGGAAAATCAAGGCTATGTATTATTCAAGTCCCTTAAGCATTTCATAACATATGTGGGTTATTCCAAAGTCATTGCCATTGTTCCACAATCTGCTATCAAGGATATATTGACTCAAATTGATTGCTTAGGAACTCGTGCCAGATGGGTAGCTAAAATCCAGGAGTATGATTTGGAGATTAGACCAACCAAGCTTGTCAAAGGCCAAGGGTTAGCTAAAATACTAACAAAAAGTAATGAAAAGGCTTTAGAGTTGATTTGCCAGAATGGAATGGTTGAAACTTCTCTTCCCCCGAGCTTCACAAGTTGGAAAAGATCGAATGGTATAGGGATATCATTTATTATTTGACAAATATAACATGCCTTGATCACTTGATAGCTCATATAAGAAGGGCTCTCATATCAAAGGCATCCAAATATTTTATCTTAATATCCCCTTGGATGGAGAAATCCATATGGGATAGTACTCACATGCGTAAATGAAGATGAAGCTAAGAAGCTTATTAATGAGTTCCATGCAAGATTTTGTGGAGGCCATTTCGCGGAAAAAATCATAGCCCACAATATTTTACTTGTTGGATATTATTGGCCTACCATTTTCTCAGATGTGCATAAATTCGTCAGAAATTTCTAGGAGTGCCAACTTTTCACTGGGAAACAAAAGTTAGCAACCTTTCCTCTTCAGCTAGTTATATCAGAAGCCCCTTTTCAACAATGGGGGTTGGATTTCATTGGTAAGTTTAATCAAAATTCAAGTAATGGCTATTCATGGATTTTGATTGCAACAAATTAATTCACAAAGTGGGTCGAAGCCATTCCAAAAAAGCATGCCACAAATAAGGTTGTCATGGATTTTATTGAGAATCATATTATCACTTGATTTGGTGTTCCTGCCAAAATCACAACTGACAATGCCAAAGATTTCAGCTCTTCTGATTTCTCTTCTTTCCGCTTCAAGTACAATATTGTTCTATCAAATTCTTCGAATTATTACCCTAAGGAAATTGTCTTGTAGAATCAAGTAACAAAAACTTGATAACCATCACCAAGAATATTGTGGGAGATAACAAGAGGTCGTGGGACAGTAAGATCAAGTATGCATTATGGGCAGACAAGATCACCAAAAAGAGGGCTACTGGAAAAATTCCTATTGAGCTTCTCTATGGTTTAGAAGTAACTTTACGTGTTCATCTCAAGCTTCCAGTGTATCAACTTCTGAGGCGGTTTACAAATGATAATGATGAAGTGCAAAGAATAATTGATCAGATTGTGGAACTTGATAAAGCCCGCAGGAATACTTTTGATAGCCTATGTCAGGGGTAGGCCAGAATGAACGAAAATTTTGAAAAATCATCTCAGAACAAGTCTCTACAGGTTGGTGATATGGTGTAATTATGGGATCGCAGAAATGAGAAAGTCGAAAATCATAGAAAGTTCGAAAATCTATGGCTTGGACCTTATATTATCAGAGGGATTGCTGGAGCAAATTATTTCTATTTGAATACCTTGGAGGGCGATCCTGTGGAGCTACCAGCAAATGGGCAGATGCTCAAATTATACTACAGGAATGACATCTAATGCCATGGGGCATCTTTATATAGTATCTCTAACCCCAATCCCTTTCATTTATGTCATTAGTTAGTTTTCTTTTTATGCACTTATGTTTTATGTCTTTACGTTTCAGTTTGTTAGAATATATTTTTTCTATTCCAACAAGTATTTTATATATGCATGATGATTTTGATTATGAGCAGATATCTATTTGATGGAATTCTATTTTTTTGGATACATGATTCTTGATTCTCACGTCACTTCGATGAAGCAACGTCTCCCCATATGGAACCAAATTATGCACCTATTTTGTCACAAGTTCAAGGAAGTAGTTGTGCAATTTTTTTTTTTCAAAATTCAGAATCATTAGCCAACCATTTCTTTACCATTGTAAACACAAATTCTGCAAATTGTAATGTAAAGGATGCTAGTACAACCGTTTAATTATGTAACAACCTAGGTAATCCTATGATTTTGGAAATGAATTTCATCCTAGGACATTTTTCGTCTCACCAAATTATGTGTGTTTCTAAACACGGATAATTGATAGAGTTTTTCCCTCCAGCTTAAACCCCAAAGCTAAGGTGGAATTTATTGACAAAGTCTTAAGTGAGTCCTAGTGTTATATCGAGTATTTGCAAAAGTGGTTTGGGAATAATCTAAGCTATTTGGAAAATTTATTTTATTACAAATCACTTGGTCTACTAGATCATATTGTGTCACAAAATTGGATAATTATTTGAGGGTCTATAACGAATGGATATTTCCTAGTGTTCCACGGGGACGCATCCCTCAGGGTGGGGGACACGCTTCCCCGCTCCCCCACGCTCCCGAGATGGGGAAACTCTTGGAGAAACTTTCCCCACGTCCCCTTTTTGGGAAAACTTGGGGAAACTCTTAGGGGGGCGCTTTTCTGGTAACGAAATGCATCTCTCTTGTGGGGGGGACAAGGGGATGCAGGGGGGATGCAAGAGGGACGTGTACCCCGAGTTTTTTTGCTAATAACAATTAAAAAAAAAACATTTTTTTTATTTCACTGCTTTCTATGTTTATTTTTAGTTCAGTTTTCTATGGCTGTTTTAGACTTCAAATGTCATTGTCATATGATGAATTTAATTTTTGATGTGCATTGCGTAGTTTCAATTGTCAAATGATGAATTTAATTTAGATGTACCTTGCATAATATTAATGCCCATTGCCAAATGATGAATTTAGATGGAACATTGCAGAATGTCAAATGATAGGATCAATTTAGTAATTTTATTTTAGATTTACATTGATGATTGCAGAAATGTCAAATGATAATTTTACTTCACAATAGTCTAATACAAAATGATGATCATATTTAGATGTGCATTTCATAATTAATAAGATTTACTATCTACTAATTTAGTTATTAACATATTGTTGGGATTTTATTTTTCTGTTTTTATATATTAAATTTTAAATAATTTTATAATTTTTATGTCTCTGACGTCCCCCCGTTTCCCCGAAATTTCCCTAAATTTTGGGGTTGCTTATATATGCCCCCCTTGTGCATATTCTCGCTCCCGCGTTTCTCTGTCCCAGAAACTCGATGGAACATTGGTATTTCCCCTTTGAGGGTTGAATTATTGTAATATCTGATGTAAAAATATTTTAGTGCATGGTCCCTCATACTTAGACACCATGGTTAAAATATTTGAGGGTGGAAAAATAATTAATCCCCTCGTGTTAATTAATTATTTTTTCTGGCAAAAATAAACTTAAATCCTAAGCCAAAAAATTAATTAATTTAGAGTCCAAATTAAAATGTTAGAGAAATTAATTTCTCCATGTAGAAAAATTCGTGGGTCTAAAAAAAGTTAATGTTTAGAGGTCTTTCACCAAGGGAATATTGGAAATTTCAAGAAAATTTGGACCCTTGGACCTTTGTGGTTAAGTCAAAGTCAAATTTTTGAGAAAATTAGTTCAAAATAATTATTCTTGAACTAATAAAAAATGGATTTTATGAGAAATTCGAAAATTCCTCAAAAATATATATTTTCGATGCCAAAGATTAAAAGTTGATTAAGTATTTAGCAACGGTCGAGACTATTTGATAGGGATCAAGCCAACTAGTCGTTATTTTCCACTTGGAGGGATTTCTCCATAAATATAAGGCATTTTGCTTCTATTCTTCACAATGATAGTGACTCTGGTCTCAATGTAATTTTGTAACGCTGGTGTGAAGCCACTGTTCTGCTGGGAACATTTGAAATTCATAATAAAAGACTTTGGGGTACAGTTCACGGCGTCTTTGTCTCATTGATCTGTGGTACGTGCTGAGTATGTGCTTTCCTATATTGTGTTTCAATATTACATGAATTGTTATTTCATTTGTAGATGATAGGAACATTCTATTGGTAAGTTTTGGGCTTATCTTAGGTGATTCGATTCATTGTATTATGCTCTAACGATTTTTTTTAAGAAATATATAGAGTTTGCAGGTTCCCCGACCCTTGGCCTCCAAGTTCACACACTATGGGCATAGACTGACTTTGTTTGGACTTCAAATATTTTATGTGATTTTCTTACTTCGCTAAGTTTGTGGTTAACATCTATTTTTTGAAATACATCAAGCCGTTGTCAAATTGTAATAAAAAATATATTCTTCAAAAATCTTTCAAGCATTGTATATTTGTATATAACTTGTAATTAATTTTTATTTATAATTTTTGTAAATAAATTTTCTAACTCTTGTTTTGTAGCTATTTGGGTTTGGGGTTTTATTTTAAATTTTATGTTTTGGGTTTTTTAGCATACTTGTAAATATTCTTTAGATTTATTTTATTTTGTAAATAACTTTTAGATTTCAAAATTGTAAATATTTATTTTGATTTAAGTTTTAATTTTGTAGTTAAATTTTTTTATTAGATTTAACTTTTTATTTGAAATTCAGATTTTATTTGTAAAGTTTGTATCCCACATTCAAAATTTCAAAATAGTTTCTCTAATTTGTACTGTTATATACTAACTTTTCACCTTGTATTTTCTATTATGCAAATAATTTCACTAACCCTCTGCATTTTAATTTTTTTTTGTATATAATTTCTTGGGGTTTCTATTTTATTGTTGTATATATTTGGATTTTTTTGGGAATTTTTTTTCTATTTGTATAGGTGAAATCTCTCAAGCGATCAAAGAAAGGAGTAAACTTTTGAAGTTTCCAACCCTTAAAAGCCCTAGACGTCTAGGGTTTTTGAGCCCATTTTTGCAGGTTGCATATTTTCAAATTAGGGAAGAAACACATTTTTTGAAGGCCCTAGCCCTTACCCAACCTAAAAGGCTAGTGTTTGGGACCTATTTTGCAAGCATTAAGAAGGCCGTAAACTCTACAAGGGCTAGATCTTATTGCAAATAGGGGTTTCTTCAAGGGATTGACATTTTATCTCTAATAATTTGTGATTGCAGTAGTCATAAAGATCCGATCTTTGAGTTTTGAACTAACATTTTGTGAGTGCAGGTGTTGAGGAGTGATTTCTCTCACATCTCCAAACTTGGCATAGGCCACTAAGTCTTGGGGTTTGCTTCTATTGCCTTCATCTCTCATTTTAATTGACTGCATAGTTTATATCAGATTTGATATATTGATATAACAATGCCATAATCATCATAATACAAGTCTAAAGAACCCACACATTATGCTAATAACTCATACAAGACATAAAAATAAATTACAAGGGTTTGATCTATCAATTTTATTGTTTTATGTTGGCTGCCATATACTTTTCAAGGTTTGATCTGAAAGTTTCAGGTCTGGTATAATTGTTACAACAATGTATTCAGGGCATAAACACACAAAAAATATGCCTAAATTCATTAACAAGTCACTTAAGGCATTGAACATTAATCCTGTGGTTAAATTGATTGCATGTAAGTTATTTTTTGAGGACTGTTGAGCAATTTCCAGATCTGATATGTTTGCTACAGCGATTTACGCAGTCATATAAACTAAATAAGATTCATCAAAATTGATTAAAGATCATCTAAAAATCTCTCAAATTGATTAGCTAACCATTGGAGCTTATTTGGCCTTAATATTTAGGCACCTTGTTGGTTTATTAAGAAGTGAACCATTGATTTTCTGAGTTATTACAGATCTGATATACATCATTTTTAGGTCTGATCAGAACATAATAAATCTGATCTATAGTGTCTAAGCAGTCCTATAATCAAGTGAATATCATTGGAAGTTAAATGCATTGATTTTTTAGCTTATCTTTGGCATTTTGCATTACTTTTTGATTGTCAATATAATATTGCAGACCTCTGAATACAAGGTTGCAGTGATAATAAATCACAGATAAGTCTCTAAAATTGGGTAAGGAAATTTTACAATTCATAATCATTCATGGTTGAAGTGATTTGGGCTTAATTTTAGTCATTGACATCTTTTACACTCTTGATTTCACACAAGTTCTCCAATCAAGTTGATAAGTTTTTAATTGGCTAATTGCTCTAAGTAGCAATGTGGATTAATGCTCTTAATTTCTCATTGCCATCACTGTCATTAAGTGGATTCATTGTTCATTGTTAAATTGGATATCTCTTGTGGATGCTATTTTGATCATAATTGTGATAAGAGATTTAAATTTCTCTTTTGTATCTAAGTGGTATATTGATGATTTATTGATTATAATCTTGGAGATTGTTAATTGTCTTAAGTAGCATTAATCTTGTCTTTGAGCAATTGTCTATTTATATTATTGTCGCATTTCTCTAGCACTGTTAAGCTTGAACACTTTCTCTTGTGGTTGAGATTTTATTCATTTATTGCTTAAGTACCTTATTATTCTTAATTGAAAATCATTGTCATTAAGTACTTAACAAATTAAGTAATCTCACCTTAAGACCACTCATCCATCTTGCATATCATTCTAAGACTAGTCTTGCATTTAATAATCTACCTCCAAACATAAGCTTGGTTGATAGAAAGATATGAACACCTTTCTCATCTAGCTTGAGGAGCCTAACACCTCTTTAGTGATTAACACAGTGACCTTGCAGTCGTCAAAGCCACAGTCTCTACAGCGTTGGAGACACTGGGTGGTTAGTACCTAAGGGGAGGTATCGTTAATCAAACCTTTGCTTGCTTCCCCTTGGCATCTTTCTCATAGCCTACTCTAGAGACTAGCTTAAATATAGTTAAGAGGAGGATACATCTAGAATAAGCATATAATTAAAAGCAATCAAGATTCTTGCATCACACCTAGATTCTAGGATTTGCATAACATATAAGGTAGATAAGCATTTAAGCAACAGTGGTTCATCCGGTCATTTGGTCCTTAATTGATCTAAAAGCAAGTAAGGTGACTCCATAAGGCACTGGTCTCACATCTAAATCTAATCTAATCTATAAACTTGCTAAATCAACCAAGTGGCTAGGCCATTCAATCGTGTCTCCCAGACTCATTGGTTGCCAACTTGTCTCTCATTTCCTTCTTTCATAGGGACTATCCCCCATAGCCAGTTGTTGGGAGACAACTAGAACGGAGAGGTAGAGATTCAGGGTGACAACCCCCGACCTGAGTCGTTGTCGCAGCGTGTCTGTACAATCTGAGTGACAATAGGAATAGGGCTAAAAGTTAACCCCCATGGTAAGTTGAGAGAACAAAGTTACAGTCAAGATCAGTCAATCATCCAAATCACACCTTTGTCCATATTGGATGCCCAAAACATTTAGTAAAAGCACTTGATTGCAAAATGACAAAGTACTTGTTGAGTGGTAGCCCACCTTCATCTAAGAGGAATGCTGGATGGTGAGAGTTGTATGACTAGTGCGGATGCTAAAGGAGACTGACCTATCATTGTCAATAAGGAGGTGTGTAGGGATGCTGGTGTTGAGAAATCAGTGCAAGCAAATTAGGGTTTTATTTCTCTTTCTTGATAATTACTTGTGAATTATGTTGGCTTTCTTTACTTCTTTATTAGATTATATTTCATCAAACAATTACCAAATTATGTATGTACAAAGATGACAAGAACACAAGAGACAAGATGTAGGCACTATGCCAGGGCAAATCCCCTCTCTTAGGGGAAAACCAGTCAAAATTCTCTTCCTTCAATAGTTTTCTTTGAGACTCTTCACCCTAGACATAGACCAAACCTTCCCTCCACACCAAGTCAACCTTCTAGATCTTCGACCTAACAGCAACAACAACTTGTCCTCCAGCAACTTCGACTAGGCAACAGTTTCAACAGCAACAACAACAGCAAACACAAAAAGACTTAGATCTCCCAAGTTAGGGCACGAAATGGAGAGAGACCACCACCAAAGTTTCGATTTTCTCTTTCTCTATCTTCTTGACCCAACTCGCACTCCTCTCTGTTTCCTTGACCAACTTCGCACTTTTTCCTATGTAGCAGTATATATTGAATTGCCTTGAGAAGTGATGCTCCAAATGAATTCGATCTCCTTCCTTTTAATAGGTTCAAGGTGTGGTCGAATAGGTTCCTTTGAGGCTGATTTGATCTCCTTAAGGCCGACTTGATGTGGAGGTACTATAAATAATTTTTGACTTAATAATAAAGATTTTTACATGATTCAAAAGCCTAAGAAGTGTCTCTTTGAATATATAATGACTCTATAAACTCAAAATAAATCCTATAAGTCCACTATGGGGACTTTGACTTAAAACATAATGACCCAACCATGAAACCCATGCTTTTAATAAGTCATTTAATAATAATAAAAATTCTTTTCTTTATTCTTTTGATAAGTACATTAAATATAATTTATGAAGACAGAACCTAGTTACAATCTTCAACAGCTGGTTGGATGGCTGTCCAATATAGGAGAAAAGTCTTCTCCTATAGGGTTACCCATTATGTTGGGTAACAAGCCTAAAAGCTATGTACTTTTAAACCCTTGTCTATTTTTTCACTTCGTGGTGATAACTCATAATTATTTGAAGTGAATTATCATTTTCCAACTTGCTAGGAATTGAATTTCTACACAAAATAAAATTTTGGGTTCTGACCTTGTTACCTCTCAAACTAGCAGGGGACCTAAAAGGGACTACTACTAAGAGGGCAACTGCTAGGTTAAGGGCAACAATGGAGACTTAGCCCACTGTCACCATAACTAATACTCCCTGCTCTTTATGAACTTTCACCGATGGGAGGAGACCTGGTATTTGGGAAGTCACTTATAAAGAATAGATCAACAAAAAGATGTGAAGTGACCTCAAAAATCCTTTCCCTAGAATAGGATTAGGAATGGAGCTTGCTTGCTCTTTAAGCAAGGTACAAGATTTTCTAGGAAAAGGAGGTGAGGATTTGATCCAGGTGGATATCGGTGGCCACCCACCTATTCTATTTGGACCAGCACCATCAATTCTTGCAGCTTTTCACATTCAGCACAACTTACTATTTTTAGCAGGTTTTCGGGTCCTCCACTCTCGGAGCCGTTTTGGGGGTTTAATGATCCGGGTGGATATTGGTGGCCACCCACCTATTTCATTTGAACCCACATCTTCAGTTCTTTCAATTTTCAAGTTGCAACAAAACTTACTATTTTTAGCAGTTTTTCGGGTCCTGAACTTCTGGAGCTGTTTTGAGGCCCTAAACGACATTTTTTGGGAAAATGGAGAGCAACATGGGTCCATGGACCGATGTTTCTCGTTCAAAAATTAAAGTCCTCAGATAGATCTTTCTAACGAGCTATTGAGCGCGTCAAACGGAGATCGGGTGCCAAAGTTATGCCCCCGGGAAGTTGAACCACCAATTTACCCAAACGGGCGCCCATAGTTTTGGCGCCTCATCTCCTACGGTTAGGTTTTTGGACGTTTCAGATTCTACATTGTTTCTCAACAATAAATAGGCCCTCGAGCCTCATTGTAACAGAGTTCAGAGGTCTGTAGCCATCACATCTCTTCTCAGAGATTCGCTACCAACACCCTAGCTATTTTATTTCTATTATGCCTGTAAGCATATTTCTGTTATTTGATATTAATGAAATGAAGCATTATTTCCGCTGCATCTCTATGTTCATGGTTATTTCTGTATTCTGTTGCGTTCCTGCATAAAATTCGGATCAGGATTTGAGGGTTAGCTTAAAGGGATATGATTTGAAAAGGAGTTTCCCAATCCATAAAATCCTTATAGAACTTGGATTCTCGAGTTTCTCTTGATGAATTGTCTTTGATAGGAAATGGGACCACATGGGGCCAAGCTGACCCAACTTAGGTTAAGGGGGTGGAGTTTAGCAACCAATGATATTCTTAACCTGACCAAGGCAAGGGGAAAGGATCAAACAAGAATTTTCACCTAAAGATGTCAAATTGATCCTATGAGGTACTGGCCTCGGGGACACCATGGCAAAGTTTGATCTTAGACCTAGGGCTTGGGATATATCACAATCCCACCATCATAATCCCTTCAAATTCGGAGGAGACCTTGAGGACACACTAGCGCAGTAGAGCTTAGGAGATCAAACTTATTCTAGGGCTAGTTTGTCGGGAAATTGATGCCCTAGGTGGCCCAGTGTGGCTAGACCTAGAGGAGAGAGGAATAGGTGAAATAATATGGTTTAGAATGACCACCTTTTGATGGATCAATGCCTAATTCTTCTTGGGATATGGAGTCAAGGAGAACTATGAAGATGGACTTCACTTCTAGTTCAAGGAGGTTCTCAAAGTCGACTTCGTCCAATGTTAAGGGCTTGAGAAGAAAAGTGACCTTAAAAGCATTTATACTTCGTTGCAAATGGAAGAGGATTATTGAGATAACTCGATCTCTAGGAAAATTCGTTCATCAAACAAGGCCCATACATGGAGATAAGCTAAATAAAAACATAATTCCACATTGATGCCATAAATGCATGAAACAATTAGCCCTAACATAGCGAAATTCTCATAACCAATGTATGCAGCAAAATGAAAGAAAATAACGTTAAAATTGCACTTACATGTAAGAGAATATATCCAACCATCAACACATTTGCAATATAAGAAGCTCCAAGATGAGAAGAACCCAGTCCATACATCAAAATTCATCCGTTATCCAAGAATATCCACCAAGGAAAAAGTGCTAAGTTCTGCAAAGAGAGAATGATCCAAATCAAGTGATGATACAAAATGAATTCATCTAACTCCTATTTATACACTCATTAGGAGTTCGAATTACCTAATGGGCCCACATTAGCCCCTAAAATAAAATAATGTGCAAATTAACTAACTTTTGGTGACAAGCCGACTAAACTAGCTCACAAATAAAATAATAAGCCTCTCAAGAGGTCAAAAAATAATCTATGCATGTCGCAGGGCCCTCCAAGAGGCCTAATGAGGTACGTAAGTGCCATAATGATGAATAAGATCCTCAAAAGTGATGGACAAGGGGGTGGCCCCTTGTTCTCCAAACAATAAATCTGTGGTGCTCCCAGTGGGTGTGGGGGCACACCAATGACCCCATGGGTCTCCAACTGAGTCGAAGATGCCCGTAGACCATCTGTAAGGGCTTAGATGATGGAATAAATGATGCCATGTCAACGTACAAGTCTGGAGACACCTTCCAAGTGTGTGGTGCACCTATGGGGCCAGCTGGGCATAGTGTACCAGATACATCTTCCCTGTCCAAAAGGTGGATCTCGAGTAATCTCTGACCATCTCTGGGGATCCATGGAGTGCTGTCTATTGTTGTGGAGGCCCATGGTTCTCTACCCACACCCTATATGTGCCAATGTATCCCTTTGGAGGGTTAGGACACCGTATAGGCAGACCAAACCCAAAATGGACACCATCTGCAGTTCTGCATAAGATCCAATGCGTCCCCTAGCCTTCCAGTGCAACAAGTCATTAAAGTAATCGGGTAAAAGAGCTTACAAACCATGGACAACAAGTGGACATTTCATAATGGCATGCCCTTCCATAGTGGGCTTTGGCATGTGATAATGTCTCCAAGCTCCAAAGGGGGTTAGCCAAGTACCTTATTAGGTGGTTTCTACCTTTAGAGGGGATAGTATGTCCAAGGTACATCCCTCAAATGGTGGTGGCATGTGGTAAAGAGGTGAAATGGAATAGGGAATGATGGGCAATCCTGGGCCACATATCGAGGCACAAGGGTAGCTAGAAAAAGGGAAGCCCACACTTGGGTATATAATGTGTTGGAGGGAGCAATCGTGGTACATGAGGTGCCCCGACCTTAATTTCTCCACCCTTCTTTATATGCCTTTTTCTTTTTATGATTTTTCTTTGGTTAATTGCTCGGGGCTCAAAGAATAAGAGCATGATGTATAAGATATAGTAGTGATTACCCCCTTTTTGGTAGGGCGGTTCATTGCCCTCCAGGTGTTGGGACAATCATGGGTTCTTGAATGATAAAGGAGGCTCATCTAGGGCCTATTGAACCAGGGTGGTGGCCATGGGTATGGGGTAGAGCTCATGCATTGGCTTTTGCCCACGTGCTAATTATGTTTGTCTCAACCATATTTTGCATCTTGTAGTACATTTTACTATTGAATGTGGCCATTTATGCTTTTACATTTCTTTTTAGTTGCTTCAACCTCTGGGGCATCGTTCCAAGCTCGACCCAAGGTGGGGGCAAGGGAATGGGGAAGCTAACGCTATGTGGACCCAGTGAGGAAATGTCGACCCGGGTGGGAGATATGATGAATGGGGTGTAGTGAGTGGAAGGGGAGTGGTATATGTGGACAAGGGAGTGAGACCACGCAACTAAAGTTGGGGTTTCCCAAGTAGTACCACCTTAAAACCAAATGGTTAGTAAAAGAGATCCTACGAGACTAGAATCCAAGGGTAACATCCAAAGGAGGTCAAGGGGACTGAAGCACAAACTAAGGCCACTCTTTTCGCCAAATCCCCCCATTGATCCATGCCCAGAAGTGTCCATGAAAATTAAACCCAATACTCAACTACCAAATGACAAGACATACCTTTAGGTTCGGGAGGCCCACCTTCAAACACACGATCAATACAAATGGGTTAGGGACCACATGGCCGGCTCAGGTGGCGGAGAAATGGCACAACGAATTAGTTGAGGGCTGCAAGGGGCTGTTGGCTGCTCGCTGAGGACCATCACGGAGAAAAAAATTCTCCTAGGGATATCACCCATGAAGTGGTGGGTAACAAATCCTTAGGTGATTTGATCCCTTCAGCGAGTAACATTTTCCATGTTGCCATAGTTTTCAAATTACTCATTTCCTCCCTTAGATACATTTTAAAAGTGTATATATAGGCTTGTGGGTGGCCTCCAAAAGGGGTATAGTTTGCTGGATTTTGTGTTTTTTTGCAGTTTTGCAGGTTGGAAGTTGTAGAATAACAAGCTAATTGTTTATCTTTAGTCATTTACCAAGGTATACAGTAAGGTATTCATCTCAAATTTTGTAAGGACTCCTAACATTTAATCTTGATCTATTTGAAGGCTTTTTTTCCATATCTAGAGTGTTATTTTCCTTGCCAGTCTGCATTTTAGTGGTCAATTTTTTATTTTCAAATCTGCAAAAATTTAAAATTAGCTCCTAGACTCCATCACCCAAAAGGTATAATTAGGTAGTGGTCTACTAACATGTGTTGGAGGGTATTCAGTGTAGGTTTTTCTTCTTTGACTTTCTAGGAGTTGGCCTAAAAGTGGGGACTCATGCCGTGGTGATAGTGGACATTTGTCCTGTGTGGTGCCACCTTAGTGTCTTGTGAGGACCTTAATGAGACCTGCTAATTTGGGCAGTAACTGAACTCACATAGTCTATCTTAGGCTCTCAATTCTTCCCAGGGTCATTTGTTGCTCTAATATGATATAGGATTTTAGGGTGCATACATTTGCATAGGAAATGGTGGAGAGAAAAGAAAAACAAGTCTTTATTATGAACGCTGTAGTGACTCTTCTCTTGTACGCCATAAATTCCTATAGGTGACATATTTATAGCACCCCTAGTTGGTTCATGTGGTTTATCCACCTAATCTCTAACCTCAACATTTGAAAAAACATTTTTCAAAAGTCACTAGCACATAAAGTGACAAATATGAATGATTATTGATTCCTAACCTAAATGTTATGAGCATTATCAGTCTGACAACCTTGACTTAGAAAATGGCATCCCTGTATCACCACCCACATTTATAAAACCTGGCTGCTTAGCCTTTCTGTCTATCTACACACACTTCCAGTACTTAATTTCTTTTAAAGTAGGATGTTAGTTATAAAGTATTTTGGGAACTGCACAACTAAATCCAACTTGCCAAAGAGTTGTGCTGAATAGAATATGGTGTGAAGCCACTCCAAAGGCATTGAACAGGCCTAAGGCACAAATCCATTTCTAACACCTACCTCTAAAGAGTTGAAGTCCAGGTTCTGGATCCCACAAAGGGCTAGTTTTAAAAAATATTTGCATTTCTTTACGTGCACATTACATATCATTACTGCTGAAATCAACTTACTGTCCTTTGCATATCTCAACTCCAGACCATTAAACCTGCTTCATTAATCAGCAATAGAACCATTTAAATTTACAACTGGCAATAGAGATTCGGTTTGGCATTTTTTGTGCTCTTTAGGATTTCATATTGGGCTGTAGGGCATAGGATGCCAACAAACATCAAATGTTTCCCACAGTGTTAAAATGTCTTAATGAGATGTAGAAATTGTTATCACCAGTAGGCAGACCAGTTTCTAGACACTATGTTTGTCAACTGGCGTCTATTTGTAAAACTTTTAGAATTCAATTTTAATTAATAGTAAATTAAAGTTGTTGGAGTATACCTGTTGATACTGGTATCAAGTATAGACAAAGAGAGGGCCACTTTGCACTAACTAAAAACATTAGGTTCCTTGAGTCTTGCAGTCCAGGATTTCAAACTTCGTTTTGAATACATTATCTGTTGCTTCAAGGAAGCACGGAAAAACATATTATTAGTCATAGTTACCTTTAACAGAATGATGAATAGATTTTAGTACAACTCTGGCTAGCCAAGGAAGCTAAGTTTCCAATCCGTTTATTTGTGAATCAGTGAGAGAGTACCTTAATATATCCGTTACAATTGTTTTAGCTATCTATATTTATAGGGAAGGAATCAGCCATTAAAAAATAGATTTTATATTCGTTAACCTGTGAATCAGTCGAAGTATACACTTACTATCATGCTAGGGCTAAAATGTAGGTCTGAATTAAAGCTTTGGAATGGAAACCCTTGGTAGCATGAATCTTGAACTATTACAGATGGTCTGCAGAGACTGTAGGTGGCTTCCAGATGCTGTAAGAGCACAGTCCTTGCACACTGCAAAAGCTGTTGAGCAAGCATTGTTACAAGCGGTAATCAACTCTACCACATGCCTTTCACTTAATGTCTATGGGCAAGCTTTAGCATAATATTTTTCCACAGTGGCATAATCAAACTCGACTATATCTTTTGCCTCAAATATTGTCATAGCAACATATAAAGTGTAGTTCTTGTCTGGTTTCATACTCAAAGTTCCCGTTCCCTTACTTTTTGCACTGCCATTGGATGTGCTTTATGTGATTTTTGATGTCAGGTTCAATATAGCAGTTTTGGACGAGACCATATTATACCAAGTGTAGTCAGGATTGGTTTTTCTTTGCTTGAATCCTTTGAAGCTGGCAAGATGGCTTTTGCAGCAGACTCTGTCAGTTTTGAAGGATTGTTAGGGAGCAAGGAGTTAGGTATCCAAGTACTGCAGACAGCATTTGAAGTTCATGAGATGTCACGGAATGAGGTTTGTGCTAACTGTATTTTTGATTTCTTACTATGGTAAAGTCCTATAGTTTTAAAAAAATATAGTGGGTCTCTTAATTGGGATATTCTATGTGCAATTCTTTGATTTATGCAATTATTATAATTTGCAGATTATTGAACAGAGTAAATTTCGCATAATTTCTCTGAAGCCTCAACAAAGCTCACCAGTCATCAGGTGATCTAATATGAGCACACCTTCATGCTTGTTTTGTATTACTCTGTTGAATATATTAAATTATTTTTTTGCAGGTTACTCGATCAGCTAGTTCAGCAATATCCACATCTGCTGCTGGAGCATACTGCTCGCTTGAAGGAGTGCTTAGATTATTTCACTTTTTTGAATTCCTTTACTGCTTCCTCTCTTATTAAAGCCATATGCCCACTTTTTCAGATGAGCCGCGACCTTCAGGTGATTATCCCTATTTTGGAAGAACACTCATTTCAATAAAATAAATCTAATAGAACTTACCAGCATTGACAACTCTCACATTCACAGAATTACACTGTTCTGGTTTTGCGGAAGGCAATGTTTGGACGGGAAGAAGCTGCACGCATGGCTGCGACTAGAGCCATAATAGATTTAATTATATCAGAAAAGCAGTCTCCTAGCAATGATTCAGAATCTTTTCCATCTTCCAGTCAGGCTAGCTGTAGTCAGCAAACAAAACTCCCTGGCCCTGTAGGGTTGAATCTATTTCAAGAGCTCAAAGGATTATTGCGAAGGTGTCTTTCACAACAGGTATGCACACAACCTAATCCATGATATATATTTTTATGTTATGATGCATATTTTAATTATTTGTATATCATCCAACAGGCACGAGTCAAGGAGACTATGTACAAAGGGCTTGTGAAGCTTGTACTAGTTGACCCTTCAGCTGCAGGGGCAGTCTTTGATCTATTATGGCCTCATTTCCTTCGATTTTGCATACCCCAAGAGGTGCCAGATTTACTTTCTCTATTGTTCTTTTTATCTGCTTAACAAAATTGGCATGATGCCGCATATTTTTAATAACTTAAAGTGATCATGGAGTTTGTTAGATGTTCTTGCTAGAGATATACCATGGTCTTGCTAATGACATATAGTTAATGAAGAGTTTACGGAAGCCAAAGTAGTCATTAAGTGTACTACTCCTAGTTCTCACCTGTTGTAGCTATGCAGGATGGTGGACTGCTGCTTAATCTAGGCGCTTGTGTTAAATTCCAAAATGGGATAATTAGTATGGAGGAGCCATTAGACTGTCTACTTTCTTGTGTACATCACCTTCTTGTTCTTCAGCCACAGAATAAAACAGGTCAACAGTCAGAATACTCATTGCCATGCTTGGGGTTTTCTTTATCTCAAGAGAATGAGGTATTTTTTTCCCAACTCTTTGCCCAATTTCCACTCGTTGAAATATTGTAGACTAAGAACTATTGTGGCTTTTCAAGAGACATCTGCATTTAACATTCCCGTAGACTTACAGGTTGGTGGCTTTCCAGCTGGAGAATCATTTGCAAATGCTTTTATAAACCTAAGAAAAAGCTTACGAAGTTGCAAATTGGAAGGTGCATCTTGCAATACCTGATTATTTTGATAATTTTTGCATAGATTTCTTCCAAATTATGAGTCATGTGGGGTTTTGACCATGTAATCATTTGTCCTGTTGCAGAGTACAGTTTAGATAAGACCCAGAATTTCAGTCTGGAAACTCCAGAAGGAGAAAAGAATGTTGAGCAGGCTCGTGTTTTTTTGGGGATTTTGGAAGTATTAATGAATGCTGCGGTCTCAGATATGAAAAATGCAACTGATGCAAACCATGCAGACAGTAAAAATGAATTTAGAGCACTTCTTGAATTGTATGGTTCTCTAGAGCAGTCTGCACTTAGAAAGCAAGGAGGGCCTCGAAAAGGTTCTACGAAACCTCCTTCAGATTCCAAGGGACAGACTCAAGAAGCTGGAACTCATTCCAACCTCAGTTTGAAACATGGTTCAATTGCAGCTCCACCAAGTTCAACTCAAGAGAAATTATCTTTCTTAATGACTTCAAACATTGCTTACCTCTTAGAGGCTTCATTGACGTTATTTAACACTGACATATCTTCCAGTCAGCCAACTTCCCAACATCGTAGCCAAGGAACATCTCGGAAGAAAACCATCCATCACTTCAAGCTTGCATCATTTGCATTGAAAACATGTTTGCGTCATCTGAAAGCATTTTCTACCGAGTCACTGATGGAAGGGGAATCTCAAGATCCATTCATGGCTCTTGTTTTTGGTGACATTAAAGTTCTGGGAGGTCCACTGGTGCGATTAATGAGTTTATTAAAATCAACTTCAAGCTCAACTTCAACACAGGAGAAAACAAGAAACAAGGAAAACAAGAGCAAGAAGGCATCTGATGAAGCAGGAGATGGATTGATCCACACAGCAGTTCTTTGTATGGATATGTTATGCAAGTTGAGTTTTACAAAAAAATGTTTGTCTGATGTACTTGAGGAAATGCTATCTGTTTCGAGCAGTGAGGGAGAAGCTGTAGATGACATGGATATTGAGACGGAAGACATTGATGAAAATGAAAGTGAAAGCCCAGAAAGTAGGCTGATACATCTGTTTTTGTGGAAAAAAATCCGACCACTTTTGGTGGAGTTTCTTTTGCAGACACACTTTCGAGAGTTCGAGGTAACATATTTCCAGAATTTGAAGCTAGATTAGTTCATAGCATGTGAAAGTTTGGTTTCTGAAGACATTTTTAGAATTAGAATTGAAATGATTGTTTGTGCAGTTTCATGTTAAAGTTTTGTATATCAAAAAATTTTGATTGGAGCTACTATATTTTATTTTAGTAGTTGTTTTCCATGCCCCATATTAATGTTTTATATTATTTTACGTCTTGATCCCTTAAACAGCAGGCCAGCATATCTGTGCATGTTATATACTTCTCCTTGTTATCTATATATTATAAGAAATTAGCACAGAACTGTAGAATATTAGCATGAACAACCCGTGTTCCATGGGGATGTATTTCCCAGGGTTTCCCCCCATCCACTCCTTGTTTCCCACATTCTGGGGACTTGGGAGTACCTGGGGAAATGTTTCCCCATGGTTCCCTTTTTGAAAAGCGCTGGGAACACACAATGAAATGTTTCTCAAGCGTGTGAAGTATGTTTCCCAAAAAGGGGGGGCTTCTGGGCATCCCCCTAGAAAAGAGGGACAGTTGGGCCCCTCTCTCCCCTAAAAAGGGACACCTGGGCACACCCCACTTGCCCCCCCTCAAACCCTTGACTTTTTGCCTATAACTTTAAAAAACAATACAAAAAGTAAAAAATGGCGTAGAGGCTTTTAAAGACTAAAATCTGTCTCTATCTCACATTTCACAGGCAAGTTTGAACTTCATGCAGCAGATGGGTGTAGAGGACCAGTCAATGAGATTGACTCCTTGATGCTCATTTTACTTTTAGTCTTCATTGCCCATTGTTAATTTGTTGGCAAGAAAAGAGGTCTCAGGGGGAGGCCCAGGTTCAGAAAGGTGGTCAACAAGGGTTACCGCAGTAGTCTAGCACAACGCTGACATTTTCACCCTACTCCGAGGAACAGAGAGTCTCACCCGAGGCATGTCGTGACCTTACTAAGGCTGGGATTGGATCAAGTATCGATCAAGCGTGGAAAATGCACAAACCATCCATAAATTAAGTACTGCGAATAAGTGTAAATACAAGATATATAACAATACTCATGAAATTGATCAGAACGATAACCAAAAATTCAAAATAGCCGTATGTCCCACTAAACCATAACACAAGACAGAACTTAGAACAACAACCTTATATTAGAAAGTGTTGCATTATCAGCAAAAGACTATTACATCACTCCTTAGAGTGTGCCTGGCAGAACTGATTACAATCAAATTACAAGATGCAGAACAGAAAAATGACAGAGAGAGAGAACATAACAACATGAGAAAAGCTCTCCTACGGCTCCTGATCCTTGATCCCTTCTGAGCCAACCTGCTCTTTCTGCTTACCGACTGCCTATTTGTTCCATCGCCAGCGTGACTGACAATCCTTCCTTCTTTTCTGCTCGACTATTTGTTGCTTTCCCTGATTTTTGGGAATCCCATTGATTGTCTTATGCTGCTTCCCTTTGCCATCTGTACCTACTTCCGCAACATCCGCACCACCTACCCTTCAGTTCATTGCAACCATGACAACTCTCTGTCTACCGTGGTTGCACTCTGCCACCTGTTCTCCGCAACACAAAACTATTTAATTTCAAAACAAGGGCCCCAACAAGCCCCGACCACATCATATTGACTCATCCTGAGTCAATTGTTTCCTGTCGCCTCAGTCTCCATTGGTCTGCTTAATTCTGTGGCCCATTATGTATACTCCTTTTCCCCCGTGTGCCCAAAATAGGGCTCCAACTCTGGGACCTTTGTTAGTGCGGAAGCTTTCAACTCTTGGAAGTTGTCAATGGCCTGCTGCCATCCTTGCATCAGCAGGTCCGTTTCTATTGTGACCTGAGCGACCTCTTTTTCTCCTGTGACAGTTGATAGACCACTGAAGACACTAGAGATATGAACATTGGCCTCGGCGGCTATTTGTTGTATTTCTTGTGTCGTGGTATTCACCAGCTACCTGGGCTCTCATAGGGCTTGTTTGGCTGTGGTTGAATGCTCTTCAATATATTGTATATGTACTTCGAGCTCCTCCGCTTGAGCATACAATTGGTCGAGTTCGTCCGGGTCTGTAGCCTCCTGAATCTGTTTGGATATTTGTTGTAGCTTTGCTGAAACTGGTTGTGACTTCAAGGTGAGAGAGGTGGAGCATTCGTGTAGACCCTTTAGTAGGTCATACGCTTCCTTTTCTGCAGTGCTCAAAATTTCCTGCATCCTGGCGATCTGCGTCTATCATTCTGTAATCTTCTATGTGTAAATGAGGGCCGGGTCCGGTAGTGCGGGCCTAGCCTCAAATGATGCCCTCAACTCCCTGTTTTCTCTATTGAGATTCGAATAGGCCATGCAGATATGAATGGATCATCTGACTACGTCGTCCTTTGCCATGTCACTTGGTATCTGATTATTGTGGGCTGTCACAGTGGGCCATAGTTCCTAGAAGACCTTGGTCACCATGTTCAGTTGGCCCTAGAGTTGGCTCTTCTCTATTCTCAGTTGTTCGCGCTCTTCAATAAGCACGATAATTTGTACTTGTTGTTGCTTGAGCCTCTGCTGAAGTTCTGTGTGAAGCCTCTCAGCCTGCTGCGCTGCCTTCTGAATAAAAATATACAATTGGGTCGTTCCCTAGGTCTGCACACTTTCAGCTCCGGAGATATCTTGATTCAGATGTTGTTCTTGGAGCGGCTGACCGCTTGCAATGGATATTGCTGAGTGCTCTTGTGGTAACCGCGGATGTGTTGGTTGCGGCACCATATCATTAGGGTTACCCATGCTTAGATTGGGTTGGACTCCCTGAAGTATCAGCCTTTCCTGCTGAAATTGATTCAGCTCTTCGGCTCGAGTTGTTATGTCTTCAACAAAAGATGCATCTTGACTTAGAAGTTCCTGAAAAGAACCTGGTCCAACTAGGGTTTGGCTAACCTCGAGTACTGCTATTTTACCTGAATTAACCTCCGTCTTGGCATCTCCGTTTGTTTTATTTTGCACCCTGACTAGGTCAGATATGGTGGCTAATGTGGAGGGCATGCGAGATGGGTGATCTTTGGAAGTGAATGAGGTGGTGACTGATGGTTGGTGAGTGCGAGGAGGTGATATACGAACATTGAGAAAAGAATAGGGGTTTATGGGGGTAGCTCCTGAGTCGTCTGGGGCTCTGTTACAGGCTCTTCCCTAATTGGGACCCCTGTGTCCATAAGTTGCGTTTGATCTTTCCCTGTCAGATCAACGACTTGGCTAGACATTGTGACTCTCACCTTCTTGGCCTTAGGGGTGGCTACATGTGGCTTCGAGGTTTAGTTTTCCTGATGAGATTTGTGGCTATTACTGGTGGTGAATTAAAGAAGTTCAATGGTAGGGTGGTGACAAGGGGGACTGGGATGGAAGAGGATGCAGCATTTGCTGCCTGAAATTCTGTAAATGTAGGAAACACCGAATAATCATTAGTTAAAGTTTGGACCACCTGATTAAAGATCTGTACCTTGGTATTTAGCTGCTCGATGATTGGATTCAGTTGTAGCCGCGACATCTTAGTGATCGCTTCCTCTAATGTCTCCCCTAGAAAAAATTCTGGCAGCATGCCATCGAATGAATAGATGTAGACTCTGTTTTTTATCTCCATTGCTACTTCGGGTCAGAAGCATACTTCTGCATGAAAAGCCCGCTAATCGATTTGGAATTTCAATGGCCTCATCTTGAAGGTTGACTCCGGCATGCAAGCTGGCCGGATGTAAGTATTCTTATGGTTAACCCCAAACCATATTTACGCTGCATAGCTATCTAGCAGGGTCCGTAGAATTCATTGTTGGCTCATCGTGACATCCACCATCTGTCTGTACCAGAATTTGAATGCCTCCTCGTTCACCTCCTTCGAGTTGGGGTCCCCTGATGTTTTCCAGGATGTGAACTTCATTGCTAGTGGTTGGCCTGGCACCACCTACAGTGGTTTCCTTATTCCTGGAAATGTCCATTTCCACATGGCCAGTGCCATTACAAGGTACTCGTAGATGAATCCCATGGCCCTCCTGTAGTTGTCCTCGCATGCTTCGAACAACTCATTAAGCATAAATGAGCACCAGCTCAGCTGTGTCCCCTGGAGACAATGCTCCAAAACTAAGATAGTGTCTAGTGTGCATTCCCCTTTTGTATAATGTCTGATTGTCTTGCTTGTAGTCAAGTAGGATGCAAATTTGATCACTGGGTTGTTGATTAAGTCTATCTTAGCTCCTTTTACCCCTCTCTTGGTGTCGTAATTCTTGTAGTAGTCCATGTCCCCTACTTTCTTTGCTCTCTTGGACACCATCTAGACAGCTGTGGAGACGTCTCTCCCTTCCTGTGACAACCCGGTCAATCTATGAATGTCTTCCACGTGAATTGGGATTTCTCTTCCCAGCTAGAGCGAACCATTGTGAATTCTGCTTAGTAGAAACTTGGTGCATTGCATTGCATCCCCTGTAGTGCCAAACATTGGAAGGTTTCGTAGGTTTAGTATGGTGGATTGTTGAACACCTTTGAACTTTGGAAGTACTCTTTGTGCTTGTTGTCCCGCCTCTGTTGCATAATTCTCCATGTAGACCTATTTCTTCATTTCTGGAAATTAGAAGGAGTTTGTGAGGTTGGTATCAATCAACAAGGCACTGTCATATTTGCCTACCAAAGATTCCATCTTGTGCATTCTCTCATTGAGCTCATGCTCAACAAATTCTGGCGCTACCCTGGTCATCTTAGATCTTCTTTGATACACTTGTAGCGTTACTCCTCCTCTTTCCTTATGAATCCCTGCTTTTGGACTCCTTCCTTGTTCTTTCTCTGGTGACGTTTCCCTTGTTGTGTTTTCTATTTTTGATTCTAACTCGAACTTCTCCAGCATTCTCGTGCTTTCTGTCATGCATGTTATGTAAGTAACCAGCACGCATGAGCTTGATAAGACCCCATAACTAATTAATTTTCCCTGCCTTTCACCACGGCTATAATCATCCGATTAGTTACTGGGCTGAGGTGGGTTTTGACAAAGCTGATTGTGGTTTCAGGGTTTGGGTAGATGTGATGGGTGATGATTATGGCTTATTATGGAAAATTTATTGCAGTATGGGTGATGCTAATTATGGAAATTATTTTTCAAATCTCGGTAATCCTACGGACTGACATGGGTACTATGAGTAATGATGATGAAATGATGTTTGGCAAGCTTTTCCTTTTGATGTGGCTGAAATGTTGAACCTGATCCCCCTCGACCATAATCGGTTGCGCTGCGGTCTCCGCAAGGCAACACTGAATTTTTCTTCTGCTACAAAATGTTTTTATTTAGAATCATATTTAAGCTCTTCTCAGGTGCGAGAGAGTTATTGACTCCATCTATTCTATCCTAATCTACCCTAATGACTTTTCTCAGTTGCGAGAGTTTATTTGAAATGAAATGCGGAACTTAATTGTGGTAGGGTTTCAGGCGTGCGTCGTTCACCCATCCTGGCAGTATTTGGCTGTCTAGTTGTGCTAAGCGGATTGCTCCAGACTCTTTGATTTCGACTATGTGGTACGGTCTAACCAATGCATTTGCAATTTCCTTGGGAAATTTTGGTACTTGCTGTTATATAGTAAAACTTTTCCACCAACCTTGAAAGTTTTGTGTTTGATATGGCAGTCATGCCATGCTTTTTGTCTTTCTTTCTGGACAATTTGGTGGAATTCTGTTAAAAACCTGTCTTCTTCCAACGCTTGCAGTTCTTGTAATCTGTCCTTCAGGGAATATTCTTCTGATAGCGGGAGTGAGGTTGCGATTATAAGGCTGGGTATGGAAAATTCTACTGGTACTATGGCCTCTATTCCGTACACGAGCTGGAACGACATTTGGTTATTGAGCCTCTTGACAGTCATTCAGTATGCCCACAGAGTTGCTGGTATACGTTCATCCCAGTCATCTTGTTGAGTGTTGTAGAATTTTTTTAATCCATTTTCGAGGATTTTTGTTGAATGCCTCTACCGTGCCATTAGCTTGTGGGTGGTAGGGGCTGCTCCTGTGATGTTGTACCATGAAGCTTTCGAGAAGGGATTTAATGGTGGCATTGATGAAATGCGTACCCTGATCACTTGTCAGACTTTTCGGACAACCAAATTGGTTGATTATGTTTTCAAATATTAACTTTGTCACTATGTCAGATGTGCAATCCTTCACCGAGATTGCCTCTTCCCATCTTGTCAAATAGTTTGTTGCGGTGATGATATACCATGCCTGCGAGTTTCTTGCAACAGGTGAAATCGGGCCTATAAAATCAACTGCCCATTTCTCGAATGGTTGTAGTGCTTTGTAATATCCCTTTTTAGGAATAGCTAGCAATCCATGGCTGGAAAACACATTTTCCAGAAATGGAGGCAGCAGAGTTTGATACCAAGACCTGGATCCCTTAGACCAATATGCCCAAGACCAAAATTAAAGAGTTGTGATCAAGGAAATCCTTCTAGGATGGTGATACAAGCCTCCCACTCCTAGTTCCCTTTAGAAATTTCCCAAGGGTTGGGCTGCAATAATGTATGATCATACAATGGATTCTCAGTGTTATTTTAATGAGCCTGCTTGTGAGAAGGTGTAAATAGCCAACATATATGATTAAAACAGTAAAAGGAATGTAATGAATTGAGGAATCAGTCATTCAATCAACACAATACAAGCCTCATACTACATGCATGATAAATATGAAGCACACTGTTATAGATAAGAAACTGCAGGCTATGACTACGCAGTCTTTTATAGAGAACTGTTGCAAAATGATAAAAATACAAATATATAACCATATGGAGCTCAAATAAAGTGCAGGAGCATGATATCAACCCATAAAAATACAATACATCAATCCTATAGAAGGATTGGCTGAAATACAAGCAAAATGGCATTCCTGCAAAAATGTCAGAGTTGTTGGGTAGCAGCAGAAAATCAAGAACTAGAAATGGTTTGAGAAGGCTGAAATGGATGCATAGAATTAAGAACCCTCCTCTAGTGGAAATCTAAAGTGAAATACTGATCCCTTCACCAAATATTTCTCCCTCCAAGGTATCTGCTAATCCCTCACAACAAATTCTCTCCAAGAATAACGTTGTCTAAGAGAGGGACTACACTGCCTATGATGGCAAGTGGTTGGCCTGGTGCCAAAGATGGTGGAATAAGGTCATGAACCTCCTTTTCTGATCTCCCAAAGGGATGTAAGCTCCCTCCTCTGAAAAACTAGCCAAGGATGGTGTTGTAGAAAACCTCCCCAGCAACACCCAGCAACACTTCACAATCTCCAGCTGAGATTGTGCTGATGAAGAAGGATGATACTTGACCTCAATGTCTGAATATGGGGAATGGAGTGCAATCCTCCAAGAGCTACTCAAGAAGGAGAGGGAAATCCTAAACAAGAATCTCCCAACAATTCTTGCTAAGCAGTAAGAAGTTGCAGCAAGTCCAAAGGACCAAAGATGAATAATACTCAAGATATCTCACAATGGCTACCTTGCCATCCTTTTAAACAATGTGAGCTCCCTCTCAATAGAACCCACTCATTAGGGCTCCTTCCTATAGAATCTTATCTCCTTATCCCACTGCGCTAGCCCACAATGTGCTCTCCATCTCATGCCACTGCGTTGTTTGACTTGGTCAAAATTGACCTAGTCATCCTGCAAAAGACCCTTTTCACACATGGAGGTGTGAAATCTAGCTCTATAATTTATCCCCCTTCATGCTAAGAGGGTTTTTATTCTCTATTAATGAAATGAATGGGTCTCCTACCCATTTTATTTATCTCCTATGTGAAAATGGCAAAAATTAATGTTCCATAAAAATTGGGAACATTACAGTCCTCCCATCTCAAAGATTGCTTGTCCTCAAGCAAGTGCAAGGATAGACTGATAAATTTTCCCTTACCCTCCTTTTAGCATCCATGCATGATGAAATCTTCTAAAAAAATGATGCCATATCATCAATCAAGTGTCCAAGTTGTCCCCCCAACATATGCAATCCTGCTTTTGGTGAACATCCCCAAATAGTTGTCATGTAGAAACAAATATCCATGAAGGAAACAATGGGATGTCTAAGGGCCTCCTTGAGGCATGAGATCTGATATATAATGGTACTTCATCATCCCCATATGAATTTTCCATCCCCAATCAATCATCCATACAACGTAAGCTGCCTCCCAACATGGCAACTCATAGAAATCTCCCTCCACCTTGAGCTCTGGAAATGAAGGTGGGCTGCAAATATGAATATGGCAAGCCTCATAGCTTGCCCCATGCTATCTTCCTATCCACTTATAATAATTGTAGAGTGTGTGATGATCATGGGCTGGAAAATTATTTCCCTCAAGTGGCAAAATGAAGAGCAATCCTCCAAGGATTTCTCCTCCATCAATGATAATTTGACTGGCCCAAGACATTTCATCCATGATGTTTAGGACATGATCACCATTAGATACCACAATGAAATGTTTTCTGTAGGTTATAACATGTGCATCAAGGTACAAACAATGTCTCATATGGTTACAACACAACCTCATCCACTGCAACTGCAGAAAATAACATGGCAAGCATTGTACAGGAAATATCACCTCTACTACTGAATAGTAAATAGATGAGTGAATCAGCAATACAAAATCAAATACATGCCCATATACATAAAATGGATGGATATCATCATCAAACTCATGGCCCACCTCAAAATAAGGCAAATAAGTGGCTGTGGTGGCCATGTCTCTCCTCATGTTCCCCTTAGATCATGCCATGCATAAACTGTGGGAATCATCTTCCCTCAAGGACACACTAAACTCATGTGTCAAACTTCTGATCATGCTTCCAATAAGGATATGAGACATAACAGAAAATAGAATCATGATCAATAATAAAATATGGGGATTATTGATGGTTTCATATGGTGCTGGAAAGTACCAACAATATCCCAAGGGTGCATAACGCAATTTTGCAAACTGCTGCTTTAGAAATGTACAAGGAAAAATGTTTTGGAATACAATGCTAATCATATGAATTAGCTGAACATGTGTAGAATGGAAAAACATTTTTCCAATGCCATGTAAAAGATGTCTACCTCCATCATATGGTTTGGCCCAACTTTGCTCATGGAGCAACATGAAAAATCTGCCCTTTTGAGGAGCCATGTACTGCAACACAATGATAAGAGTATGTAAATCAGCAAATTTAAACAAAAGGATCTTACCATAAGTAGGAAGTAAGATGATAGATGGATCCATGTATGTGACCCTGCTCCCATGTGTCAGCGTTGTGAGCTCATGCAAAAAGTCTCTTGTCCATGCCAATCTTTGTCTCTTGACATGCCCCTTGTCAAGAACACCTCTAGTGATGCTGCTGTAAATATGAAGCTTCTCCCTAGATGAAAGTGCCTCCTGATTAGTCCAAGCCAAAGAGTAATCCCTTTGCACTATGAGAGTGCCTTCCTCTACTCTTGCAACACCATACATCATATGAGAGCAAATCTGCTTGTGCTCTCTCCAAGATAGTTCAAGAAATCCAAGTGCTTGCTGCCTCCTCATGCTCACACCATGAAACTCATGTGATGAAGGTATCATGACTGATATATATGCCATATCAGCTCCAGGCATCCCTACTCTTTGGTGCTCAATAATGTAAACATCTTGCCACATCTTCTCCACTCCCATCCTCCTAGAAAAAAGGTACACCAAGTGATGGCCAAACTCCTTCAAGAGGAGCCAACGTAGCCAAGCCTCTTGCTGCCCGGTATCATATATTTGCAAGTGGAAAATCAGCCTCTTGCTCCTCATCCACATCCACTCAGCTCCTTGTGGATGTCCTCTCCTTCTTCCTCCTTTGGTACTCCTCCCATGAGTGCTACCATTCATCCAAACCAAATCACCTCTCTTGCATTCCATGAAATATTGGAATGCAGCTCCTTGGAGACCTCCTAAAGGAGACCTCTCACCCATGACTGTATTGAATCCATGAGGATCCAAATATGATGGAGTTAACCTCCCCTTTCCATCAATGTTTAGCAGTGTTGCTAATTCCCCCAATGGTGTAGCAACTGTTTCATCCTGCGGTTCAAAATTTGTTTCATTGTTTTTCATAGAGGTGCCATGGTTAGTTTCATCCTCCAATGGTTCACGTCCCAACCCTAAGGGCTGAATGAGACTCATAAATAGTGCATGAGGATGAGGGTTCATCTCCTCTTTGAACCCATTGCACAGCGCAGTGCAATCATGGTGCTCTAGAATAGCAAAGTGTGTAGATCCTTGGACCTCTACATATGAGTTTCCACAATACCTTAAATTGTTTGCTGAAATGAAAAGTGGAAATTCATTCATACCTTGGTGGAACTTGGGGCTTTCTTCTTGTATGGCTACATTAGTTGCCTCCTCCATAGATGTAAAAGGCTACCCTCTCAAAGCTGTGACAACGTTGGTGCAATTCTCCTCCCATGGTGGAATGGCTTCCTCTTCCTTTGTCCTCTCTCCATCAAAGGTTTGGATCAGCCTTTGAGCAAAGTATACAAAAGAAATCACCCTTGAATGGACCAAGGGTTTGAACCCCCAAACAGAAGCTTCATCCTCCATGTGCAACGCTGCAATCTCCATTGCTTCTTTATCTGCCACTAGATGTAGCAAGAAAAATGCCTCTAGCTTTTCACCCAAGTTCTAACTGAAGTGTTCCCATCAAATGTAGACAATAGAAATCTATTGCCTCTGATTTCTCTTTTTCCATAGGGCCTTCTCTACTCCTTCTGCTAAATAAACTGTGGGAACATTATAGGTCCCCTAAATGCTGCAGAATGGGATTTGTAGTCACTCAGGTATTGATCTAGAACCTGATGATCTAAGCATCTCTCATGCTTGCTTTCTCTTTGAGAATAGGAAGTGCATGGACCTTCCTCTTCTTCTCTTTGCTTCTCCTCCTCGGGAAGGCTCTTCTTTGTTCTGAAAATAGATGAGATCAAGCTCATCTGCTTCATCATCATCTTCTTCTTCTTTCTTGGGCTTGAAGGCCACAGGCTGAGCGAAGAAAGGTGCTCTGATACCACTGTAATATCCCTTTTTAGGAATAGCTAAGAATCCATGGTTGGAAAATGCGTTTTCCAGAAATGGAGGCAGCAGGGTTTGATACCAAGATCTGGATCCCTTAGAAAAATATTTCCAAAACCAAAATCCAAGATTTGGGATCAAGGAAATCCTTCTAGGATGGTGAGACAAGCCTCCCACTCCTATTTCCCTTCAGAAATTGCCCAAGGGTCGAGGCTGCAATAATGTATGATCATACAATGGATTCTCAACGTTATTTTAATGAGCCTACTTGTGAGAAGGTGTAAATTGCCAAAATATATGATTACAGCATTAAAATTAATGCAATGAATTGAGGAATCAGTCATTCAATCAACATAATACAAGCCTCATACTACATGCATGACAAATATGAAGCACACTGCTATAGATAAGAAACTGCAGGCTATGAATACGGAGTATTTTATAGAGAACTGCTGCAAAATGATAACAATACAAAGATATAACCATATGGAGCTAAAATAAAGTGGGAAAGCATGACCTCAACCCCTGAAAATACAATACATCAATCCTCTAGAAGGATTGGCTGAAATACAAGCAAAATGGCATTCCTGCAGAAATGCCAGAGTTGCTGGGTAGCAACATCAACTCAAGAACTGGAAATGGTTGGAGAAGGCTGAAATGGTTGCATAAAATTAAGAACCCTCCTCCAATGGAAATCTAAAGTGAAAGGCTGATCCCTTTACTGACATTTCACCCTCAAAGATATCTGCTAATTCCTCACATCAAATGCTGACCAAGAATAACGTTGTCTAAGAGAGGGACTGCGTTGCATATGATGGCAAGTGGTTGGTCTGGTGCCAAATATGGTGGAATAAGGTCATGAACCTTCTTTTCTGATCTCCCAAATGGATGGAAGCTCCCTCCTCTGAAAAACTAGCCAAGGATGGTGTTGTAGAAAACCTCCCCAACAACACCCAGCAACACTGCACAATCTCCAGCTGAGACTGCGCTGATGAAGAAGGATGATACTTGACCTCAATGTCTAAATATGGGGAATGGAGTGCAATCCTCCAAGAGCTACTCAAGAAGGAGAGGTAAATCCTAAACAGGAATCTCTCGGCAGTTCTTGCTAAGCAGCAAGAAGTTGCAGCAAGTCCAAAGGACCAAAGATGAATAATACTCAAGATATCTCACAATGGAAACCTTGCCCTCCTTTTAAAAAATGTGCACTCCCTCTTAATGGACCCCACTCATTAGGGTTCCGTCCTCTATAAGCTTCCCTCCTTATCCCACTACGCTGGCCCACAATGTGCTCTCCATCTCATGCCACTGCATTGTTTGACTTGGTCAAACTTGATCTAGTCATCCTGCAAAAGCCCCTTTTCACACATGGAGGTGTGAAATCCAGCTCTATAAGTGATCCCCCTTCATGCTAAGAGGATTTTTGTTCTCTATTCATGAAATGAATGGGTCTCCTACCCATTTGATTTATCTCCTATGTGAAAATGGAAAAAATTAATGTTCCATAAAAATTGGGAACATTACATGATTTTATTGGGTGTAGTGGAATCTCGTCCCTATGCGATGGACGTCCTGTCCTCTGGAAAACATCACATTTCTTTACGAATGCCTTACTATCAATGTGTATTTTCGACCACCATAAGCCCGCCTGTAGTTCTTTTCTAGCCATCGGTTTATCTCCTACGTGTCCTCCCGCAACTCCAGAGTGGCACTCCCATAGTATGGCCTCCCTCTCGTGGTCCAGGACACATCTTCGTAAGATTTGGTCCAGCCCCATTTTGTATAAGTGTCCTGCGATGAGCTGGTACTCTGCAGCTTGGACTAATAGGTGTCTCTTCTGCACTATGGTATATTCCTTTGGGCATTGCCCTGTTGTTAGGTAGGTTGCTATCTGATCTAGGGATTCTAAGATGGCTTCTACTCTGAAAAGATCAGCGTCTGGTAGCTGATCATCCAGAGATCCTTCATTTTCTCCAGTTTCAAGCCTTGAAAAGTGATCTGGTCCCACGTTCAGTCGCCCAAGTTTGACTATCACCTTGAAGGTGAATTCTTGAAAGAGTAGGAGCCATCTGCATATCCTTTCTTCCAAGACCGGTTTTTTCACTAGATACTTCAGAGCTGAATGGTCTATGAAAAACTTGAACATTCCTCGTAACAGGTAGTGGAAGAACTTGTGGATGGAGTACAACATTACTAATTCTTCCCTTTTTGTCATGGTGTAGTTCCATTATGCTCTTGATAGTTTCCGACTTGCAAAGTACACTAGGTGATCAACTGTAGTGTCCCCTAGTTGGTCTAGGACTGCTCTGAGTGTGATGCTTGAAGAATTAATGTGAACATGAAATTGCTTATCCCAATCTGGATGAACCAATATTGGCGCACTTGCCAATTTTTCCTTCAAGGTGTCTAGGGCCATTTCACAACTCTCTGTCCAGTTGAATTGTTCTGATTTCCGCAACAGCTTCTCCAATGGGGCTGTTATCTTCACGTAGTTACGGATGAATCACCTGTAATAACTTGTATGGCCTAATAGTGACCTCAACTGTTTCACAGTTTCTGGAGCTTCCATCTTGATTATCATTGCTACCTTTGTTGGATCCACGCAGACTCCTTGTTTTCATACAACGTGTCCGAGCAATGTTCCAAATGGCACCGAAAAGATGCAATTCTTTAAGTTCAATGAGATCTAAAGCTGTCTACACCTATCAAAGATAATTATCAGTAGTGTGGCATGGTATTTCAACAGGCTGTAGATGGTCTAGTCGTCCATATAAACCTCTAGGAATTTGTGGATGTAGTCGCGGAATGCTACTATGACAATGCGCGAACATACTACTGGCACATTCTTCAAACCAAATGGAATTATGTGGTATGAAAAGCAGCCCCATTTGGTGGTGAAGGTTGTATTTTTCTTATCTTCCTCAGCTATCCTTACTTGATGGCACCCTGAGAATCCATCTGTAAAATAATATGCTTCATTCCCCACAACATTGTCTAGGACTTCGTCACTGAACGAGGTGGGGAATGGGTCATGTATACAGGCATTGTTCAAACTCCTATAGTCAACATAGAATCAGATTTCCACCTTATCCTTTTTTCTCTGTATGACTATGGGACTTACCCATTCTGCTTCCCCCGCTAGGAATATCAATCCCGCCTTTAGCATTTTGTCAATTTCTGCTTTAACTTTTTCCTTTACCCTTGGATTCAACCGATAGGGTCTATGTTTGATTGATCTTGCATCAGGCCTCAGTGTTATGAGCATTTCTCCCAGGTCCCCTTTGATTCCTTTCAAGTCAGCTACGGACGACAGGAACAAGTCCTCATATTCCTGTAATAGACTAAATATTTCCTTGGTCGTCTCAACATCCCAGTAGTCCCCGATTAATTCTAGTTTGGGCTTCTCTTCGGTCCCAATATTCATTTTCTTGGTTTTGAGGGGGAGAAAATGAATTCCCTTGGTTGTCGAGTCCTCTTGAATATCTCACTCTCCCTCTGTTTCTTCAAAGTAGAGATGTCTAAGTCCCTCTAGATTATCATCATCCATCTCACTATTTATCTTCTTGCATGTTACTGACTGTCGGATGCTTTGGTTCGGGAGTGGTTGCTCATCCTCCCCCTGATTATTTGGGAAGAACAGTACCCTTTAATGGCTTGTACCACTTGGGTGACTGTATCTATCTTTCCTTGAAATAAGAAGCACTGTATAAACTTCTTCGTAACTCCTTGCCAAGTTCTAGTTCCCCTTTTCCTCTCCTCTGTTAGGTACCACGCTTGTGGAATCCTATCCAGGGAGTGTATAAATTTGTGGACCCATAGCTCCTACGGGTATCCTATAGTGTTCCATTGATATTCACACTCCTTCAAATTCTTTTTGGGATCTGAATCCTTGTGGAATTTCCAAGTGCATTGGGGTCCTTCTTCTCCCTTGAACCTAGCTTTTAGTGCTGCTGCAACTCTGTCCCATCGTGATAGTGAGTTGCGGTGGTTTTTCCACCATCTTGCAGTTGTGGATTGCAAGGCCATGTCCATGACTGGGACCCTTTGATCCTTTGGTACATTGTCTTTTGTTTTGATAATGAAAGTATTTACAACGTTCATATCGGATAAAGTTGGGTAATCTCTTACCTTAGTCCTGATCTAATTGATTCTTCTAATGGTGGTGCATCTTCTTGTGCTAGTCTCCTATCCCCCTTGCTACCAGTAATCCCAGGCTGTCTCTGATCCCAAGTATGAGCTTTGAATGCTCCTCCAACTCACTGATCCTCTCGCCGTTGGGTTGATGTAATATTCCCTTCTTGCTGCAGTCATTTGATAAAGATGGTCGAGAAGCTAAGCATATTATCTGTTATCGACAGACTACATGTATCAGGGACCTTGATATGGGTCGAGTGGTTTGGTGACTCTGACCTATCCATCCTCAAAGATCATCAGTTCCTTATTTAAATCTATTACTGCATAGTTTTCAAAATCCCAGTCGATCCCTAGTAATGCTGGATAGGGATCTTTGTCTCCTATAATGTCGATGACCTCAAAGCCCGTGTACGTCTTTACTACCGCAACGTCGACTTCGACTTCCTCTAGTCAGCCTATGGGTACAATGCAGTTATAGTTCGCCATACGAAGTTGAATTGGTGAGTATGTTAACCTTGGTTTCCCCAATGCTTCCCACATTTTTCTGGGCAAGATATTTACGTCGGACCCCAGATCAAGCATTGTGTCCTTAATTTGGAATCCCACGACTTGAGTATTCACCCAAAACTCTTTGTCTGTCCTTCTCTTATTTCTCTTCACTCTTTGTATATATTTCTATGTCATGCCAGATGATTCCCCTGGATCCATGGTCTTCTACACTACTCTTTCCAGGTTCTATTTTAATTGTTCCAACATGGGTGCGTTGTTAACAATTTTTAGAAATAGATGGAACTATTCTTCAATTGTAGTACCTATATTGGCTTGGTTTTCATCCCCTTACTTTGGTTGTGGCATTTCAATTCATTTGCTTCCCCCAAGCTGGGCAAATGCTTCCGCTGCCTCTTGAAAGAATTGCTTCTGTTTTTCTGGCCTGAATGTTGGCTTTGGAGATGTTGGGCTTACCAGTTTTATTGGGTCCATATTTTATGCATCTTCCCTGGTTATTTTGCCTCCCTATGTCACTATAGCTACGTTCTGCATGGCTTGAGCCTCCATTATTCTTGGCTCGGCATTTACCAGATTTTTTCCTCTTTGTCTGGCCCTTTCTTCCAATCTTTTAATGAGCTCTGGGCAGTCTTCTATTGCGTGTGTGTTAACCCTGCACTGAGAACACCAGGGTCTTCTAGGAAGTGGACATTCCCTAGCCACATGGCCCTCTTGGTCACAGTTGTAGCATCGTACTGGTCCTCCTCCTCTCGTTCGACCTACTCTCATGCCTCCTCCTTGTCCTCTAGGAGCCTCTTTCACTCTATATGAAGGCTTGTGTAACTGTTCTACCAAAGCATCCCGAGCTCTACACTGCTCTGTGCTATGTGTGGTAGATGCACAGAACTCACAGTATATGTTGTTCAGGACATTGGAGTACTTTTGCAGTATGGGGCATAGGCGAGGTGAGTGACCCATGCTTTTGCAGATCTCGCAATACTCGGTCGTCGCTAAATTTTGTTGCACGGGGAACCCCGTGTATGGGTTTTGTGGCGGATATAATCCTTAGGTGTTTATTTGCATGACCCCTCCTGCTGGTGGAGCTCCTAGTGCCCCTGTTGTTGGTGTTCCCACATTCTGGCCTTGCAATTGAGGACATTCAGTTACCACATTTCCTTCCATTAGACAGTGCTTACACCATACATTTGGCCTCGCTAGATGCATGGGTTGAATTTGCTTCAGTTTTTTTGTTAAGCTAGCTATTTGATGTTGTAGTCCTAGTATGGAAGGGTCCTGAGCTGATGCCCCTCCTTTAAATTATTGTGGGTATCCCATCATGGCCTCTATCTTCATGGCCTACTCTAATGCATCTTGCAATGTCTCAATCTTTTGTTGTATCAGTGGGGTTCTTATCAGCTGGAGAAGGGCCTTGATAAACCAATCCCTTTGGTGACTGGGATCGATCAGATAGTTGAGTTTTCCATCTGCATCCTTGAATCTCCTCATTAGATCCCATGTATTTTCCCCTTCTCGCTGCTTGATCTCCCACATATTTGATAAACCATGTTGATATGTTTGGGGTAATTTGAATTCCTTCACGAAATCCCATTTTACATCATCTAACACTGGGTTCTAATGAGTCTCAGACCACTTTATAAACCAGCGTAGAGCTCTCTCTCGGAGATTAGTTTGAAATTCTACCAACTTACTTATGTATGGTGTATGTTGAGCTCTCCATATGGCTTCACAGAGGTACCAGTGTTGTTCCACATCATCATTACCCCTCCCAGAAAACTCTGGGTACGGAGTAAACGAACCTGCCATGCTTCCTTGTGTGGGGTTTACTAGAACAAATCCCCTTACTCTCTGCTGTGAAATGGTTGTACCAAGACTGTTGCCAGTGTGTATTACTGCTATGGACTGAATTTTATTCGACTTACTTAATTCCTATAACTTAACAAAAATTTCACCTAGAGGCTAATAAAGTACCAGGGGAAGGTTGGGACTAGAGCTACTTGAACTTTGGGGAATAAAGTTACCTGGGATTATGGGTGTCGACCCTTCTCGGAATAGCTACTCCATCACAACATGCAACTCTACATCGGACGTCTCCTCAGGGCGTGTGTCATTTCTGTCATATTCCTTTCCCTTTTCTTCTTGGGAAAGCTCCTATACACCTGCCACACTTCCTTGGTGGTCCCACCTATATCTCGGGAACTCATCTGACCTTCCATTTGATTCTTCGTCCGAGGCATCTCTCCTTTGTCTCTCCTTTTCCTTTCTTGTATTTCCAATTCTTTCATAACCCTTTCTTGCCACTTCTCGGCGAGTTGCGCCCTCCGATGTGCTCTTCGTTCCCTTCACCTACTGGAGGTCTCGACATCCATATCCCTATTCCCCCTTTTCACCTTACTTGTAGCATCTCTCCTTCAGTCCCTTCCCCCAGTACTGGAGGTTTAGGTCTCCATCTCATATTTTTGGAACTCCATCAATCCTTCATCCACCATCAAAGCCTTGATCCACAAGGGGATCTCCCTCAACAGTCCTCCACGCAGCCCTGATCTGAATATGTCATCTGCTTTCGAGAAAGACTGGTAGCATTAAGCTGCAAACTCTACTATGTATCCTTCCAAGGTAGATTGCACCCAAAAATCTATGGCTCGGGTCAAATCGGTATCTAACACGTGGAGTGCTACCAGATCTGAGTGCACCCACTTGCGACAGACCTTCTGCAAACCTCTCAAGATTGCCTTGGTCTGTAATATTTGCAACCAGTTGTAGAGCTCCTCAGGAATATTTCCCCAGAAGATCTCGTAGATGTCACTGGCAGACTTAGATAATAGAATCTGGTTCTTAACAATCTTCTCTTTTTGTTGTCTCACTTCTGCTTGCTGAGCTATGAACTGGTATAGATGGTCATCCCACCATTTTCGTATTTATTTTTCGAAGATCCATGATACTATGATCTAACTCCATAATCATATTTCAGGTCCCGGCAACGGAACCATTTGTTGGCAAGAAAAGAGGTCTGAGGGGTAGACCCAGGTTTAGAAATGTGGCCAACAAGGGTTATCGTAGTAGTCTAGCACAACACTGGAATTTTCACCCTGATCTGAGGAACATAGAGTCTCACTCGAGGCATTCTGCGACCTTACTAAGGTTGGGATTGGATCAGGTATCGATCAAGCATGGAAAATGCAAAAACCATCCATAACTTATGTACTGTGAATAAGTGTAAATACAAGATAGATAACAATACTCATGAACTTGATTAGAACGATAACCAAAAATTCAAAATAGCCGTATGTCCCATTAAACCATAACACAAGACAAAACTTAGAACAACAGCCTTATATTAAAAAGTGTTGCATTATCAGCGAAAGACTATTACATCACTCCTTAGAGTGTGCCTGGTAGAACTAATTACAATCGCATTACAATATGCAGAACATAACAATGACAAAGAGAGAGAACAGAACAACATGAGAAAAGCTCTCCTACGGCTCCTACTCCCAGATCCCTTTTGAGCCAACCTACTCTTTCTGCTTACCGGCTGCCTATTTTTTCCATTGCCAGTGCGATTGGCAGTCCTTCCTTCTTTTCGGCTCAGCTGTTTGCTGTTTTCCCTAATTGTTGAGAATCCCACTGATAGTCTTCTACCACTTCCCTTTTCCATATGTACCTGCTTCCGCAACATCCATGCCACTTTCCCTTCAGTTCTTCGCAACCATGACATCTCTCTGTCTATCGTGATTGTGCTCTGCCACCTGTTCTCCGCAGCACAAAACTGTTTAATTTCAAAACAAGGGCCCCAATACTACTATAGGAGACTACATAGTTATATAGTAGCCTTCAAAAACCTTATAGGCTCAGGTCTCCAACACTCTTGAAGAACGTCACTACATGCCACAAATTCCCACATCTCCATAAGTATCTTTAGCAGTCAAGACACATCTCTCAACTCAAAAATCACATTCCACAACTACATGATAAATTGTTGTAGGATCACCTGTTTAGAAACAACAACACCAAATCACCTGCAGAAACATAAAAACCACCTATAGAAGCATCATATGGTAAGGCACTAGCTATGAATCTCCTAACCTCACCCTTTAAACTTATCCTAAGAATTAGAAAACATTAAAAGTGTAAAAATCATAGGGATTTATAGCCAAATTAGTCTATCATGGGTCTCTGTCAAATATGGTAGGGAACTTCACATTTTTCTCCAAGTCATATGTTATCACAAAATTAGACCTGATAGGCTGCTAATCAAATCAATCTCATGTAACTATTTCAAACCAATCTTTTGACTGAGGCTTAGCCTCTTCAACTTGAGAGGGCTCTCTCAAGGGTTAATGATTTTTTATAGAAATATAGACAGCTAACTCTATGTGGGGTAATAATCAGAAAAATGATAGCTATTGGTTGCAAATCACATTAGCAAGTGCACATTGGGCTTATGGAGTCAAAATAGCTTCAAGAAAACCAAACAGTCTACTTATCATAGAAGTCAAGGCATATCAGAGTTCTAGTCAAGAGATACACATGTGAAATAATAAAAAACACAGTCAGTTTGTCTATGTAGGAAGTCGAAGCATCAAAGATGAATTCTGAGTAACATAAAAAAACACCACTTCCATAGGATAGTAATAAGATGCAATTAGAACAAGAACACACTAGAACTCTTTATGAATCTCAAGTTGGCTAAGTAGAAAAATCTGTATTAAGCTGAAAACTAGTCACTTATAGTAAACACAGTCTCTTGCTAAAAATGTCCAACCCTTGCATATTCGACTTCTTGATATTTTATAGATCATTTAAAACATAATATAACCTTATCTATAGCTAGATACATCGAAATCCTGACTCTTGACACCTTGCCTAACCATATGACATGGTATTTATTACAAAAAGACAACTACTAATCTAATAAGAAGTCCTATTACAAATGGGATTCAAACTCCTTATCTCTACTCATAACAACCTTATCTAAAATAAATTACATTATTGTGTATTCACATATGGTTGAATCCATATGATAAGCTTCAAAACTTTATGACCATAATGCTGATCTCCATTAAACTAGGAAACTATCCCCTGTTTTATAGGCATAGGATCCTTTGTATTCTTGAGACACTCTGACCATCATGAACTCATCACTTCGAGGTTATTTGCTGTTAGAAACTGAAATGACATGTGCCCAAAATCCTCCCTAATTTCAATATGTCCAAAACCATCATCAAACTGTTCAAAATGAGCTGAAATAAAATGTGCTACGAAAAAAACACAGTTTCGTAGTGCAACTCCTTTACCCTTTTTTCTCCAAAATTTTGATTTCTTTCCTCCAGGATTATCTTCAATAACATTTACTACAGCCTCCCCAGCAATTTCAGGTCATAATTCATACTTTTTCCCTTCAAAAATTTATGAGAAAGAGTGAAAAAAGCTATTACAACAGTTTCTTCCAAATTTTTTCAAAATGAAAACCATAAATGTGCCAAAACTCAAAATAACACTGGTTTCATCAAATCAAAAAGACATATGAACTGAAAAACACAGTTTTCATGAAGTTCATTCTTAATTTTCACTTGATTTAGTTTTTGACATTTTAATTATTGTCATTTTCAACCTTTGTTCTTTAACTCATCTTGAGTCAGTTTCAGCTGCTGCTCCAAGTCCTCCACTTGATCTCTAAGTCTTCTATTACTGGCTCTCAAGTGAGTATTGATTACTCTGAGAAATTTAGCTTCCTTGATGGCTAGAAATGTCCATGTGAAAAAATGTTATGCACTGCTTAGGGTTTCAGACCTAGAACCAGTTTGACCTTCCCACAGTGCCTTCATTCTTTTGAATTCTGCTTTTTCAATACTATGCTTCCTAGCCCTCTTTCTCATCATAGAAATTTATTGGTGATGAGAGATCAACCACTTCTTCAGAAAATTTAGTTGTTGCAAAATGTTCTTGGACTTCCTTTCTACCTTCCTTGAGTTTCTTAGCATGCCTAGTTAAAGGTTTCCTTGTTTGAAAGATAAAGGTTGCATTTTCACCCTCAAACTCAAGCTTCTTTATAGACTTAACCTTTTTATGTTTGTGTTCATCTACTCCAATGAAGTTAGATACACAATGGGTGTCTCCTCTATGTCAAAAGCATGCAGGTTGTCATATAAATTTCCCTTAATTACTGGGCTATCCTCTGAAAATGAAACAACTGTATTTCCTTTTGATGCCACTACTTGGCTTCTTGTCACTCTTTTGATTTCCTTCTTGCTAACATCCTTTTTTTGTTTTACCTCTTTGACACCCTTTGACCTCTATTTTGTAGGTGATGGAGTTGGTGAAATAAGAACTTCTGTCTACTCTGTCATTTTCTCAACTTGTTTCCTTGGTTTCAATTTTGCAAATTCCTTTGGTTTTACAACCACAGGCTGACTAGACTCTGCTACTGGTGGTGAAGGAGTTCCTTTAGTTTTAGGGTTTCTAGTTGGGGTTCGGGTTTCCAGATCAAAACCATTCATAAACAAAAAGGATGACTAATCTCTTCCTATCTTCTGAAGCTCATTCAAAATCAACAACTTCATCAAACCATGATGAAACAAAGATGCTTCACAACCTTCAGATTTGGCTTGTATTTTATCAGCCATTTTAGCAAGACTCCTATGCAGGTAAAAGGGAAAATCAAGTGAAATTTTACCTGTGAAATGCAGAAGCAGCTTGAAATGATATGTGTAGACCTTATGATACCTGCCTTCACATGTAAAATATGTATGGATGTTGAGAAGAAAATTTGCATAAATGTATTTGATGCAGCCTCTAGGGATTGCATTATTGAGGTCCATATCTGCATACTTAGATTTCATGAATTCCTTGCATGGCTCCATATCAAATTTGAAACCTTTGAACCAAGTTTTTTGTCCCCTTGTTATTTCTGTCACAGTAGCAATAATTTTTGGTGTAATTGGCACATTTATCATTCCAACCTTGGTAGTTGTTCCATTGAAGTGCAAGGAAAATTATTTAGACAACTGTGTGTGGCAACCCTGTAGCTTTTCATAAAACTGAAGACAACCTACTCTGCTGAATGCCTCCGTCACTGTTGGGTCTTCAACAATGGCCTTCATATTTTCAGACTCATATCTTAAGCAATGTCCCCCTCTGTGAACTTTCTTTTCCTCTGCCATGCTTCTCAGAAAAAACCTATCAGCTTCACTTGTATATATGAAACAACCTCACTTGAATATATGAAACAACCTCACTTGATTAGGATGAAGATAACTTTTGTATGGAACAACCACATGTTTGGCTTGACTACTTCAAAGCTCAGACACTCGTATGGAGGCAAATGAAACGAGAATAACTAAATTAGGAAAAATTTTGAATTTGAAATGTCATCTCATAGCTGAATGATGCCTCATTCATACCCTATCATGACAATAATGACTGAAATATAGGTAAGTACATTGAATCTCATCACTATCTAACTCATCATACCACTAACCTATCATTTCCCAATGGATTCTGACAAATTTAAGCTCGAATGACAAGATAGTTAAGAAACCGCACTTTCGTAGTGCCGGCAGTGTATTTTTCCCAGTTTGCACTACGAAACTATTAGCGCTTTCGTAGTGCAAATTGACTTTTTTGAACTAGCGATGCTACGAAAACGTGGATTCTTGGCTAATTGCATAGTTTTGACCCAAAACCTTATGGAATTACTCCCAAATGGAAAATATGTATATTTGACAATGAATGAACCTTTAAAAGACTTTATTTGAACTTAATGATGACCTTTGAACTTGTAAAAGTCTAACCTACCCTTAACCAAATCCTAAAATGACTTCTAAACCTATTTTGAAATCATGATAAAAAACAGAGTTGACACAATAATGTTTTGAAAATTTTTGGGTGATAACATCATCCACACGTGTGAAAGAGGGTAATACAAAAATACGGATGAATTGAAAAGTAATTTGTTTTCACTTAATTATGGAAATGACATGGAGTAAGAAGGATGACAAGAATTAGGGGTGGGGGAATCACCCATTGCGCTAAACCTTCTCTCATCAACCACCGATAAAAACTCCACTTTCAACTTAGATCAATTCAGTTTTTGCCATTTCACATTTTTCATGTGATCTGCTTAAAAATCCTCAATGAGAGCTGCTACTACTACATGAGTAAAATGAATAATATCGTGTTTAAAAGAACTATCCTGCCATTGGCACTTCTAGGTATACTGTTTTCACTGCGACAAGATATAGGAAGATTGTTACATGATACCAAATTATTTCCCAAAATTCCCACATAATTCTCTGATTAGTTAAGAAATAAGGGTATCCTCAAAGCAAAGGCAATTCCAATTCCCATACTCACGTTTTTCATAAGGGCCAGTGCTCAGTTTCCCCTATTTATCCATCAACATAGTTTATAGTGTTAAATAGAGAAGCAACCAAATAGTTTGTTGTCTTAAAGAGATTAAATTGGAAAAATGATTTAGACCATAACATTATTAATTGCATGGAGTAATAATTTTAAAATTTCTTTCCTTTTCTGTTCAAATACTGTACATTTCTATGAGCTACAAGATCCCCTGTTACCACATGACAACCCTAATTCTTGTAGAAACACAGAACTAGTACTCTCTTGCAAAAAAAATTTATCCAAAATTGTGATGAATTATGTCATACAATGGGATGGGGATTCAATATAAGAGAACTCATATATACAAATTGGATTCATTAGAATCCTGAAGCGAGGGATATCTTAGAAAATTTTCATTGACTAGGGTTCTTTGAACAATTGACAAGGTATGATGATGACATTTCAATAGAATTTTTTCTAAACCTGCAACATATTGAAGGCCATGAAATAATCACTAAAATTAAGGGTTTGATCATATATCTTGATGAATACCTAATAAATAGAGGAACCACCCTTCCCAAGTAGACTAATTGGAGTAAGGAGCAAATACATAAAGCAATCAATGAAAAAAGAGGTATTTTCCTCCTTGATGAGAAACTAGAAGAAGATAATAATGGGAGAAAGAGGGAAATCCTACCACGTCCCTAGAATCAGATATCATATCATATCCTTAAATATATATCCTATGAAGGAATATTAAGCATAATCTATCCTTGTTTAGTTTAGGATCATGTATCAACTTAGATTCCAAGATGAATTGAATGTTCATGAGAGGTTTAATATCCCACATTTTCTCCTTCAATCCATGAAAGAGATGAGCATAAGAGTAAAGGAGGGGAAACACAATTACTTGGTCCATAATGGTCTAATCATACTGTTATTTATGGATGCCATAGAACACCTTAAAAACCCTAATGCTTAGGTAAACTTTGTTGACATGGATAAATAGGTCGTCTCAGATGCCCAAGCTAAATTAGAAAAACCATAAGCATATTTGGGTGAGACAAAATGATTAGAGCCATAGATAAATTTTGTTGAGTTATAATTAGCACAAACATAGAAAGAAACAAAGTCAACAGTGCACCTGGATGAATTAGTGTCCCCACAAATATAATTTTAGGCATAAATAACAACGCCTCAAGAAGTATTGGAAAAACCTCAGGAAGAAATTAGGAAAACAAAAAGGAGGCCAGTTAAGAAAAGGAAGAAAGAAGTAGTAGGAATCCCTAAAACATAGGAAGGAGGGGAATAACTTTTAGAAGATGAATAAAAGGATATTTTTATTACATTATCATCCCCAAGCACTTAAAAAAGAACAAGGCTAGAAGACCCACTCAACGACCTACTTACTTCAAAAGAAGAAAAAGTACGAGAGCGAGGTTTAGTGTAAAACCTAGGCCTCCATCTCCCACACGAACGACCATTGAAGAAACCCCTAACCTTGATAAATAATATCCTTATAATGTAGAAGGGTAGAAACCAAATGGCATAAATGGTACAAATAACAGTAATACCCACACCTCCTGAGAAAAAGAAGTTGTAATTACAACTAGAGGGACCAAGTACTCAACCTATAGGGATGCATGAGAAAACAATAGAGGTATAATAGAAACTTGTATGGCTACATGAACACACAACATAGCTACAAGAAATTTATAGAACAACAAATCAACTAGCTCCAAGAAAATTCGCTTCCTTTTATTCTTGGATTAAGGCAGGAAAAATGCTTCATATACACTTAACACCACAATTATTCTATTAGGTTGAAAAAGGGAAGGCTAAGACCCACAAATGGAAGTAAATTGCATAATCCAAGGGATTGTTTGATGTTGGAAATATGGAGGAATAAATGAAAAATTTGAGAGAAGATATGTAACTCCTTAGATTTGATGAAGCCAACAAAAGAGATTCCCTAGAAAGAGAAAAAACAGTTAAAAACCAAACTGTAGCAAACACAAATATTACTGTGGGAAAAATAAAATCAGATTGTAACCCTAAAGTAAAACCTGGGCTCCAATGCACATATTTCTTTGGAAGCAATAAGTTGCAAGAACCATCAAATACCTACTCCTTGTTCCTAAAGGAGAAGTGAAACCAATTTCAGATAAAAATGCTTACACAAAGAGGATCTCTCCCCCTTTAAGATGTTAAAGAATTCATTTATTATTTCATTCAATGAAACACAAAATACAAGGCTAAGGTTGTTGAGTTTTACATTCACAACCTTATGCTTCCTAATATGACCACATAGGGCACAAATACATATTTGGGAGATACACAATTGATGCCCTTCGCATCTTAGCTGAGGAATGGAGGGGTTAGGGCAGAATAAGTAAAAATATACATGGACACAAAGTTTAAGGAACCACTTTGGATCAAACATGATCATCCTAGTCCATCCATCCTCACTTCTACCCATGCAATCCTAGTAGAGGATCCTGAAGGGGTGAAGGTTTACAAAAAAATGAAGGTAGAGGCCATCCTCCACTTTGAGGATACCTTTAGACTATTGGGAGAATAAATTTCACATACTTTCTAGAGGAGATGGCAGACACCGCCTTATAACACAAATATTAGGGAATCCAATTCCCTTAACAAGTTGTAGAATGCACTGAAAGAAACTCCTTTATATAAAAGGATCATTTAGAAACTTGAGACAAAATTGATTGGACTCGGATCCAATATTCATTTACTGCTAGGAATTCAAGAACCTCAAATCAAAGAAGAAGAGGAAAGAGAGTGGCAAGACATTGAGAAAAATGCAGGCTTTTATCCAACAGGGACAACCACCTCCAACACAACACGGGAGGTGTTGGTGGAATTATATGTATTCAAATTCCAACATTTAATTATAAAATCTGGGATCATAAGACTTAGAGATGAAAGCACAGTAAGTGAAAGATTATATCCTATTCTAAATTATGCTAACCACTAACAATAGAAAGAACTACTCACTAAGGATCATAAATTGTCACTAAATTTTTGGATTCTAATGCTTATCCAGTCTCGAACCACAATATTTCATTACCAACAAATTATGCTCATCTTATTTATGTAGCTTATTAGGTCTTGAGACTTCTATGGTTATAATCCTCTAGTGATGAAAACCTATCAAATATGTTACAAAAAAGTAAATGTCAGAAACTATTAGACTGATCTAAATTTAAAAACTTGAATGTTTATTAAAAAGTTGCAAGCAAATTGATATCTTATGGGAAATGGATCAAGTTGCAAAAACACATAAATTTTAGTGTTTAAAAATTTAGTTTACATAAAATAAATAGAGACAAATGAACCATAAAAAACAACACAAAACAACTGATAACAAAGTTCACCCCTCCTGGGCTACATCTTCGGGTCCAACTGCCAATGTTGGGCCTCTTAAATTATATGCTAAAATTTATAATTACATTAGTTTACACTAATAAATATGAAAAAATAGCACTGCCAATGGCTTCATAATGCAAAAAAATCCATATCTAGTCTCTTCTTCTGCTCAAAAATACCAAAAAATCATCAATTTATGACTCTCCCAAGTTTCTTCTGGTAACTGTTCTCCAATTCTGCAAAACTTGCTAACTGTTTTACACTTTCAACCCTTTTCCAACCATCAAGCGACAAATTTTATTGGTTCCAATGACCCTATGCTCCATATTTTAAGCCTCATTGTTTGTCATGTGGATCATATGGCCGGGGGCCAGGCTATCTGCCCATCTCTACCACTCCATGCCTTACTTCGGTCGTTACATTCATGTGCCAGCCATGGGCCCGGGGACTGGGGCTAACTGCCCACCCTCACCCTTTGAAAACCATCATTATCTTCACTAACGGTTATATGCTACCAGATGGGACCGGGGCTAGGGCCAAGTGCCCCGTGTTTCCCATTGAGCTCTTTCCATTGGTCACCTGTGCACCATGTAACCTAGGGCTAGGGCTTACATCCCTTCCCTCTACACCAAATGCCTCAACTACTTAGTGGTCGGTCTTGTGGCGTGTTTTGTAACTAGGGGTTGGGGCTGGTCCCCATGTCCTTCCCTTGTTCTCTTTTCAATGATTCTTTGGGGAATCAAATGAACAAGGCCAGGGTTAATGCCCAACCCCTCTCCCCTAATGCTAAATTCATATGACTTTAATTATATGTCGTGTACATAGATTAACAAGAAACAAAGCATTACCGCAGTGGTGGAGGTCATATACTATATGATATAGGTCGCAGGTTCAATCCCCACCAAGGCCTTTAGGCCAAAAAAAAAAATGTTGACGGATCCTTAGGTGTCATGTGGTGACCTCTGGTTAGGCCACGTGGCGGCCTCCAATTGGACCTCCCATAAATACTTCAACCAATCAAATATGACCAATTGGACCAATGAAGAAGTCACACTTGTTGAGCCCTCACTGTTCATTCACCCTATCGTATGCTTAGTTAGCATGTTGACATTAGCAGTATGGACTGCCTAGTGAGAAGTCCAGTCAACATACCTACAGATGTTTTATTTGTTGAGCCAATGATCTGAAAATGGAAGATCATCCTCTGACACTTTGCAAGCTTTTAAACTTACGTCTTTAGTTCATAATTTATTCACATAAGAATAATCAAATTTTAATGAATTTAAATATGAAAAGTATTCAAAGCAAAAAAATGACATAGAGCAAGAGACACAACCAGTTGATGACAGAGTTCACCCCTCCTGGGCTACGTCTCTGAGCCTTGCTCAAAGGCTAGGTTGCTTTATTGATCTCGGTTGCAAAGAGAGTACATAATAATTCTTTGTCACTTAGAGTCATGTTGATGATGGAATGGAAATTTTAACCCTCAAGAAACATTCTCCTACAAAGAACTCTCGCTCTAAAATTGACTCAATTTTACAAAGAGGCGATAGCACCAAAACAAATAGGAATTTATAGCAGATGTCCTCATACTCAATCTCGAGATAAAAAAGAAATAATATGACTGCTTCAAAACATAAGTGTTATGGTTGTCTTCCTCCATATCACACTTCTCAAAAAACTTCTCCAATGAAGAAATTTACTCTTCCATTGCATTCACAATGCCTCAAAACCCCTGTTTAGGCTTTTTAAACACTCAATTTGGCTTCCAACTAACCTCAGAATGCCCATTTCAAATTTTGCTCACAACACCACTTATGCCTACATCAACTTCACCATTATGGACTATGTACCCATACATCAATGGATACTATCAGAAGGTAGGCCTCTGCCTTAGCTCTCCAATGCAACTTGTAGATCTCAAAAAGGCCTAATATTGGCCAAGTTATGCCTCAAAAGGCATATTACAGGCACTCATAAAACATAGTCGAAATGCTCTCCTTTCAACTCTGCTAGCTCTGGTGCATTGGAAATAGATTTTATAAACCATAAGAAGGTCCTAGGGTGAAACCAACAGACCTCCCGAGATTGGGTATGGAAAACATAGAAAATTGCTATAACATAATTACAATACATAGCAATTTGTTGGAACAACATTACAAATCGTTTTATTAATCCAACGCCATTTTTAACATAGGTTTCAAACCATTGGATTGGAATACAATTCACTCGAACCATGGCATATGAAATAGTTTAAATTTGGTATGCCGTTACAACCAAATTATGATCACTGGACCGACGGTGATACCTATGAACCTCTCGTGTCATACAATACATGGTATTAAATTTGTTGAACCGACGGTGGCATGGTTTATAACCATAAGTTTTGAACTTTGTATAACCTTGCGCATGGTCTGTGGCATATAACAAACGTTATAATAAATTTTTAACAAATCGACTAGCGTTGATATAAAATTCCGACCTTGGCATGTGACATGTAACATTAAACTTAGTGGCTACCTACTCCTCGATGGTGTGGCATATGGTTTGAACTGCGCGCCAAGTTTGGTATCGTTGAAACAACTTTGTTTGCTAACTTTGGAGAACCGAATTTAACATAAGAAAATAAACATAAGCCATGAATATCACAAGTAATTATCACATCGTGTTGGAGAACTGAATTTAACATAGCATATGGTTATAACTGAGGAGTTAAACACGCGCCAACTTTGGACTATGGTCCTGCGTGTTATTTGGAGACTCTGGTAGTGTTTGGTAGCGCCGCACCAAGTTGGAGGTGCCGATAAACATAAAATGTGGTTTTGGCGGGGCCGCCGGATGTGGCGGACTCCACCAACTCTTACCCCATTTAACCATTACAATAAATTTGAATATCCATTTGCGCTTATGGTAAATAACAACAAGCTCGTGGGCTATTGGTAATATTTTGTAATGTTTGATCGGAGGTCGCATGTTCGACTCCAACCTATGCCAGTTGACCTACGTTTTTTACTTTGACCTGTGCATTGAATTTGACCTGTGGGTTGACTTTGAACTACCACATGTCCTGCTAAAAGGCCGCCACTTGGCCTACAAAGGCCCAATTTTTTTCCTGTTGGAGTAAAAATTCAGAGTGCATTTTATCCCTCATATGGAGGACATTTTTCAAACCAAATATATCAATGAAATCATCGGGACAAGCTCTTCAACTTCGCACTGTTATCGTGAGAATATGAGAATGTTGAATTTGAATTTTTCCTAGCTTGACCTGAACTTTGAATTTGCATAACTTCTTCGTACGAAGTCGGATTTAAGTCGTTCAATTTTAGTTGGATTCATGATGACGATATATACGCAATGAGCCTGGGTTCAAATGTATCTAAGAACTATAAAATTGGATCATTCGGAGGATCTGCTACTATCCAATACCATCTTGGTCTCAAAACATTACATAGCCAATATGACTAGACTCAATCAAGGTCCATCTGGATCATACCTCCCAACTAAAAGACTTTTGGTCCACCAAAATTTTATTACAATAAGGAATTTATTACATAATAATCAGTACATAAACTATCTAGACCTTATTACAAACTCAACTAGACTTACTGATGTGATGAAAAATCAGAGACACACAATTAAACATAAGGCATGAAATATGCCCAATTCCAACAAAGCATTTTCTCTGGAGACTTACATTCTTCCTTGCCAGTTTTCTTTGCTTCCCCTTGTCCTGATTGTGTTGTTGTGGATTCATGTGGTAGCATTGGACATGTGATCTTTGGATGCCATTTCAATTTACATTGTGAACAAACATTCTCTCCTAATTATGTATTGGTCGTCTTCTTGCTCGATTTCACTAAGCTCTATTTTGATGGTGTTGATTCCTTCCATGACTGTATCAAAATCTTTCCTAGAATTTTCTTTACCCACAGTGTTGCAACGTCCTTCTGTGGACTACTCCTTGTAGCATGGACCTTCTTGTTGTAAAACCTATGCTTCTAGAATTCATCTACACAATGGTTGTTACTTCCACAGAAAGTACACGGATAATTGTTTTTAACAATCTCCATAGTAAAATTTTGATTGAAAGAGTCACCTTCGGAATCATTGTTTGAATGACTCATCTACTTACCTTTACGATCCTGTAGATTTTTTGGAAATTTCTCAATATGTAATGACCAACACCAATCTGCTATGTGACCTTTATTTCTACAATAGTCACATGTTTATTGGTCAAATACCAATCCTTCATATTGGGGTATTTCTTGAACTGATATTGGATGGAGTCTACCTTGGAAATTCTTGCTGATATCCCATTCTATTCATCAACTTCATACAAATTCCTTTGGTATGTTTCTCGAAAGTTCCAATCTCATGATCACTTGAAGGCTCTTCCTTCTCTCTTTCTGAATTAGTTTTCTGAGATGCTGGTACATAAGGAATTTCTTGAGAAGATGAAAAAATACCAATCGCTTCTTCCACTGAATGTCATTTTGGAGTAGCAGATGAAATTTATTCATCCGACTGATGAACTGGATATACTTCATTTTCTCCAATAATGGTTGGAATTCGATCTGAGAGACTTCCCCTCTTTCAATTTCCCTGCATGGCTTTGATCCTCGCTTGCAATAGTTGTTTCTCTTCTTGCAATGCTTGCACCATGCATTGCAATGCAACGTTCTCCTATCGATATTGATGATTATATTCTTCCAATTCTTGCAATTGACTTTGCTTCATGCTTCTACCCACCCTTGTAATATAGTCAGAACCTGCTCTGATACCAAAAATGATCTGAACTTGGAAGATCATCCTTTGACAAATTGCAAGATTTTAAGCTTATGTATTTAGTTCATAATTAATTCACATATGAATAATTTAATTTTAATGAAATTAAAGATGAAAAATATTCAAAGAACAAAAATGACATAGATCAAGAGACACAACTAGTTGATGACAGAGTTCACCCCTCCTGGGTTACATCTCCAGGCCCTGCTCAAAGGCTATGCCACTTTATTGATCTCGGCTGCAAAGAGAGTACATAATAATTCTTTTCCGATTAGAGTCAAGTTGATTATGGAGTTTTAATGTTTCACTTCAAGAAAATTTCTCCTACAGAGAAATCTCACTCTGAAACTGACTCAATTTTACAACGAGGAGATTGTGCCAAAATAATAATATGACTACTTCAAAACATAAATGTTTTGGTTGTCTTCCTCTAGATCGGACTTCTCAAATAGCTGCTCCAATGAAGAAACTAACTCTTCCTCTGCGCTCACAATGCCTCAAAACCCTTGTCTAAGCTTTTGAAACACTCAATTTGGTTTCTGAATGACATCAAAATGCCCAATACAAATTATTCTCACAACACCATCTGCCTTACATCAACTTCACCATTATGGACTATGCACGTAGGCATCAATGGCTACTATCAAAAGGTAGGCCTCTTCCTTAGCTCTCCAAAGCAACTTGCAGATATTGAAAAGGCCCAATATTGGCCAAGTTATAACTCACAAGGCATATTACAGGAACTCATAAAACATAGTCCAAATGCTCTCCTTTCAACTCCGTTGGCTCTAGTGCATTGGCACACGGGTAGGTCTCGGGGTCAAACCCACGGACCTCTAGGGATTGGGTTTGGAAAACATGGAGAATAGTTATAACATAATTTCAATATATATAAATTTGTTGGAAAAACATTACAAATTGATTTATTAAGCCCACACCATTTTTAACATAGGTTCGAAAGCATTGGACCGAAATAAATTTCAATCAACCCGTGGCATATGAAATAGTTTAAATTTGGTATAATTTTATAACCAAAGTCTGATCACTGGACCAACGGTAATACCTATGAACCTCCTGTGGCATATAATATATGGTATTAAATTTTTTGAACCAACGGTGGTATCGTTTATAACCATATGTTTTGAACTTCGTATAACTCTGCGCCAGGTCTATGGCATATAAAAAACATTATAACAAATTTTTAAAAATTGATTGGCGGTGACATAAAATTCTAACCCGTGGCATGTGACATGTAACATTAAACTTGATGGCTACCTACTCCCCGGTGGTGTGGCATATAGTTTGAACTATGTGCCAAGTTTTCCATCGTTGAAACAACTATGTGTGGTAACTTTGGAGATGGCTTTAATATGATGGTTGGAGCATTGAATTTAACATAGTATATGGTTATAACCAAGGATTAACTCTGCGCCAACTTTTGAGTATGGTCCCGCATGTTATGTGGAGACTCCGGTAGTGTTTGGTAGCGTCGCACCAAGTTGGAGGTGTCGATAAGCATAAAATGTGGGTTTGGTGGGGATGCTAGATGTGGAGGACCCCGCCAAACCTTACCCCATTTAGCCATTACAATAAAATTGAATATCCATTTGTGCCCATGTTAAATAACAAGAAGCCCGTGGGCTATTGATAATATTTTTTAATGTTTGAACAGATGTCGCAGGTTTGACCCAGACCTATGCCTGTTGACCTACACTGTCGACTTTGACCTGTGTGTTGAATTTGACATGTGCATTGAATTTGACCTGGCACGTGTCCTGCTAAGAGACTGCAACTTGGCCTGCAAAGGCACAATTTTTTCCCTGTTGGAGTAAAAATTCAGAGTGCATTCTCCCTCATACAGAGGCCATTTTGCAAACCAAACATACAACCCAGAATCAGTGTGACGAGCTCTTTGACTTGGTGTTAGTCTTGTGAGCATCTAAGATTGTTGAATTTCACAAGTTGAATTTGACTTTTGCCTAGCTTGACCTGAACTTTGAATTTTCATAACTTCTCATACGAAGTCGGATTCAGTCATTCAAGTTGCATTGTATTCAAGACAAAGATATCTACACAATGAGCCTAAGTTCAACTATATCTGAGAAATGTAAAATTGGATCATTTGGAGGATCTGCTGCTATACAAGACCATCCTGATCTCAAAACATTACATAGCTAATATGACTAGATTCAATCAATATCCATCTGGATCATACCTCCCAACTAAAAGACTTTTGGTCCGCCAGAAGTTTATTATAATAAGGAATCTATTACATCAATCAGTAATACATAAAATGTATAGAACTTATTACAAAATAAACTAGATTTACTGATGTGATGAAAATTCACAGACACATAATTAAACATAAGGCATGAAATCTGCTTAGTTCCAAGTAATCATTTTCTCTCAAGACTTACATTCTTCCTTGCTAGTTTTATTTTCTTCCCTTTGTCTACATTGTGCTATTGTCGATTCATGTGGTAGCTTTGGACATGTGATCTTTGAATGTCCTTTCATATTACTCTGTGAACAAACCCGCTCTCCTAAGTCTGTATTGGTATTCTTCTTGCTCGATTTCTTTGAGCTCTATTTTGACGGTGTCGAGTACTTCCCTGAATGTATCAAAGTCTTTCCTAGACTTTTATTTACTTTTAGTATTGCATCATCCTTCCACGGACTACTCCTTGTAGCATGAACCTTCTTGCTGCAAACCTCTACTTCCAGCATTCAGCTATGCAATGGTTGTTACTTCCATAGGAAGTACATGAATAATTATTTTTAATAATATCCATAATAAAATTTTGATTAAAAGACTCACCTTCTGAATCACTGCTTGAATAACTCATCTTCTTACCTTTATGATCTTGTAGCTTTTCCGACATTTTCTCAGGATGTAATGACCAACACCGATCTACTATGTGACCTTTCTTTCTAAAATAGTCACATGTTGATTGGTAAAATCCCAATCCTTCATATTGGGGTCTTTCTTGAACTAATATTGGCTAGAGTCTGCCTTGGACATGCTTATTGAGGCCTTTACCTTGTTGATATCCCATTCTATTCATCAACTTCATACCAATTACTTTGGTATGTTTCTCAAAAGCTCCAATCTCATGATCTCTTGAAGCCTCTTCCTTCTCTATTTGTGAATCAGTTTTCTGAGATCTTGGTACATAAGGAATTTCCTCAGAAGGTCAGGAAAAGCTACTGATTGCTTCTTCCACTGACTGTGATTTTGGAGTAGCAGATGAAATTTCTTAATTCAACTGATGAAGTGGATATAATTCATTGTCTCCAATAATTGATGGACTTCCATCTGAGATACTTCCCCTCTTTCTATTTCCTTGCATGGCGTCGATCCTCGCTTGTAGTCTTTTTTTCTCTTCTTTTAATGCTTGCACCATGTGTCACAATGCAACATTCTCCTGCTGATATTGCTGATTGGATTCTTCCAATTCTTGCGACTGAATTTTCTTCGTGCTTCTACCCAGCCTTGTAATCTGGTTAAAACCTGCTCTGATTCAAAAATTGATCTGAACTTGGAAGATCATCCTCTGACACTTTGCAAGATTTTAAACTTATATCTTTAGGTCATAATTTATTCACATGTGAATAATCAAATTTTAATGAACTTAAAGATGAAAAATATTCAAAGCACAAAAATTACATAGAGCAAGAGACACAACTAGTTGATGATGAAGTTCATCCATCCTAAGTTACATCTTCGGGACCTGCTCAAAGGCTAGGCCGCTTTTTGTATCTTGGCTACAAAGAGAGTACATAAGAATTATTTGTCGCTTAGAGTCAAGTATATGATGGAGTGACAATGTTTCCCTTCAACAAATTTCTCATATAGAGAATTCTTACTCTTAAACGGACTCAATTTTACAAAGAGGTGATTGCACCAAAACAAAGAGGACTATACAACAGATGTCCTCGTACTCAATCTTGAGATAAAAATTAAATAATATGACTGCTTAAAAAAATAAGCATTGTGGTTGTATTCCTCCATATCGCACTGCTAAAACAACTACTCCAATGTATAAATTGACTCTACCATTGCGTTCGCAACACCTCAAAACCCCTCCCTAGTCTATTGAAACACTCAATTTGGCTTCTAAATGACCTCAGAATGCCCAATACAAATTTTGCTCACAACACCACTTCTTCCTTACATAAACTTCACTATTCAGGACTATGCACACATGCATCAATGGATACTTTCATAAGAATATGCCTTAGCTCTCCAATGCAACTTGGAGATCTCGAAAAGGCCCAATATTGGCCAAGTTATGCCTCAAAAGGCATATTACAGGCACTCATAAAACACAGTCGAAATGCTCGCATTTCAACTCTGTTGCCTTTGGTGCATTAGCAATACATTTTATAACCCACGGGAAGGCCCCAAGGTCAAACTTGCGGACCTCTCGGGATTGGGTTTGGAAAATATGGCAAATTGTTATAACATAATTGAAATACATAGCAATTTGTTTGAACAACATTACAAATCATTTTATTAATCCAACACCATTTTTAACATAGGTTTCAAACCATTGGACTGGAAGACATTTCACTTGAACCATGGCATATGAAATAGTTTAACTTTGGTATGTCGTTACAACCAAAGTCTGATCACTCGAACGATGGTGATATCAATGAACCTCCCTTGGCATACAATATATGGTATTAAAATTATTGAACTGGTGACAATATGGTTTATAACCATAAGGTTTGAACTTTGTATAACCCCACGCAAGGTCTATGGCATATAACAAACATTATAACAACGTTTTAGAAAATTGGTTGGTGATGATATAAAATTCCGACCTGTGGCATGTGACATGTAACATTAAAATTGACGGCTACATACTCCCCGACGGTGTGGCATATGGTTTAAACTACATGCCAAGTTTGGCATTGTTGAAACAACTCTACATGCTAAATTTGGAGATGGCTTTAATACGATGGTTGGAGCACTGAATTTAGCATATCATATGGTTATAACCGAGGATTTAACCCCTCGCCAACTTTGGAGTATCGTCCTGTGTGTTATGTGAAGACTCTAGTAGTGTTTGGTAGCACTATGCCAAGTTGGAGGTGTTGATAAACATAAACTGTGGGTTTGGCGAGGCCGCTAGATGTGGCAGACTCCACCAACCCTTACCCCATTTAACTATTACAATAAACAGCTTGAATATCCATTTTCCCCCATGGTAAATAACAACAAGCCTGTGGGTTATTGGTAAGATTTTTTAATCTTTTATTAGAGGTCACATGTTTGACCCCAAACTATGCCAGTTTACCTACACTGTTGATTTGTGCATTGACTTTGACCTACTACATGTCCTGCTAAGAGATTGCCACTTGGTTGGCAAAGACCCAATTGTTTTCCTGTTGGAGTAAAAATTCAGAGTGCATTTTCTCCCTCATATGGAGGCCATTTTGCAAACTGAATATACCACCAAAATCAGCACAACGAGCTCTTCGACTTGGCGTTGGTCTCGTGAGCATATGAGACTATTTACTTTGACCAATTGAATTTTATTTTTCCTAGCTTAACCTGAAATTTGAATTTTCATAATTTCTTTGTACGAAGTCTGATTTCAGTCGTTCAAGTTGTGTTGTATTTAGGACGACGACATCTATGCAAATAGCCAAGGTTCAACTGTATCTGAAAACTGTAAAATTGGAGCATTTGGAGGATCTGCTACTATCCAAGGTCATATTGGTCTCAAAACATTACATAGCCAATATGAGTAGACTCAATCAAGATCCAGTTGGATCAACCAAATGATCAGAACATCATAAATTGATCATACGATATCGGTGTTCAATGATTCAAGTGGCATTGGATTCAAAACGACAAGCACTAGGATCTAACACTAGTTTTGAGAAATTTTGAGCACCTTCATTTTTGAGAATTTTTTCTGATCTCCTAGATCATTCCTCCCCACTATAAGCTTTTGGACCACTAAAAGATTATTTTTAGTCAATGGGTAGGTGAGATTACAGTTCCCTCACCCTTCCAATCTTAATCCATTTGGCCTTACTTGGATTATTTCCCTTGAACCCCACATGAAGGTACTCCACATTAACTCTGCATGAATTCCTTATTTTCTCTCAAGAATTGTATATTGCTGCAATTCTTCAAGATATTTAGGAGATAAATCTTCTATTGTTGGAATTTGAACATTCTCTCCTTGATATTGAATCAAAGGAGGCTCATATAATCTCAATTTCTCTGCATTAACAACTGCATAAAATTTCATATACGAAAGAAAATCTAGCCGGAAATAATTATTACCAATATTTCCAAGATTTTAAAGGGTCCACATCTGATTGGTTTGAGTTTTTTACCTTCTCATTGAAGCCTTTCCTTGCTAATGTAAATCCAAACTTCATCTCCCACCTAAAAGTTGTGGTCACATTAGAGGAAATTTCAGCCTAAAAGTGCCCATGGAATTTTCACGTAGTTTCCATGTCATAATATGTAAACCATTCAAAATCCTTTAAATTTAAAAAAAGGTACATGTAAATATTCTGGAGGGAAAAGAAGAAAAAATACCTTTTTTACTTGTATTTTTGGCTTATCTCCTTATAAGTTTACCCAAATTTCAAGTGTAGATACTCATTGGATGTGGAATTAAATTCCACATCCAATGAGTACCCATTATACATACTTCTGAGAATAACCACATTGATAAACGTTAAAAAGTGTGTTGATACATTATAAAAGCATGGTGAACACAATTTTTTAATGTATCTTCAATTTTTATCAATGTGGGTCTTCTCAACAATATGCATAATGGGTACGCGTTGGATGTGGAATTTAACTATGCATCCAACAAGTGTCTACACTTGAAATTTGGGTAAACTGATAAGGAGATAAGCAAAAAATACAGGTAAAAAAAGTAGTTTTGTTCTTTTCCCTCCAAAATTCACAACTCTTATTTTATTATTTAAACTATTATTTTATTATTTTTCCTCCAGAGGCCACTTTTAGGCTTAAATTTCCTCTAATAACATGATGCTTATCATGTCTTGTCTTGTACTTGGCTTGAATCTTTTCCACTATTCTTGTACCATTTGATGCACCAATTGAACTTGTTCAATAAAGCGCTTGGCCTTATATATGTCATTGTGCCCTTCAATTGCAACATCTTTCCAAAAGATAAAATATATGGGAGATTTTTGTAAATACACCAAACATGCTTCAAATGGAGATGTTTGAGTCAAAGAATGCTTGTCCCTATTGTAAGCATGTTGGATGTAGTGTAAATGTTCATCCCAAAGCTTAGTATGTTTGTTGCAGTAACCACAAAGGAGATGTATTATTGTTCTATTCACCACTTATGTCTGGGCATTAGTTTTTGGATGAAATGTCATGCTCTTATTCAACTTGGTTTCCATGAGTCCCCATAAAAGTGAACAAATTTTCCTGACAAATCGAGAATCTCGATCAGAAATAACAGAAGTGGGTAACCCAAAATTCACTCATAAATTTTGAAATAACATATGTGGGGTATGTTCAATTGTAACTTGCTTCTTACAAGGCATAAAAATACACATTTTTCTGAAATGATTCACAACAACATAAAGATAATCACAACCTTTCCTATACATAGGTAGACCTCCCACAAAATCCATAGAAACATTTTCCCAAGGATGTGAAGGAACAAGAAGTGGAGTATACAAACCCAACTTTCTATTGCTAGGCTTACTAGTAGCACACATGGAACAACCTCTTACATACCTTGACACACTTTCATTCATATTAAGCCAATAGAAATACCTCTGTAATTGTGCCATTGTTTTTCCTACACCAAAGTGGCCAGTAATAAGATAAGTATGAGCTTCCATTATGATGTTGACTCTTTCACCCCACCCCATGGCACACATAACTTGCAAATTTGATACAACAATTTATCATAAACATGATAATCCAATTCTTCTACTTGGTTTCGTTGACACAAATTTGCATATACATATTTGAAATCTTCATCTTTAGCATATTGTTCAACATAGCTCTCATGCATGATAGACTTATGCTTAATAATGACAGATGCACTAACAATAGGTCTTGATAACATATCAAAAACTTTGTTATATATGCCTTTATTATACCTGATTACCAAATGGAATTTTTGTAGAAACCCATCCACCTGAAATGTCTCACTTGTTGTAGCTTGGCTTGTGATTTAAAATATTGCAAATGTTATTTTTGAGTGAGAATAATTGTTTCCTTACCCATCAAATAATGCTTCAATTTCCTCACACTTTGCACCAAAGCATACAACTTTTTGTCATATGTTGGATATTTAATTGTTGCATTGGTAAATTTTTCATAATGATAATAGATAGGCTTACCATGTTGCATCAAAACCTCTCCCATGGCATAGTCACTTGCATCGGTTTGAATCTCAAATGGTTGCTTAAGATATGGACATGAAAGAACTAGTGTTGTATTGATTTTCTCTTTCAGTGTATCAAAGGATTTTTGTTGCTTGCCTCCCCATTGAAAAACTTGTTTCACACATGTCAAATCATGTAGTCGAGCTACAATAGATGAGAAGTTACCAACAATATTTCTCCAATATTGAGATACTCCCAAAAAGCTTCTAACCTCTATTACATTATTGGGTTTAGGCCAATTCATAATCCCTTCAACCTTTGAGGGATCAATATTCAACTCACCCCCTCCAACAATATGTCACATGTAAAGGAAACAGGTTTTCCCATGAAAAAATCATCAAGGAATGGTCTCAACACATCATTCATAACTCTCATAAATGTTTCAAGTTCATTACAAAGTCCAGATGGCATAACCAACCATTCAAACAAGCCTTGTTTTGTTTTGAAAGAAGTCTTCCAAATGTCATCTTCAATAATCCTGATCTGATGATAACCACTTCTCAAGTCCAACTTCGTGAAATAAAAAGAATCCTTCAATTGATCTAGTAAATCATCAATATGAGGAAGAGGATAGTGTTTATTTACCGTGATTTTTTTCTAAGCTCTAAAGTCCACACACATGCGATATGTGACATCCTTCTTTGGAACCAAAATAATAGGAGACCCACAAGGAGATGTACTTGGTCAAATGACCCCTCTGTCAAGAAACTCTTGATTTTTCTTCTTGATTTATGCATTCTCCAAAACTAACATTCTATACATGCCAATATTTGGAAGAGGTTCATCCTGCTGCAATTGACTCTCATGTTGGATTCCTATTTTGGGAGGAAATAATTTAGGTTCCTAAAACATCTTATCATTTGTGTTAACAAATTCAATCAAATTATCATGTTTTAGTTTTACATCACATCCTTGGAAGGCTTCAAGTTCAGCAGTATTTTTGGGTTCGATCATCAAAAATACAAAATTCTTACTAGAATTTACAAGAATTTTTATTTGTCCAACACTTACAAGAGATAAATTCATTTTCTTGCAATGTGCTCTAACAATATACTCAATTCTATCTTTAAAAAAATGATATTTATTTTCATGGCGATAAAATATGGCTTTTTGTTCATATAAGTATGGACTTCCCAAAACAATCCCGAATATGTGAAGTGGTACAACATCAAGCTCTACCTCATTAATAATTTTTGCATTGATGGTGAATTTAAGTTTACATTATCTTGTCACTTGCAATTTGGCATTGTCACATACCCAACCCAAAGGATAAGGGTTAGGATGAGGGATGGTTTCCAAGTTTAGTTTCTTGAAAATAGCTTCTGAAATAAGGTTGGCTTGGGATCGACTATCAAACAAAGTATCTACTTTGTTATGTTTTGATATGACTCTAATATGGAAAAACTCAATTATTTCTTTATCATTTTTAGTTTAAATAGGATTCTTAGAAGAACTAGTACTTTCAATATAAACCTTACCTTTCAATACCATGGTTGTGATTTTGGTCTCATCTCCGGAATCAGATCCTAGATCTTGTTGACTTGGTGCAACATTCCTTTGTTTCCCCTTGTTGTTCAAATTTTTTGGTCTTCACTTTGGATGTAATTTCCAACAATGGTATTCATCATGGCCTTCTTTTGAACATTGTTTTCATGTGATTTTTTCTCCCTCTTTATTGACTATAGCATTATTTTTACCCCTGCCTTTAAACTTCCCCTTTCCTTTGTCTCCAGATTTGAATGGCTTCTTGTTGGTATCTTAAGGAACATTTTTCCCTCTTGCTTCTAAATCAGTTTTCTGAACACATACTTCATCTAGATTGGTGTGGTTAAACATGAGAATTATATGTCTCAAATAGCTATGTAATCCACCTATGAATTTAAGGAGAGTGTCTTGTGAAGATAAATATATATCCAAGATTAAAGCTCTTATTCTAAATTATTGTGTATAACTTTGAACACTTTGACCTTTAGCTTGTCTAAAATTTTTCTAGTCCATAATTGCCTTTTGCATATAAGCTAATGGATAAAATTTCCTTCTTAATGAAGCTACAAAATCATTCCGATAATAGATAATTTTACCACTTTTCTTTAAGTGTTCTTGAGTTCTGGCCTCCCACCAGATGAGAGTTGCACTTTCCAATTGAAGAGAATCAAGCTAGTTTTGGGTCTCATAATCTTTAATCCTTTGAATCTTGCAATAAGCTTCAATCTAATGAACCCAATTATCCAACTTTTCAACATTTACTTCTCTATTGTGCATTAGAGTAAATTTCAACCTAAAAGTGCCCTTGAAATTTTCATGTAATTTCTATGTCATAATATGTAAACCAATCAAAATGTTTTAAATTTGAAAAAGGTACATGTAAATATTTTGGAGGGAAAAGAAGAAAAACTACTTTTTTAATTGTATTTTTGGCTTATCTCCTTATATGTTTACTCAAATTTAAAGTTTAGATAGTCATTAGATGCAGAATTAAATTCCACATCCAACGACTACCTAGTATGCATACGTTTGAGAAGACCCACCTTGATAAAAATTGTAGATACATTAAAAAAGTGTGTTTTAACACGCTTTTTAATGTATCTATAATTTTTATCAAAGTGATTCCTCTCAAAAGTATGCATAATGGGTACACGTTGGATGTGGAATTTAATTCCACATATAATGAGTGTCTAAACTTGAAATTTGAGTAAATCTCTAAGGAGATAAGCTAAAAATACAATTTCAAGAAGTAGTTTTCTTGTTTTCCCTCCAAAATTCATAACTCTTATTTTATTATTTTTCCTTAGGAGGCAACTTTTAGGTTAAAATTTATTCTAATGCATAGGAAATTAAAATTTAGCATCAAGCTTTTCAAAGGAGACTTAGCATGTCCTTTTGGAGACTTTGGAGGAGTATGTGAAGGGGTTGAAGTGGAGGAGGATGAAGGTGAAGATGGAGGTGAAGGTGGAGGAAAAGGTGGAGGTAGAGGTGGATGCATACTCCCATATCCTCCATTACCTTTTGATGGATTTTAGCTCTCTCCTTGCAACCTTGTATTCCTTTCTTCAAACGAAAATTTCACCATTTCATACATTTCATACATTTCAAAGAAAGCCTTTATGAAGCTCTCTCATCCTCAGACATCATCTCATGTCCTTCTTCATGTGCCATGACTAGTGAAGTTTGAGGTGTTTATGACTTCCTTGAACCAACTTGAGGATTTTTTTCTTCAAGCACTCGCTGTCCTCTTTTCATATTTAACATTGTAAGCATCAAAAAACACTTGCAACCAAAATCAAACCTTCAAAATAACCAGGTGTTGGCTCGATTGGGCTTGACCCATGTTCGAATTGTAATTCACACCAAAAAAAACCCGAGCCACTGGCCCTTTTGGAAACAACCTACAAGCAGATCACAGTCTCACTCGAGGTTCCTGCGGGTGGTTGTAGAACCAAGTTTCTGCAACCTTGAGGGACTGCACAAGGTGGCTTGACTTCGCTTTTTATGTACTTAATAAATCTTCTAATATGAAATCAACTACTACACGATTATAGCTTAATATAATAATTCACATCATTCAAATAAGCATAAACACATTACAACATAAGAGGAACTTTGCTATTATATCATTTAAGTGCAATCAATACTTCATATACATAGATAAAAGGTAAACACAACACATAAAGACACACAATATACTCTAAAACTACTTATTCTTTATTATGATAAGTCTTTTTAGTACATTCACTTCTCTGACCTATGCACACAACTGCAGGTGGTCTGCGAACACAACTGTAGATCCTTCAAGGCCTCCGTGTACTCAGCTACAAAGCCTTCCCTTACGGCCCAAAATAGACTAAAGATAGAAAATGCAACAGTTTTCGCTCGTCAACTATCACAATAATTAGCTTCGACAAAGCCTTACATTGTTTTATATAGCTTTATATCATAACAAAACCATGGTCCATATACCATGGGATCCGATAAAAAAACTTGTTAAAACCCGAAACACGTTACAAAATGGGGAGCTTTGACCCACCCCGAAGCCCCTAAAAACACACGGTAGATTTATCTTCATGGTACCACGGAATCCGCTCCTTAAGTTGCGAAGTCTTCTAACCAAAAATGGACCAAGATGGGTTGTGCTCAATAGGCCCCCAACACTCACATGTGACTCGTCCTGAGCCACTTAGCTGGTGCACCCCAAACCTTATCTGTAATTCTTGTGTAGGCAACATTAAACTGCTGAAGTATTTCGGCTACCTAATTTTCCTCGTTGCACACTTGCTCCAGTAGTGCCTTTGTTTTGGTCTGACTATCTTTGGTAACACTTCTTACTGCCTTTGTTGCAGCTCCTTAAGCTTTCCATCCACTGTCTATGAAATCTTGAGGGCCTCATCCTGTGATGGTTGAGTCCTCGTAGTTATCACCTACTCTTTCCTCCGAAGATCTTCGATCTGTCTCTAAAGATTCTTTCTTTCTTTGATCTGAGCGAGTCACTGCGTAGCTGTTAAGGTCCTCGCAGTTGCCCGAATTTCATCCAACCGCTTCTACTTTGCCTATATCTCATCTTCAATTCTGTGAATTTTTGGATCCTCCTATAGCAAGGTCCAAATCTCCATAGTATCATCTAACAATTTTTCACATTCTGCCATTGTGTTGGCAATGCCTTTCGGTGTGGTTTTGAGTTTTGCTTCCCTCTGCTCGTAGACTTCTAGTGGTTTGGCTAGTTGCAACCTCATTTGTAGCTCAAAAATATTTACCTCATATTAAAACTTCAAATTTTCAATGTTTTCCTTTGAATCTCTGATCGCGAGGGTGAGCTTCACAACCTTTTCTACTAGTGGCTCCTCAGGTCCTGACAATGAAACCATTTGTTGGATCAATTTGGACTGACCCATGTTTGACTTGTACTTCACACCAAAAAAACCCCCATATACCAACCCTTTCGACAACGACCTGTAAGCATATCACAATATCACCCGAGGTGGCTATGGGTGGTTGCAAAACCAGGTTTTTGTAGCGTTGAGGGACTGTAGTGGCTTTACTTCGCTTTTTCCATACTTAACCAATCTTATAATATACAAGAAACTACTACGCGGTTATAACTTACTCAGATACTTCGCATCATTTAGATAAACATAACACATTACAAAATAAGAGGGAATACACTATTATATCATTCAAGTGCAATAAATACTTCGCATACACAGATAAAAGGAAAACACAGCACATAAAGACAGAATATACTCCAAAACTGCTTCTTCTTTATTATGATAAATATTTTCAGTACATTCACTTATCCGACCTACACACACTACTAGAGGTGGTTCGCGCACACAACTGCATACTCTTTAAGGCCTCTACGCACTAAGTTGTGGAGCCTTCCCTTATGACCCAAAACAGACTAAAGATAGAAAATACAACATTTTTTCGTCATCAACTATCACAATCATTGACCTCGAAAAAGCCTTACATTGCTTTATATATCTTTACATCATTACAAAACCATGGTCCATATACCATGGGCTCCAACAAAACAACTTGCTAAAATCCAAAACTTGTTACAAAATGGGAGGCTTTGACCCATCCCAAAGCCCCTAAACACTACATGGTAGATTTATCTTTGTGGTATCGCATGCTCTGCTCCTTAAGTTAAAGGGTCTTGTAACCAAAAATGGACCAAGTTGGGCTATGTCCAGCACTAGGCTTCGATACCAAACTGATCTGAATTTAAAAACTTGAAGGTTTATGAAAAATTTGGAAGTAAATTTATGTCTTTTGGGAAATGGGTCAAGTGCAAAAGCTCATAAATTTTAGTGTGTAAAAACTCAGTTTGCATAAAATAAATAGAGACAAATGAACCATACACAACAACGCATAACAATAATTAATAAGAGAGTTCACCTCTCCTGGCTACATCTTCGGGTCTAGCTTCCAATGTTGGGCCTCTTCAATTATGTGCTCAAATATGTAATTACATTAATTTACATTGCTGAAATTGCAAAAATAGTGCTTCCAATGGGTTCATAATGCCCAAAAACCATATCTCAGTTCTTCTTGGGATCAAAATTACCAAAAACTCATCAAGTTATGGCTCTCCCAAGTTTCTTCTGCTAATTGTTCTCCAATTATGCAAAATTGGCTAATTGTTCTACATTTTCTGCCATTTTTCCAACTGTCGAGTGAAAAATCCACTTGGCATTGGAAAGATTCGCGTAAAAAATGGTGCAAATTGTCGCGTAGTTAAATCGACCATTGACCTTGCGCTTCAGATTTTAAGCCCTGTCATTGGTCATGTGGCCCATATGGCCGAGGGTTGGGCTAACCGCCCGCCACCGCCACTCTGCACCTTCCACCAATCATTACGGTCATTTTCCATCCATGGGGTCGACGACCAGGAATAACTTCCCACCCCTGCCATTGAATCCCCTTATTAAATTTTTCGATCGTTATATGCTACCAGGACTGGGGCTAGGGCCAAGTGCCCCACCCTGCCCATCGAGCTTTTTCCATTGATCACATGTGTGCCATGTAATATACGGATAGGGCTTATAGCCCCACCCACTCCTCCAAATGCCTCAACTCCTTCGTGCTTGGTATTATGGTGTGTTTTGTGATTAGGGGCGAGGGTTAGACCCTGTGCCCTTCTCTTGTTCGCTTGCCAATGGTCTTGTGGGGATATAAATAGCCAGAGGTCAGGGATAATTTCCGACCCCTCTCCCCCAATGCTAAAGTCAAATGACTTTAATTCAATGTTGTGTCCATATTTTAACAAGAAAGAAAGCATTGGCGCAATGGTGGAGGCTGGAGACTATACATTGCAAGTCGCAAGTTCAATCCCCGCTGAGGCCTTTGGGCTACAAAAAAATTTTTTTACGAATCTTGAGGCACCACGTGGTGACCTCTAGTTGGGCTATGTGGCAGCCTCCAATTGTACCTCCCATAAATACTCCAACCAATCAAACGTGACCAATTGGACCAATGACGAAGTGACACTTGTCGATCCCTCACTAGCCCTTCACCCTGTCATATGCTCAGTCAACAAACTGAAATTAGCAGTACAGACTGCCCAATTAGTAGTCTAGTCAGCACACCTGAAAATTTTTGTATAACCCTTCTGATAATAATCATAGAATAATTTTAAATTATCTTCTAATAATAATCATAGAATATTTTTAAATTAATTTCATTTTAATGACCCCATTTTAACAATAATCATTTATTACTTTTCAAATAAATTCCATTTTAACTAATTGTTTAGCCTGAATTATTTTTTCAATATTAATAAATGATTAATAATAATTATCTAGTAAATTATACCCTTTGACTTCATTCCCTAACTAAAAACTATCCTTTATGGTTAGTTTTTATTAAATAATATTATTTTCCTAACGGCTAATTATGGAACATGATGCATGTCATCGCTATTTAATCCCTTGGATTGATCTGTATTTTTCAGCTTCGTCCTAAAGATGAACCTCATTAGTCGGTTCAAAATGCCAACTAGAAAAGCTTCTTACATGATTAATCAGAAATTTTTCCTCAAAAATCATTATGGACCACAAAAGTCTGAAATCAAAATTTGTTTAGTTGTTGAGCCAAACGATCAGAACAACATAACTTGAGCATATGACATCAGTTTTTAGCGATTCAAGTGGCGTTGGATTCAGAACGAAGAACACTATGATTCGGAAATGGTTTCAGGTGATTTTGAGCACTTTCATTTTGAGCATTTTTATGATCCCCTGGATCAAAGAAAAAATGTCCAAGGAAAATAAAAAACAAAAGGAAATAGAATGCAAGAAATGCATTAATAAAATGTCAAAAATAAATTCTAAGTAGGCTTAGAGTCATAATTATATATTGTAGGTTCTTATTCGTTGTAGGACTCTTTTACGAGGTGGCTTCAAATTTCTTAATCAATTAAATAATCCTAAATTGAAAACTACAGATTATTTAGTATTCAGATGTAGATTTTGAATTTTGGTACTGAATTAAGTATCTAAATTATATTTTTGGTTATGGTACCAAATTAAGTGTCGAAATTAAAGTTTTGGTTCTGGTACCGAATTAAGTACCGAAAACATGGAAATTAAAATTCAAAATAATGAAATAAATTGACAAACCAACTTCAAGATACCTTAACTCTTAAGCTTGGAAAATCAATTCGAATTTGATCATAATGCATTCTACTTAACACATATGAAAATAAAGCAATAAATCTAATACTATGTGAATTACCAATCTAATGAAAAATTGAAAAGAAACATCAAATAAAATATGAAATAAATAAATATTACTCTACTCTATGAATAAAAATCAGTTTGTTACCTGAGTCGAGAGGCCCTTCCTGACCTAGAAACGTGCCCAAAAACTAATTCAAATCAGCAAGATGCTCAAACTTCAATAGTTAATCTTCATTGCAACAATTTCTCTTCTTCTTACAAATATAGGTTCAAATTTATTACAAAATATAATCTCAAAATAATGCAAATTTCTCATTATGTCCTCCTCGCTCTGTTTCTTCAGCACAAACCTATTTTTATAATACAATGGGGAGGAATTGATGATCCAAAGGATCATACTAACTTCCATAAAAATATAATGCCTCATACTATGATTAAAACCAGGAATATTATTTAAGTAGCTTGTTATGATTTCGGATTGTGATAAATCATTCGTTGGATATGGAAATGAGGCCAATTGGCATTATTTTGACTTTACTCCAAGTTTAGATGTAATTGCAAATCTAGACATAATTGATTGTAGTTGCTGGTGTGCGGTGTTGAGCATTGGAAAAGCTATGAATTGTCCATGTATTTCTTTATCTTTTTCCTTTAAACATAGCTCTTTTTATTCTAGAAAGATGATATATTGAAGGATTATGATAGAATTACAAAGATTAATGTTTATTGTGAAATTGGCTAAAGATTGTCTTTTATTCTAAACAGGAAACAAATGAAGTGGGAAACCAGCATTCAAAAGGCAAAGCTAAAGCAGGAGTAACTGCTGTTCCTCCAGCAAAGGGTCGTATCCAGACAAGAAGGATGCAATCAGATCGCATAGTTAAAGAAAGGCAAGAAACAGCACGGCTACAGCACAAGAAGACGAAGCGTTAGCTAAAAGAGGAAAATGGAACGAATCCCTTAGGATCTTTCGATCCTGAGGAATCATTGTTCAAAGTTTATCTTTGTTTCTTGTATTGTCTGCTGAGTTGTTATAAAAGGCTGATCTTGTAGAAATCGAAGGGGACGATTATCATTGAAACTTCTTTTGTAATTCTATAATTTCATTGACTCTCGTGATTCAAGCAGAGAGCGACTGTTTGTAAATGTTGTTATGCATGATTAATACATGATTTAGTTGTCATTTCATCACTTGACTCTGGAGTAGCTCAGCAGTGTTTCCCTAGTGGCTAAGGGCCCAGCCCTGGTGGATCCACTTGCTCTTTTGTATCATTATATTTCGATTACAATTGTGTGACGGTTTGCATTTATTTTCATTACAGTTTCAAGTTTAATAGTTTACCATTTTATTGCTTTATAATCTTGGTGTGTTGTATTGTTGAATTGCGTTTGTTGTTCCTTTCCAATTTAACAAGAATCTTGATCCCTGTATAACTTATCTTGTTATGCTTTAATAGAGCTTCAATGTTCAACATCTACTATTCCATTCCAGTTTTTGTTCCATTCCATTTGTTTTTCCGTTCTGATTGTTGTTCATTCTAGATTGTTGTTCAATAGAATTTGTTGTTCGAATTGATTAGACAGAGTTTGTTGTTCAATAGAATTTTCTATTCAATTCCATTAGATAGAGTTTGTTGTTCATTTATATTGCTATTCAATTCCATTAAAGTAGATCTATTGTTCATTTCAGTTAATTAGTTTACAGTTTATTTCATACTTGCAAAGATTTTGGTTTTGCTTTTGAGAGCTTGCCTAGTTTACTTTCATTAGCAGCATTAGTGATTTAGTTCAGTTTCCATTTAATTGCTTTAGTGTGGAGTGTAATATCATCAATTGTAAAGGACATTGGTTATTGCTACCTATGTTCTCAGATTGATTGTCTTGTTCTTATTTGATTTCATTTACATCATTTGCCAAAGGAAAGAGTTATTATTACTGCATCCTTGACTGATGATTGTTGAGTGAATGATTGGATTTTAGAGCATTTAGTTTCATGTTATTGTAGTTAGATTTCATTTCCAAGCATCTGTTTACTCTTGTATTTATAACAGTGTACTGCATATTGGAAAACATTACTCTTAGATTGAATTGCAGCCTCAGACTGAGTACACTCTTTAAATAAAAAATCATACCTGGATTGATAATTAATGTAGGATAAACAGGAATTAAAAAGACACCTTTTATACCTCAACACGCGGGTGAAAAATTAGGTACAAATTAATGAACTTGTACTAAACTAAGTATTTAACTGCCAGACTGGACTGAACTAGTACCAAACCAAGTATTGAATTTCCAAACTGGAATGAACTGGTACCAAACTACCAATACTGATATGAAGATAGTAATTTTCATAGTTGAAGATGTTCCTTGGCCATATAACCACATTAGTAACCCATGATTGATAAAACCATATTAAATACACGTTTAATCATTAAAAATATAATAAATCGATCATAATTAGCCATAGGGTAGAGGAGGTTCATTTAGCGGAAGTTGATGGTATAAAGGCTACGAAAAATATCATAATTGCAAGAATATGGGCTATGAATAGAGACTTTATATAATGAATAATATGACATATTCATAGCCCGATATGACATTAAAAAAGTCATCAAGACAATGAATGACGAAAATCAGAGAAAGGAGGAAGAATAGGTTGCTCATAGGATAAGCGATAACTTTAGTAGGGGGTATGATGGGACTCCCAGTAAGGTAAAACATAAGGCCCATCTAACATTTCCTAGGCACATACAAGATGTATTAGATTTTTCATTTTGCACTTGATAAAATTTTCTTACATTCAATAAGTTCTTAGGAAGGTTAAAGAGATTTTTCATGCTTTATGTGCCTAATGTGCTTATGATGCAGGATATTGAGAATATTTAGCACAAACCACAAGGATATCTAGTGAGAGATATTTATGGGACTTGTTACCTACTCCATGAATATTAAAGTTGACTCCCTTGAAGTACTAATTTTTCCTCCTTGTAGTTGCAAGGTCACTCATGGAGCATGATCGTACTTTTTTAGGAGTTTTGGAGGGAAATCATTCGTCCTTTCAAGGAGGGTTCCCTTCACTCATCTTGTATAAATAGAGGGCTCAGGCATCCCATTAGGTAGTCAACAGAAGCTAGCAGTAGTCGAGTTAAAAGAAGTAGTAGTAGCTTAAGAGCACAAGGTTTTTTAGTTCTACAACTTTTCGTGTACAAGAAATTTTCTAATTAATTAAAGACATCTTTGGTTATTACATTGTTGTTCCTTTATGGGTTTGAGCTTCCTTGGGTTATGGCTCACCCCAGGTGCTCAAGACCCCTTCTGTATTGTTATATTTTATGCACTTCTTCATTTCTGTAAATTTTATTTAAGATTATTATTTTTATGTAGGGTTAATTAGTTTTTTTTTTTACCAATTTACTCTTGCACAATAGTTGAACACTATATAGTATCTTTAACAGTGGTTATTTTTCTTATTTAGCATCTCCTTTCATGCATTGAGTTCACCTTGGTTGCTAATATTTAATTGCTATTTATCATTACTACATGATGTGTAATCCCCTATTTTGCAGAGCTACGTGAGACTCTATATTCACCTATTCGCTGAATAAATCCTTCTATCATTGAAACAAGGACTTGGACATGCATGATTTATCACTTCTTATCCTCCCCTTAGCTCATTTTTCCTTCAAACCACTTCCTTAGAGCATTTTCCTACTCACTGCACTGTCTCATGTAACAAAGTAGGTACTCCTATAATAGTTTTCATTTTTCATTTGAAACTCATATAAAATTTCATCCAACTCATGGTTAAACTCCTTTGATGTGTTGAAACATCCTTGGAACCGTGAACATGAAATTTAGAAGCCATGAGACCAAATAGATTCTTTGACCTAATTTGTTGTAAAAATGATCTTTTCCTGCAAAAATAGGGTTTGTTGTTTACATTCTTTATTTCAGTTGTGAGTTTGATTTCTCCATGCAGAAAAATAGATATGATTTTATTTCATCATAGTTAACATGGTTTTCTTCCTTTTCATCCAGATAGCATATATTTTCTTATTTCCTTTCATTTTCTGCAATTCTGAATTTCTCCTATAACATAGGATAGTTAGTGTGGTCTCTCAATAACTAGATATGATGTCAATGTTTTCATAGAGGTGAGAAAAGGAAAAATATACGTACATATTGCACACATAATTTCAACCCCTCTTAAGTCTGTATGAACCCTGGGTTGACAGCTAAAGTTGATACCTTTAGGATTTAGGATTTGTAGTATTCTTGTTGTAATACTAAGGGCCATGAATATGCTTGTTCTAAGTAAACCTTATTATTTTTAACCAATTTTCAATAATAATAAAAATGATTGACTTGTATAAACAAATAATTTAATATGCTTATGCCTACATGGATTAAATTTGCAACAAATATAGGAAGATATTTATTCTTTCCAAAATTTCAAATCTGGGGCCTAACAACTTTATAAATGAACCCATGTAAGGTATTGTTTATAGGTTACAAAAATAATAGTTAGTTTCCTTGATATCGAATATTATGAACCCAATATTGATAAACATGCATACATATGATGCATAGCAACCATAGGCACATATCACAACTCCCATGTTGATAATGATGATTAGTTACATAATAGCCTCATATACATTACATTAACACCTCATAGACAACCTAAACACTCCATCTATATATCTAAATCATAAATCCATCCATGTAATAATGATTATATGAACTTGATATGTAAATGCTTTCATTGCACATGTAGTTCCCCTATCATATTGATCCACCATTACATGTACATTTAACCTCACATATATTTGAACTTGATGAAAAAATATTATTGTTGTTAATGGAATATACAATTCTTGATTGAATAAAGAATCATTGAAGTTTACCCTTGATGAGTTGCGTATAGAAACTAAATGAAGACCTAAAATACCGACATCTAAATTTTGTTGTTGTTGATCATTATTGATTATTTTGTAACTATTTATGTAATCCACTACAAATTTTTTAATTGTTGTAACAATTATATCAAGTCTAGCATGAGGTTGACCATGAGCAGATATTGAGAAACTAGTACCTTTATTTCTCTCTCCACAGAATTGAAGGTTACATATAAATTACCTCCTTTATTTACTTGGTTTATTTGTGTGCCTGTGTGTGTCTATATATATATATATATATGTATACACACACACACACATATATATATATCTTCTGTATTTGGTAGAGTAAATTCCTACGGACGAAGGCAATCCTGCTAGCCCTAGGGTGGGTCTAGCCACAAACAAGACACGCTATGACATCAATTCCTAGCTAAGAATGGACAAAGACTTGGCAGATCACCTACCTTAGGTCCTGCGCTGTTTTTTCATCTAGAAGAATAGCTGCCTCCCACTCCCGATTCGGCAGTTCACGACCCGCTCATTCTCAGGCCTGGATATATGCACATACACAAGAGACGAAGACGATACATAACATACTATTTCGCATTCATAACTATCATTCAGTCGAAGAAGACTAAATCACATGCATTAAATAAACATAACACAGAGATGGAAACAATATCATAGTCGACTATATTAAATTAAAGAAGGAAGAGTACAACTGGTGCTTCGACATTGCGATCTCCTCCAACAGGGTTCCAGCGGAGCATGTCTCACAAGCTCGTCGGGAATTCAGACGGGGCTCTCTCTACGGGATCCTCCTTGGTTTGACCTTCTTTATAACGATTACTCAGCTATAATGTCTCTTATCCAAGCTCAGCTTCTTGGCTATATGTTCAGCTATTGTTTCAGCTAGCTGATGTAAAGGGAGAAGGCTTGTTTATATAGAGGAAGAAGGAGAAGTTAGGATCCCTATAATCGTGGGGGGAGTCCTATCCTCTTAGATTGTTCCATCAACCATTTCCTAAAGGTAGAGATCCATGGTTTATCGAGTTTAACCACTTTCAATGAGTCATTCTCGAGGTGGTTAAAGGAAAATTCTGCCTCCAATTTGTTAAAAAACATTCCAAAACAAGTTGGCATGTGTACAACATAGGGACAGAGCACCAGCTGGTGCGACCTCTAGTGTATATTTTCCCCATTGGCACGAGGGATGAACTGGCTACCTACGCCAATGCCAAAACATGGGTTTTTGGTTGCTTTCTAAGGAAATATTCAATAGGAGAAATGATATCCTTATGCAGAAGGATGCAAAGAAAGTATTTGCAGGGTATGACACTGCTCACAAGTCATGAGAAAGACCCTACAATATGCGGGGTGAAGGATTGCAGGGATGGTGACAAATTGTCGTGTAATAGATGCCCCCTAAAGCATGAGGTCCTAGAGAGAGGGAGGGGTGAAATGCTTTATGAGAACGTGTTCAACCAAAACACTGTCGTCAGAAAACCTGCAAGTACGAATACAACTGATATATTTGATACATGACATGTGGTATAGGCACATCCATCCATAATAGAGTACAAAAATAATGAGATTCGAGGTATGGACACAGCCATCCAGCAGTAGGGATGAATAAATAGACTCAGGTATGGTCGCAGCCATCCAATCAAAAGAGTCACAATAAGTCATAATAATTCACAAAGAACCTGCAGCCTGGATTTCATTAGACAAAACCCAGGGTCTTGCACTCCATCTCAACCCAAACATAGTACAAATTCGAGTATGTGAATATGTGATTTGAAGTCGAACATGCAAGAACATCATCTGATTACCAGCTAATGATGAAAGTTGTTAACAGACGTGAGAGAAACCACCAATAGTGACAATGTCTCTCAAGGTACAAAAGGTACAATCCATGGCATGTGAACAATGATCTGATGTCAAACACCCACAGAGTCAATCAATCAAAGGCCAATGATGTGGACCTTACGTCGAGTGCGAAGAACCTGCCATTGAGGCATGCAGGCTCCAAGGTACCTGAAGGGAGTCTCTAGACCAACTTCCTGGATAATGAGCTGTAGTCGATGGGAAGGGACCTTGATCGAAGGTGGGCCATAATGTTTCCCACATCATTGACACGAGATAGAGGGATATGATGTTTGTGAATTAAGACCAACAGAGAATCAGAGGGAGGTTGAAAACTACAGTGGCTAACTTCTCTTGAACATATCGATGACATGACACTGGATTTGGCAGTATTTGACATCAAGGGATCTGAGGTCATGGTGACGTGGCAAAGAGAAGATGAGTGGTCAAAAGATATTAACCAAACCCATCGAAGCAAGCAGATAACGAGATGAGATGTCCCCAACCCGACATGAATGCAGAAAAGTGCCATGTTCAAGAGCAACATACTGCCAACACGACTACAATCTTGGTTCCATTTTCCCCCACCATTTCTGGTGAGTACCTCTTTATTTTTACACAAGCTTGAAGAGGATAGCATATACTTGTCATATAAGTTTTTCCTTCGGATAAATCCAACCTAGTACATTTTACGAGCCCTAGGAAGGAGGAACTCGGTAATTTCATGATTGACAATTTCCGATGTCATCAGAGTTTAACGAGTCTGACAAAGGGAGAACTCGGTGTCTTTTCATGTTTAGAGAGTTTGAAAAGAAAGCGAAAAATAAAACTCCATCAGTCCCTTTTCATAAATAGTCTCATAGATCCGAAAAGGTAGAAAACTGTGTCTGAGAGAACCTCTTAGTCACGATAGGCTAAGGTATTCCTTTTTCGTAAATAATCCATCCCAGCCCGACAAAGGGGTAAACATATACTGGGTAGATATATTTTCACAGCCAATTTAACGAGCTCAAAGTGACAAGCGACTCGGCAATCTTTTCAGTTTTAGAGAGTCAGAAAAGTGCTTAAAGTTTACTCCTCCTGGAGGAAATAGTGGTATAAAGGGTAGCAACTGGTTCCAGTGATGATGGAACTGCTCAGAATAAGATAAAGGTTAAGAGGTTGGCTAACAAGACCACTCATTGCAGCGGTTCCTCAGGAATGGGTAAAACAATCAAGTGAAGGTGTATGATCAACCAAGAAGATGGTAACGATGGAATGAGAAAACCAAGGCTCATCTGGAACAGGCTGATAAAAGGGCAGTCATGAGAGGTAAAATAGGAATGGTTCCATTTTTACACAAGCTTTAAACAAAGATAAACTATGCTTGAAACCGGTTTCATTTTTACACAAGCTTGAAACGGAACAAACTATGCTTGAAAATGTTTGCATGCCCCCAGTATTGTGACTCAATTCGAGGTACATGCCCCCCAAGCTTCAGTCCATATGAAAGGTAGATGGAGTGAAGGTTCAACTTACGAGATCAGGAGAAAGACTCGACTAGTATTTTACGAGATCTTATCAAAGACTCGAATTGAATGGGAACGTGTTTCATTGTTTTAACGAGGTTGACACATTAAAAGACCTATCCTCATGAGCTAATTCATTTTTTAATGAGATTGACATAGAAGACGAACCATCCTCAAGACCTAATTCATTTTTTAAGGAGCTTGACACAAGAAAACGAACTCTACTCCTACGAGCTTGTTTCATTTTTTAAGGAGCTTGACACAAGAAAACGAATTGTACTCCGAAGAGCTTGTTTCATTTTTTAAGGAGCTTGACACAAGAAAAATGAACTCTGCTCCGACGAGCTTGTTTCATTTTTTAAGGAGCTTGACACAAGAAAATGAACTATGCTCTAACCACAATTCATCATGATGAATAAGAAGTCATATATTCCAAGGGGTTCACCTTCGGTGGGAGGAAAATATCTTGAAAATCAGGACCCAATGCCCCCAGCACACGATGCACAATGGCACTATCACTGATTGCGGGCACGGGATAGGTAGCCACATAATTAACCCGCAGCAGGGAATATACAACTGGTGGACCAGGTGTCACGTCAGGACCAAAGAATGAAAGCTGATCAATGGTCACGATCCGACCTTTGTGTGGGAAATAAATCACAAGAAAGAGGGAGAAGACAATTGCCCCCATGACATAAGTATAGTTGCACCCCAAGAGAAAATTAAAATCCAAGGGGCCTGGAACAACCATCACATCTATATGGATGGTTTTCCCTCCCAAAGTAACAGGCAACTTCAGAAGGATCCCTAACAGTTGATTGTTTCCTCTGTTAAAAGCCAACAGATTCTGGGTAATAGGCATAAGCTGTGGAGAACCAAAATCTTGCCAAGTAGTTGAAGACATAATACTAACAGACACGCCTTCATCTATAATGGTGCTGGGTACGACTACATCAAAGGTTTGTACTGTTATCTCAAAAAGCACATAAGACGGAAGGCAGTATCCGGAAAATCGACTCCAATCAAAGGAAGTGACCAAAATACTTGGGGGGGATACCATCAAACTGAGATGGTTGTCCCCTAGTGTTACCGGAGTAAGAGGAGCACTCTCCTAGACCTCCATCGCTGGAGTAGGAGGAGCATTTTCTTGCATCATAGGGACGGAAGAGTCTTTCGCCAAGTCTGAGGAATCTGAAGAAACAAGAAGAACATGGGGGGGATGAGATCGACTCTGTGAGAAAAGACGATGAACCCACCGGCGGTGCCGGATGGTAGATCCCCACGACCAATGATTGGTCGAGGAATGAGTTCAGGTGGAATTTGGGGGAGCGGGATCGAGCAAGGACGGGTGCGGCCGATCTTTCGAATCGGTGTGGAGGACTCGAGGAAAGTTTCGTGCTCGGCAGGAGCCGAAGAATTATCGCGAAAACAATGAGTTGGCACGACACTCTTTTGGCTTCATCCATGTATGGACAAAGGTGAATGGGGTGATGCCCTTCACACAACTTACAGGGATTGGTAATCTTGCCTGCTGCAGGCATAACTACTTAGGTGGTCAAGAGGTGTGCTAGCAATATGACTAATAAACTTCCGGACAAAAGCTTAACGGCGGACGGAGGCTGACGGACCATGCATCAGAGTACCGGAATATGGTGAGGAACGAAAGCGATGGTTACACTTTACAGCTGCTACCGAGACATTCCTTCACGTGGAGGTTGAACAGAGCTGCAATGAGAGGTTTCTTAGGTGTGAGTGAGTTGAATTTTGTGTCTCATTGTGGATTCTTCTTCTCTTCTTCTTCTTCTTCTTCTTAGCCACCTAGTTACTAAAGCCCATACTTTCACCAGGAGAAGTAGAAGAGGAGGACGAAGAAATAGGCGAAGAAGGGAGAGGTCCACCTTAGAAGCAACATGATGTTATTCAGGTGGAGGAGATGGTTGTACGGTGGATGGAACATAAAGTTACCGAGTTTGAAAATAACACTCCAGGCAACCCAATTCAAACTGGCAAGGACAACATTGCCATATGAGGAGCACCAACATTCCCAAAAGCAGGAAAAGGACTAGGATTCCCTTCGGAGGGGATTCCTGGGTTAGTGAACTCTGGAAACGTTGCCATCAGAAACAAATTTTAAAATAACACCCTAAGGAAAATAACTTTGACCAGGAATATTTCGTAGGTAGTTAATTTTTAAGACATTGAAACAAAATTCTACTGTTTCATATTTTAAGAGTCGAGAAATAGGAAAAATGTGACTCTATCACTTTCAAGTTGGAAACAAGCATGAAAGGACAAGTGCTCGATGATGTTTTCAAATTTATGGAGTCATTAAATATTGGAAATGACTGCTCAGGTAGCCTAGGTAATAGGGTGTACTAGGTTCCCGTGAACTGCCATATACACCTTGGTTATAAAATTAAAGAAGAATCAACCAAGGACTTGACGTACGTGCAGGTAGTCTCCCCAAATGTTGTGTTCAGTGTATCACGGTTACGAGGCGACACACTCGGCTTCCTACGGATAAAATGATTGCAACCTATAGGGGTCTCCCTTTATATACTCGACGCTACGTGGAGTACAAGTCCATACTAGAGCTGTATGAAGCCAGATGGCGAGCGACAACTGCTAGGTTTTAGGATGCCGGAACACGTCTCTAGCTTAGACCACTAAATATTGCGTTAAGTTTCAATGTTTCCTTCGGTTAATTGAATAAATTTTAAACTCGATCTTGTATTTGTGTTTCAATTCCAAGGTCCTACCGAATGTTGGAACTCACAAATCCCTGAATGCAAGCTACATGCCATAAAATACCATTTCGTTCAATGAAGAGATATCTACGAGAAGATTAGGAACTTTCAAGTGATAGAAAAATGAGAACACATAGAGGCATTCACCACAGAACTTGATGCAAACTAATGAGAACGGAAAAATATTTCCTAGAATGTTGAATGCTAGTTATGCAAAATATTTTCCAATCCTACAATGCAAACAAGAATACAAATGCAAACGTATATATATGTATATATATGTATTTCAATGTAATAGAGCAAATAG